>QANY01010678.1:48523-170900 GCA_003255025.1 Datisca glomerata
GAGAGAGAGAGAGAGAGAGAGAGAGAGAGAGAGAGAGAGAGAAGCTGAGGGATGAAAGAAAGACAGCAACAAGATCAAGAAAAAGGCAGAGAATCATAGAGGAAAATGGAAGCAAAGAGAGAAAAGGAGAAGAAGAGATAGAAGCAAGGAGATACCGACAATGAGGGTGGAGTGGGACATTATTATAAATAGGTGAAGACGAAGATGAAGAGGCTGCTATTGAAGAAGAAAGAAAACAGAGAGAGAGAGAGAGAGAGAGAGAGAGAGAGAGAGAGAGAGCGAATAATAGAAAACAAAAAATAGGATTAGAGAGTGAGAGTGAGGGACATAGAGAATGACTATAAAAAAGAGAGAAAGGAAGAACAAGGGAGAGCTCACCGAGTTAAGGGCTCGCTGGCGAGGCATCAAAGAAGTGTTGAGAGAAGACAAGGACGAAAAAGAAAGAGAAGGGGGGGTACGCTGACTTTAGGGCTGAGGGATAAAGATTTAAGAATTAAAAATTAAATAGGGTTAGGTTAGTCTTACATATTAATACTCATACATATAAGTTTATCAAGGCATTTATAAAAATAACCCTTAGGGGCAGTTTAGATAATTAAGGTATCTTAAAGGAGGAATGTAAGGTTAATGCGAATATTGTAAATTCTCTCAAATGTCTTCAATAATTTGTTAATGACACTGAACTTGCTGTGGACAAAATTTTATTTATAAATTTTTTGAGGAAATCTGATTGATGGTATGCAAGCAGCTATTTGATCAACTTTTGACAAACTCTTTAAAGATTGACACTGACAACATGCCTAATAGCTCAGGTAATACATCTCTTGAATATATTTATCACATTTATTTCATAGACAACAAAATAAAAGGAAGCATGCAAATTGAAATATTTTGATCGATCTAAAAAGTATAATGTTTTTGTGTTTGTCATCATTAATGAATGATTAATAGTATATCAATTTGAAAGTTTCTTGCTTTGTGAGAGAATCTACATTTATATGTGATTATTTTCCTATTGGTTAGTAGATGATTTAACATTAAACTGTCAATCATGTTGGTTGTAGTAAGTAATCAACGGTTGATCTATTCAACGGTAAATAGTATATTAATGTGAAAATTTTCACTTTGTCAATAATAACTTCATTATGTGATTACTTTCAAATTGATTAACAATTGATTGAAACTAAAGTAATAACTTCTTTATGTTGTTCTTTGCTGACAGAGATGTGTAATAAGACGAATGTCATGACAAGAAATAGTAATGAGACAGAGAAGGGTGTAGAACGTGAATCATCCTGATCAACCAAAAAAGGCTTAATACATGAACGGAAAGCATAAGTTCCACATCAAGGACAATTCAGACAAACAATATTTAATCTTAATTATATTCTAATGATTACGTTTTGCTAAACAATAAATTATACTATGTTAGGGACTTAAATTGATAGTTCCTCAATCAAATTGGAACAAAAATCATAAGTTGAACATCTTCTCTAAGCCTACTGTCATGGAGCATGTAAATTTGAGTGTGACCGATAAACAAAGCAATGTATTCAGGAGTGGGTGTTTTGGTCATTTTCTGAATTTTCAATTTAAGAAGTTTCTCGCACAATTGTTGTTGCATTTAGCAAGAAAGTAGATCCACCATGTAGGAGTGATGCTATTTTCTTCAATTTTAGTGGACATGTGGCTCGATTCACTATGAAAGATTTTGTAATCATTAGCGGCTTAAAATGCACATCACAAGTACACATTGATAGAAGCTATCTAGGAGAGGGAAAGGTGAAAGATAAGTACTTTAAAAACAATAAAAAGGTGTCAAGGAAAATGTTGAATTATGCATTTGACACCTAGACTGTTGCAAGAAATGATGATGATGAGGAGGAGATAGTTAAGCTCGCAAAAATATATTGTCTCAAAAATTTGTTGATTCTAAAACATGAGCACATTTTGGTTGACCAATTTCATATATTATTGGTTGACAATGATGAACTGTTTGATATGTACTCGTCGGGAAGTTGACATTCGATCTTATTGTCGTAAGTATGAAAAGAATCAGTAACTTTCCTGATAGCAATTCTCATGTCTTTTATGGATTTCCACTTGCATTAATCATTTGGGCTCTTGAAACAATATCATTGTTGATAACACCGCCAATGTCATTTGGGAAAAGAGTTGGAAGTGGTATTCCAATGATTAGTAATTGGACAATCATCAGTCAACCAAATAAGAAAGAGTTGACGTGCATAGTATTTAGACATAAAATGTAAGTGCACATGTAATTTTGTTGATCTTTATTTATAAATCTATATTTATTTTGTGTTGTGCATCTTTAATGATTGCAGCTCGAGATTGGGAAGTCAGAACCAACATGGGAGGAGCTGAAGAGTGTCTATCATGAAAAAAATTCTAGGTCATCAAAAGGTAAGGAAGTGGTTGACACTCATCTTGAATATGTAGACACTCAACTTGAATTTCAGGAGATCGTACAAGATCCAGCATCTAAAAAAAGAAAAAAATGGAAAAGAATTTTCAATAGAAGCTAAATTAGAATTTCTAGAGGACAAATATGATCGACGGTTTGAGAAGATCAACTTCATGTTGGTAGAGCTATTGAATCTGACAAAATCAAAGGTATATAAATAATTTATTATCAATGAAATACATTGGGTATTTATGGAAAAATATATACCTTTTATAAAACTGTTATCGATATACGATAGTAAATAAGTGATTGATTTCTTTAATCAATGTTGTCAATAAAATATACATTCTGCTTGGTAAATAATTGTATGACTGTAATTAGTTTTTTTCTATGGTTTACTCAATTAAATTATTATTCTTCATTCACATTTCAGGATAACACCAAATATGAATACTACGCAGAAAGATTTGGGAGATGGATCTAAAGATGAAACGACAACCGAAGTTGAGAAAGACACACATGTGGATCCCTTTAGTGACCTTCCAAGTCTAAGTTTGGATAATATAGAGGTAAAAAATAGGGAATTTTAATAAGTAGCTAAATTTGGACCATGATAATATCATTGATAATGTGATTTTATTCACAGAAAGCACCCATCATTCCACCCACCATTCCTAACTCTCCCATGAGAAGGAAGCCATTGACTAGATAATGCAAAGCTATGGGGCTTGATATACCCAAGAGTGTATGGCAAAAGACAAAAGAAGCAGCCATCTGAGGAGAACATGGAAATCCTCCCACATCCTAGAACAAACGTTTTCATGCCACCAACATTTGATATAATCATTCAGACTCACGTGGATGATGACTAGATGGTTCCTTTTGATTAGTAGTTAGTTTAGTGTCTAAATTTGATTGTAAAACTGAAGTTTTGATGGATTTTAGTTCTTAGACTGATACTTGACAGTATTGATGTATTAGTTTTGATGGATTTTAGTTATTAGTTTTGATGGATTTTAATTTTTGAAAAACGGATGTTGTCAATACTTTTGATAAATCTATGGTTTATATGGTTTGTGGTTTGATAGTCTGTTTCACAATATAATCTCAAATGTTGAATGTCAACCAATATAAGCTACTAGATCTTATTATATAGAAAAAGTCATCAATGAATTAGTTGATCTCTATGACTGATCTTTTATAGTCATTCACTGATTTTATTGTGTATGTTTATCGTAAAGACAATCATTTATTGAAATATATATTCATGTATCATTGATAACTTTTTAATAGTCAATATCTCAATGATAATCTCCTAGTGTACGACATAATATTTGTTTGGTCCGTCTGCATGCTCAATGTAATTTAAACGTTTAGTAAATAGAAAAATAAATTTATACCAAAAGGACTTACATATGACAATGTGATATCCAAACAATAAAATATACGATAATGATAAAAAAAATTATAATACTAGAAATGTTTCAACTTGATAAATATAATCACTAAAATGATTCAACTATGAAAATATCATCCATTATCAATAAAATAAAATAAACATGTCTACAAATGTAACATGAAAAAATAACATCATCAAAATCTAAATTCTACTTTTTGTTTCTTTGATTGACCACTTGTTGAAGCTACATGGTTCTTGAATCTTTTACGATTATGTCCAAACATCTTATACCTACCACATTTTACCTTGTTAAATTCCCCGATCGATGAAATCCTCTGCTTATTTGGTCTGCCAGCAGCATGTCTTGTCTTGGGGGGTAAAATATCATGAACTTGAACCTCTTCCAAAACATTTCATTGACTATTATTTTCAAGTGGATGGACTAGTTCCTTGTATGCTACATCTAACTCACTCTTGAAATAATACAAGGAAACATACAAATATGGGTTCAAATGTCTCTTAGCTAGTACAACCAAAGCATGACCACAAGGGATTACGTTCATCTCTCATCTTTGACAAGTACATGACTTATTAGGTAAGTGGACAATAAATGGTAAATCATTGCCAACCACTTGAAATTCATGTGTGTCAACAGCAATAACCTGCCCATAAAAAAAATTATATAATAAAATAAAACTAATAGTTGGAAAAAATATCAATACAAATTATAATATAATACATTTACAATCATTGATTGAGAAAGATCATTTTTCTTGCGTAGATATTTTTTTGTCCATTGAGTTAATGTTGTTATTGTGCAATTATATGCTACTCTACGCTCACGAAACTACATTTGGGTCAACTGCCTCAAAAATTCAATTAAAAATGTAACATGTAAATTGTTTGTATTTGATGTGGACGCAAGTGCACGTGTCATTAACAAGTAATAACGTGATAAGTGAGTGTCATTCTTCACACAGATTGATGAAAAATAAGTTAATTCATTAGATCAAGCTAAAGTCTAATTGGAGTAAAATAACAGCTATAATTTTGAGTTTAACTAATCTAAGAGAAAAGTAAAGATATATAAATCTAAGTAAGATAATTTTTAGCAACACTTGCAGAATATTGGACATAAAATAGAGTAACACTGGTGTATTCAAACGGTGAAATGAGCTAGAATGGTTTTAAGTCCCCTTATCATTAATATTCTTAATCAAATCTATTCAATATGTTAATCTTCTTATTAGCATTATCCCAAACACAATATGTGCAATAGATTTATATCCTTGCAACTATTAACTCTAATCTTATTAACTTATTCCTAAGCTAATGTGATAATAGAATTACTTATCATTCATTCCAGTTGATTTATTTACGGGATGAGCATATATGCCTATATTCCTCACTAAATACTTAGATCTATAAGATGTAAGTATCAAATATCCTTCAAGCGAAATCCATTGGATTAAACCCTTTCATTATTCAACCCAACTTATATCTTACTAAGGATGACCAGTCAGTAATAAGAATAAGCACTAAGTAACCTTCAAATAAAATGCTATTTAAGAAATGGGCAAATTGAACTTCATTAATTAGGAATAAAAACTTTAAGGTTCATTAACCACACTAGTTTAAGATTTTTAGTTCATATCGAGCTGAAGAGAAAATTTAAATACAGCCATAGTCAATGTCAAGCTTACAAAAATAAATTTTGGAGAAGAAGATACACTAAATTAAAGAAGGGAAAAGATCAAAATAGAGTGGAGAATAAACGAATACCCTCCTCCTTTGTCTTCTTCCTTGAATCCTTTCTCGCCTTTCCTATCGTTTTTATTCCTTATCTTCTCTACAAAATGTTCCCTAATTTTAAGCAAAGGTGTTGACTCTCCCTCCTGGAAGCCGTAGTTGCTACAAATGGAGCCCTAATATTAGGACTTCAACTTCCAACAGGGACATTTGTCGAGCAACAGCTGCAGTGGGGACCACAGGGAAAGCGTTAGCGCCATTTGGATAACTAACTTTTGGGGAGCAAGTTCTTTTCTTCCTTTTTGAGCGCTACCTGGACTAAATGATAAAATACCTATCATGTGTGCATATGTGCTGCCATAACAATATAGATTTTCATGCTGCAACATCATCCTCAGTTACTGCTCTTCCAAGAGTCCCTGCAAAAAAATACATCCTTGTACTTAAATTGCCCAAAATCTACCAATTAAGCTGGAAAGTCAGCTAAACTCTAAAAGACAACTAACAATAAGACTAGAAATTCAAGCATCACCCAAAGATTACTAATGAATTAAACTTAAAAATGCAAGGATAATCCTAATTTCTTAGAGTTATCACACCCCCAAACTTAAGACATTACTCTTCCTTGAGTGATGATGACTAAGACAACCAAATAACCCAATGATAATGCAGAAGTCACCTACCAAGTTCTACCTTAAATGCAAGTAAGAAATCTAGGCTCCTAAAAATAACATGCTCAACAACACATATCATGCCAAAGAGAAGATTAAACTTTTACTCTCAAACTTGCTGAATTGGATGCAAACCTAATTCCTTCAGTGAGTGTGTGCTAGAAAATAGAGTTGCACTTTCAAATTGCTTAAGCTACTTTAAACATAGATTCTAGGCTTAATTTGAACGCTTAAACTATACAACTCAGCCTAACAGTCAAACTGCAAGTAGTGTTACATTCATGAAGCACAATGAGAAAAATTAAGTGCTGAGTTGCATTCCTCTTAATCCACTGACTTTTCTATTCTTTAAAATAACATCTTTTATTTTTTTCTCTTTTTCTCCTTTTTATCAAATTAGAGTACTTTTAATGTGACACTACCTTTTGACGCGAATGGAAACACTTGTGATGAAGACACCAGTTACTTAGCAATGCAACAACCAAGGCTGCTATAATGTTTTGCTTATTTTTTACTTTTGCTACAGCAGACTCATATCTCTAGCTGCCTTTGACGCGAATAGCAACACTTGTGGTGAAAACACTCGATTACTCAGTAGCCTAAGATAGAGGAGCAATTCTAATCTTTCTTTCTTCTTTTTAAACATGCTAATTTTTCTTTTATATCAATGGAGAAGAAAGATTACAAGAAAAAGTTTCTAAGGGAAATCCCCCCTATAACTTGAGTATTGACCATTATAAACTTGCTACAACACTCGTTCTAAGTGTCAGAATGAATATTAAGCCTCACTAATATTTAAAGTGACCTAAAACCTCAAAAGTAGCTAACTCATCTTCTATGTGCAAAAGATAAGGGAACTAGGCTACACACTTCCAAATTCAGCATTATTCAATGGCAAAATTTTATTTTTATTTTTTTATTACTTTTAAATTTTATTTATTTAGAAAATTACTTAAGGGCCTAAGTTAAAAGCTAACATTAAAAATCAGAACTCATAACCTAAAATATGCAAGGAAAAATAAACTACCAAGAAAGGGCATATGGCCCTCTCCCCCAAACTTAAAAATTTGCAGCTTCCTCACTGCACCAAAAAAAATGCAAGGATAACTCTAATTTCTTAGAGTTATCATAAACCACAAGCATCTTTAATACATTGTTTAGAATATCTGATATATTAGTGGTCATGACATTGTATCTATGTCTTACAAAGTGAGAACGAGCCCATTTCTCATATTCAATATCCTTAAGATAAGAACGAATTGTATAGATTCCAATGCACACATATTGATCTCAAAATCTTCAAAATTATATGCTTTTGCACACTGGTAAAAAATGGCGTTAGCCATTGAGTAATTATATTTAGACATGACATTAAACAATATATGTCACATACACAAACCATGCACAACATTGTGACAATAGAGTAGCAAGCCCATGGCCGTTTGATAAGTGTGTAAAAACACATTTTAATCATCATTTAAATAATGATATTTGTGAAAATAAGAGATTAAATATGTTATTTTATATAATTATTATTGGAATTATATCCATAAAGTAGGGTGCAGTAACTATTTATGAGTAAACAATTATTTCTTTGACATTTATATATTACTCAATTTTATGAATAAATTGAAAGTTTCCTTCAATTAAAGTGTGTTTGTAATTTACTTAAGTCCTGAAACTATTATTAACGTAAGAAAAGTAAAGATCGAGCAGTCTTTCAGACAAACTCTTTTAAGATAGTTCAGAATGTTATTCGCAGTCTTAGGATCGAGTAGGCAATCGAATCCAATTATGACTATTAGGTTGAACCAAAAGATGTCGGTCTCGCGGTATGAAAGTGAAGACTCTAACGGTTGACCTAGACATATTAAAGAACATGTTGAATAGACCAGTAACCAATTAGTTTAGAGCAAAAGCGTATATTCATTATTACCTTAATGTTGAGGTGGATATGAAACTTGACTTAGTTACTTGTGTTTTTTTATATACCAAAGGAGTGGGTTCAAATTGCTAGACAATACCTCAGCTATTGGGACTGTGTTTCAACTATGTTGAAGTTGTGTGATTCACAGATATTGAATTTGTGGTAAGATTGCAAAAATAACAATATCACCTTATGCTTTATTGACGAATGTGTGAATAAATAAACCGGACATGTACTCGATGACATGAGTCATTGAATAAGACATGGTGATGTGTATGAGACACTTAACTAATATGTCTTTCTTATTCACAATCAATAAAGGAGTTAAAAAAATAAAAATTAAAGGGGTAAAATGGTAATTTTATATCTAACTCTTGTTACTGATATTCACAATGAAAATGTCGTTAAATATTATGTGGACCCTTGAAATATAAATGTTAATTTGCACCAACAGAAAATGTAGCGCCCATGAATCAAGAGTTCATTTAGTATCACACTTATAGTGGAGTCGTACGATGTCATGATTAAATAGGTTAAGAATTTATTAAGATAAATTAGCCGGGTATTTGAATCTCATATATTTTTTCATGTGGCTCCATTTGATCTCAGTAGTAACTCATAAGGATAGGAATGAGAAACAATAACAGTTGGACAAAAAATATGTTTTGGACCAATGTACACTTCCCAGACCCATATGAGATGAGTGTCATCATTGTATTAGTGAAGAGAAAAATTAATGTTCAAATAAATTATTGTCATTTTCTAATTATTATATAATTAGTAAAAAAATGAATAAAATAATTAATTGATATGGATCAATCTAATTCATCAATTTAGACTGATGAATTTGGACACAATTTTGTCTGTAAGATTTCGTAATTAATATATAAGGGTTGCATCTTGGACCTAACTTAATCTAAGTGTGTTAATCAGAGAAGAAAGGGTTTCTCTCCTCCTCCTCCCTCATTGTTGCCACCGAAATCCTACAGGGAAGCGAAAAAATTTTGTTTTATCTTCCACAGTTATTTTAAGAGCCCACACTCAATTCCTACACAAATCCTTGAGAAATTTACTTCCGACTCTAACGAGTGGTTATTGGTGTGAAGATTAATTACTAGCTCTGTGAATTGTAAGAACAAAGAATGTGAGATAGAGAATTAAATCTCACCAAATAAGATATTCTCCATTAATTGAAAAGGTATAAATTGATTTTATCTCTTCTCGATACGTTTTTACCGTTATGCCTGTTCATTGGTTTTGTATTGTATTTAGTTTGATTAAATGTTTGTTTTGAAAATTTTTGATATTCCGCCCATAAATTAGTCATGGTTCATTAATTTTCTACAAAATCTAAAACCCGATCCAACAACTGGTATCAGAGCCTATGATTTTTGAATATGCATATTATGTATCAAAATGAATGAATGGATGAATATGATGATATTGACATATATTTTGTATGGTGGATACAAAGCATATTTGAATGTGTTTTATGAATGGATCCGGATCGATTAGCTCTAGGTGTTTTTTTTAGTTTTAGTATTGATGTATGCCAAAATTACGGCATAGGATTTTATGTAACTTAATTTTGCAAAAAGTTATATCGTTAAATTCCATGTAAATCCATCATCGCGTGAATACCGAGAAGCCGCCGCTCATTGTCCTTCACCGGGAGTCACCGCACGTCGTGTCCACTATCACGCACCTCCACTTGTTATTGTCCTCCGTCACACCCTACGCCGTAAGCCGCGCCGTCAGTAGGATTTAGGAAACCCTAGGGGGTGGCACTTAGGGTTTAGGAAACCCTAGGGTTTTGAAAATCCTAGTGCGCCTAATACCATGTTGGGCCTTGGGCTGACGTGGGCTCATCAAGCCTGTTGAGATTTTGGACTGAGCAAGTGTTGCTTGGCCCAAATGATCCGCAGAGACTTGGGATTCGATTCCAAACCCAATCAAGTCCCTAAAATTAAATTTATTTAATTTAGTAATTTTTCAACAGTGATTTAGTAAGATTTATTTTGTAAATTATTTTTAAAATAAATCAATTGATTAATTTATTTGGTAATTATTTATCAATGTACAAATTGTTGGAAAATTAATTTTAAATTTAAATTTAAATTTTGAAAAAGGGACTGGACCTTGGTAAAGGTTTGAAGAGGGTGAGACTTCCTGAAGAAGAAGGAGATAATTATAGAAGTCATGAAGACTAGGAGTTAAATTATTGTAAATTATTTATTATTCCTTTTATGTGTTGTAACTAGAAATGAATCATAAAGAGGTTAATTTTGAATGTATGATTTTTTATTAATCTCACATCCTCATATACCATGCCATATAGGAATATGGATATGTCTATCAAATTGTCATGTAACATGTACATGCATCATTGTAATTTAAATTTATAATGAGTTATAATTTAAATACAATGTGAATTTTAAATTGTGATATAAATTTTTTAAAAGTTTATAATTTTTGAAACTTGCTATTCAAATTTATAAAGAGTTGTGTTTTTTTAAAGGAAAGAAAAATCCATTTTTTCAAAAATTAAGTGGGAGTGTTGTTTACGTTGAAACGTTCCTAAGGTCCCCAACATAAACTTGATCGTGCCATGAGAAATGGTTTAGAGCCTCCCTAGTTATCCTCTCTTCAGTGGGAAAAACTTGGAAATCGTGTCACTTTGAGTCATTGAGTTACTTGTGAAGCTAATACTTGTAAAGGAAGTGGTGAGGCGGGATAGTCCCTTGACGGACCATTAGTTCATAACAACTTATAAAGCCATACGTTAGTTAAACACTTAGACTGAAGCATACTGAAATCTCTTATAGGAGCTAGTTAATGTGGTTAAGGTGATCAAAACTATTGGTGATTGGTTGAGTTAGATGTAGTGACATATTGAGAAACGTTAACCAAATGAGAAAAGTCTCAATGTGATAGGAGGTAGCTCGGGCGTTATCTGTAGATGAGACGAGCTATCATTGTTGATCGTAACATCATGAAAGACATGTTTTTATCAAATTTTTAATATTTAAGTATTTGCATCATGCAACATAATTTCTTAAATGATTAGGTATTTATGTACACCACTTTATTTATTCTTTTCAGTAATCATGTCATTATCCTCACTCTCACAATCTTGAATGAAAGCAAACACACTGGTGAAAATTATGTGAATTGGAAATGTAATCTTGATATCATACTGACGGTAGAAAAGTACAAGTTTGTACTCACCAGCCCTTGTCCCCTTGAGCCTATTACTGAATCAAATCAAGAGGAAAAGGATGCCTATACTTCTTGGATGCGTTATGATGAGATCGTTAGATGTTACATCTTAGCATCAGTTAGCAATGTGTTTTAGCAACAACATCAGAACATGGATTTCGTCGTTGATATGATGTTGAACATCACCGAAATTTTTGGGGATCAAGGTCGTCAAGCCAAACAAGCTGATGTACGAAACTTCATAAACTACCAGATGAAACCCAAAATTCCTGTCAGAGAACATATGATGGTGATCATTAGTTATTTGAATGAGATGAGGATCATGGGAGCTGAGGTAGATGGTGAGACTCAACTTGATATGATCCTTGAGATCGTGCCAGACACTTTTGAGTACTTCAAATTTAATTATTCGATGAATAAGTTGAGATACTCTCTTCTGAAACTCATGAAGGAGTTGCAAGCTACTAAGACCCTATTTCTGAAGGGAAAAGGAAAGAATGGAGAGGCAAACTTTACTAAAAGTAAGCCTTCCACCTCTAGCGCAAAAAAGAAACATAAGAGAGGTTTGAAGAAAGTTATGATAGTGAACACGAAAGTTGTGAGAGGTAAGGGCCCTGTGAAAATGGATAAATCGTAAGACAAATGTCATTAGTGCAGAGTCGCTGGTCATTAGAAACGCAATTGCCCAGATTATCTCAAGGAGATGAAATCCAATGGTTCATTACTTGTTATCAAAGCATGTTATGTGGCTGCCTCTAATCTTTTGTAGATTGTAGACTCTGCAACTACTAATCATATTTGTTGTTCCTTATAGGGTTCAAGAAAAGCAGAAGGCTTAATGATGGTGAGTTCAACTTTCGTTGGGGGGAATGGATCGCTAGTATCAACAGTATCATTTGGAACTATCAAATTGTTATTTGAGAACGGTTATTTGGTTTTCCGTGATGTTTATTATATTCTCGTTTTTGGGAAAAATCTCATATAAGTAGCTAGTTTAGTTGAGCAAAGATTTTTTCTTTAAATTTCATTGATAATGATATTGGTATTTTTAGAAATGATTGCTTAATTACTACTAAACGATGATAAACCACATTTTATATGTGATACTGAGGTAAATATTGATTTACAAAGGGATAGTGAAAGGTTGAAGCCTGACTCAGTCGATCTAACCTACTTATGGCACTTGCGTCTTGGTCACATTAGCCTAGACAGGATTAAAATATTTGCAAATGATGATCCATTACATACTCTAAGTGTGGGATCCCTACCCACATGTGAGTCCTACATAAAAGGAAAAATGACTAAGAGACCATTTTCAACGAAGGGTGAAAGAGCCATTTAATGCCTCGAACTCATACATAGTGATTTATGCGGGCCATTGAATATCCAAGAAAGAGGAGGTTATGAGTATTTTGTAACATTCACATATGACTAGTCACGTTTTGGACATGTTTATCTAATGCGCCTAAAGTCCGAAACCTTTGAAAAGTTCAAAGAATACAAGGCTATGGCGGATAATCCCTGTCATTAAAGTTTTTTTGCAGCACCTATAATGACGGGAAATCTCCATCATTAAATATTTTTTGCTGCACTTTTAATGATGGGGATTCCCCATCATCAAAAGTGTTTTGGCGGCATTTTTATGACGATTTTTGGTAAAATGAGTTTAGATGACAGCCTGATAGATGACAGACACATCTCCATTATTAAAGGGTTTTGATGATGGGTTTTTACCGTCATCTAAGTCCTAATTTGTAGTACTGGAATTATAGTAGGAGCCGGAGCCTATAGAGCCTCAACGTAGTGAGAGGGTTGTGAGAGAACTCGACAAGTACATGTCTTATGGAGATGCCTTAACAGCAGTGTCAGGATAAGGATCATGATGAACCTAATTCCTACTCGCAGGCCATGACTGGTCCTAAAGAAAACCTATGGCAAGATTCCATGAACGTCGAGATACAATTGATGTACTCGAAAAAAGTCTAGAAGCATGTAGACCCTCTTGTAAGGGTAAAACCCGTAAGGTGTTAATGGATTTATAAGAAGAAGAGAAGAGCGGATGGGAATGTGGAGACATTCAAAGCTAGGCTTGAAGCCAATGGCAATACCCAAAAGGAATATATTGAATATGAGGATGCCTTCTCACCGGTGACTATGCTTAATTTCATCTGAATCCTCATGTCCATTGTTGCTGCCCAAGATTATGAAATCTGGCAGATGGACGTCAAAACTGCTTTTCTGAATGAGAAATCTTGAAGAGCGTATTTATATGGCTCAACCAGACGGGTTCATGGAGAATGGACATGAGGGTAAGGTTTACGAACTGTTGAAGCCCATTTATGGACTTAAGCAAGCGTCTCAATCGTGGAATATCAAATTCGACGAAACTGTCAAAAACTTCCGTTTTGAGTAGTTAGTGGACAAACCTTATGTGTATAAGCTGATACACGAAGGGAAAGAAATATGTCTGGTCTTGTATGTGGATGATATACTACTTATTGGGAATGATGTAGGAAAATTGTCTGATGTCAAAGTCTGGCTTGCAAGGCAATTTGTTATGAAGGATCTTGGAGAAGCTGAATTTGTCCTAGGTATTCAGATCTTTCGGGATAAGAAGAAGAGACAATTGGCACTTTCCCAACATCTTATATTGATAAGGTCATGGATCGCTTTAGTATACAAGACTCTAAGAAGAGACATCTTGCCTTTAGGCATGGTGTCAGCCTCTCCAAGGAGCAATCTCCCAAGACTCCTCAAGAAGAGGAAGAAGACATGAGAAAGATTTCCTCTGCCTCACCCGTAGGGAGTTTAATGTATACAATTTTTTGTACTAGGCCAAATATTTGCTACCTCGTGGGCGTGGTAAGTCATTTCTAATATAATCCTGGACTCGAGCATTGGAATGTTGTCAAACATATCCTGAAGTATCTCAGGAGAATGACAAAATACATGCTCGTGTATTCTTGTACTGACCTGACTATGACAAGTTATAGCGACTCTGATTTCCTAGCAAACAAGAATTTCAGGAGGTCCACTTCAAGATCTGTCTTCATCATGAATAATATGGAGAAGCATCAAGCAATCTTGCATTGTTGATTCTACCATGGAAGCTGAGTATGTGGTGGCTTATGAAGCTATAAAGGAGGTTGTATGGCTTAGAAAGTTCCTAAAGTCTTTGGAAGTCGTTCCAGATGCTAACAACTCATGGCACTTTATTGTGACAACAGTGGGGCTGTAGCAAACTCGAAGGAACCGAGAAGCCACAAAAGATCCAAACACATAGAGCGAAAGTACCACCTCGTCAAAGAGATAGTTCAGCAATGAGATGTTCAAGTAACACACAGATCAATGGTTAATAACTTGGCAGATCCATTCACAAAGACTTTAAGCAGTAAAGTCTTTAATGCTCATCTTGAGGGCATGTGAATGAGTGATTGTACATGCCTACTATGTCTAAGTGGGAGATTGTTGGAATTATGTCCATAAAGTAAGATGTAATAATTATTTATGAGTAAACAATTATTTCTTTGGCATTTATATATAACTGAATTTTATGAATAAATTGAAAGTTTTCTTTAATTAAAGTGTGTATGTAATTTAATTAAGTCATGAAATTTTTATCAACGTAAGAAGAATAAAAATCGAACGATCTTCCATATAAACTCTTCTGAGATAATTCAAAATGTTATTCGCAGTCTTAAGTTCGACTGGGCAATCAAATATAATTATGACTGTTAAATTGAATCAAAGGATGCCGGTCTCGGGTAATGAGAGTAGAGACTCTAACGGTTGACCTAGACATATTATGGAATATGTTGAATAGACCAGTAATCAATTAGTTTAGAATAAAGCCATTTATTTAGTTATAAATCTAACTGTTACACCCTAGGGGTATTTTTGTTAATATCTTAATCTTGAGGTGAATATGAAACTTGACTTAGTTACTTGCGATCTTTGATACGTCAAAGGAGTGAGTTCGAATTACAAGACAATTCCTTGGCTATTAGGATCGTGATTTAACTATGTTGGAGTAGCGTCATTCACAGATGTGGAATTCGTGGTAAGATTGCAAAAGCAACAATACCATCTTATACTTTATTGATGAGTGTGTGAATAAATAAACCGGGCCTGGTACTCGACGACATGAGTCATTGAATAAGATATAGTGATATGTATGAGACACTTCACTGATATATTTTTCTTATTCAAAATCAATAAAATAGTTAAGAAAATAAAAACTAGAGGGGTAAAATGGTAATTTTACATCTCACTCTTGTTACTGATATTCAAGAAGGGTAATATCATTAAATATTTTATGGACCGTGAAATATAAATGTTTATTTGCATGAATCAAAAGTTCATTCGGCATCAGACCTATAGTGGAGTCGTATAATGTCGGGATCAAATAGGTCAAGAATTTATGTAGATAAATTAGTCGGGTATTTGAATCTCATAGCCTTGTTAACGTGGGTCCATTCAGTCTCAGGAGTAGCTCATAAGGACATGAATGAGAAACAACAATTGTTGGATCAAAAACGTATTTTGGACCAAGGTACACTTCGTGAGCACATATGAGATGGGTGTCATCACTGTATTAGTGAAGATCCAAATTAATGTTCAAATAAAAAATTTTTTATTTTCTAATTATTAGATAATTAGTAAATAAAAAAATTTATTAATTAATTAATTTAATTCATCACTTCGGATTGATAAATTTGGACACAATTTTGGCTATATGGGAGATGTAAAAATCTTAAATCATAGTGCATGGAGAAGGTGATTTTCAGTTTTTACCATATAAAGGTATATGGATAAATTCTATAATTAATATATAAGGGTTGCATCTTCAACCTAACCTAAGCTTATTGTGTTAATCAGGGCAAAAAATGTTTATCTCATCCTCACTCATTGTTACCGCCAAAATCCTACATGGAAGAGAAAAAAATTTATTTTCTCTTCCACGGTTATTTTGAGAGCCCACACTATATTCCTACACAAATCCTTCATAGATTTACTTCTGACTCTAACGAGTAGTTGTTTAGGCGGAGTCCAATTACTAGTTCTGTGAATCTCAAGAGCGAAGAACGTGAAATAGAGAATTAGATCCCACCAAATCAGATATTCTTCATTAATTGAAAATATATAAATCGTTCTATTTCTTCTTGATACACTTTTACCATTATGCATCTTCATTGGTTTGGTATTGTATTTAATTCGATTAAATATTTGTTTTGAAATTTTTGAAATTTGCCCATGAACTAATCATAGTTCATTAATTTTCTGTAAAATCTAAAACCCGATCCAACAATTATTTCACAAATGTTACATTCGGAAATTTATTTTTTTTTAATGTGTTTTTAGGTTATAAAGAATAGTTCAAAATGGTCTAAAACTCTATGTCTCCAACTACCTTAAAGTCTCCATGTGTCACCATGTGTGATCATCTTGTCATCTTATCCTTTTGAAATTTGAAGATCAATTTAACTTAAGCATCAAATTCGGTAGACTTACACAGTCGGAGAAAAATGAATGTTCAGTGGTGTTCCCGATTTTTTTACAATGCAAATTTTATATGGTTGGAAAGATAAGAGATTAAGCTTTCATTTGAATATTTTTTTTTCATATTTTTTGGATCATTCCAACATGGTCATTACATTTTTAAATCAGTGAATGATAAAGATAAGGAGAAGATCTCAAGCAAGGACCTTAACTTACCTCTTGAGCTAGAACTCTACCATCTTTTATCTTGAAGTTTGAATTTTAAATTCTTCTCATGATGAATGAAAAATATTCTTATTTGTGCTAGAGTTCTTGAAAAGATAATTTGGCTAACTCTAAAAAGGAGAGATTCTAGGGAGATAGTTGTTGATTTTTGTGAAGACTGAAGAACACACACCCTCTATAATAAGGGGGCACGCCCCAACTAAGAGAATGGGGGATTTTGAGTTATTTTCTAATTAAGAAGTATGTTCTTTAGTATCTCCATATGTAGCTTATTTCTTTCTTTGGTTAAATGTGATTTCAAAGCCCTAGACATGATTTTTAGTTAATAAATTTTAGAAATTTGATTTCATCTCTCTTTCAATTATGCTTATATTCCTTTGATTTCTTTATCAATAAATTCTTTCTTGTTTACTTGGGTGCGCAACTAGGTGAACATGTTAGTAATTTTATTACTAGTTTAGAATTTTGATCCGTAATTGTCAAGGATTTTTAAACAAAAGTAGCAAATTATTTTCAATGATTATGAGATATTTTTGTTTGATTACATAAGGAATATAACTTAAGTTTATAAACAGAACTTGTATGTTTGTTGCTTGATTCAATCCAAATCTTACTATTGCCATAATTCTAGAGGTGGAGAATGAATCATTAACCATATTTCTTATCATATTCTTAACTTCTTAAATCTGTCTTTTCATAATTTTAGTTTCCAATTTTATTTCCTTTTGCTTTATTTATGTATCAAACCATCTTCAAAACCCCCCATATTTTATATTCATATTGTTTAGAGAGTCATTAGTGAGTCTACGAGTTGTTGTTCATTTTTTTAGTCTAAGTAGGATTTTTAATCTCATTTTAATTTCTGGTCAGTATAGAGTCTAGTGTTTATCTTGTGTCAATAACATTTAATTAGAAATAATCTCCTGCAGTAATGACCATTATTTGCTACCATACTCAATAACGATCATATTTATTGCAAGGATTTAAGTTGGCATGCTTTTGTGCGTGCCAAATTTTGGCCCCGTATCGCCGAGGATTGTTTTGCCTAATTAATTTGTTATTTTCTTTTACTTTTTTTGTTTATCCTAATTAGTTTTTGTTTCTAATTTTTCTTGTACTTATGCATGAATATCTGAGCTTAATGGAGAAGAAGTAGATCAACGGCTTGAAAATTTTTCTCTTATCTAGTTCATCAATAAAAGTCCATTCCAGAGATGGAGATGGAAGTTACGGGTGAACAAAGGAAGCTTCAACTAAATGAGCTTGAGGAAATAAAAAATGATGCTTATGAGAACTCAAGGACCTAAAGGAGAAAACTAAGGCTTTCCATGATAAAATGATTTCAAGAAAGAGTTTTTTTATTGGACAAAACGTTCTTCTATTTCAATCACGCCTTAATTTATTTCCAATAGTTGAAGTCAAACATGGAGTTCAAAGTGAACGGACATAGACTCAAGCCTTACTATGAGTCTTTTTTAACGCAAGATGTTGAGAATGTACCTCTCCATGAACCCAAGCCTCTTGATGGATGAATGCGATTATAAGTCAGGCCGAGAATACTAAACCAAGCACTAATTGGGAGGCAACCCAAAGGATGGAGGGCACACCATAACCTTGCTCTTCCCTTTTCATTTTCTTCTCCTTTTAATTCTTTGCTTCATTATTTTTTAGTGAGTTCTTTTCTTCTCATGACATGAATTGATGTTACATTGAGGACAATGTAAGAATTAAGTAGGGGGAAGGATTTCAAACTTCTTTGCATTTGTTTCTTTTATTTTTTTAAAAAATAAAACAAAATAAATATCATTAGTTGCTTTATTTTGATTAGTTTGAGTTAGGTTTTGTTGTTCTTTTTATGAGTCTTAGGATACTTTCTAAAAACCATGATGACAACTAGCTTATATGTTATGACGTTGATTGATTATGAGCATGTATTTAGATCTTGATGTTATTCCTAAGTTAATATGTTTTTATGATAATTATGCTTAAATCATTATGCACAGTAGCCATGTTTTTCGGTACAGAAGCACACATGTTAGGATGAGTAAAATGCTTATATCATCTTTATTACCCTTGTGAGACATATTTGAGCCATTGAATTTCTTTTGAGAGATGTTATATCATTATCATATTCATTCTTGTTCTTACTTTCACTATTACTTGAGTTAACATGCTGCACGAGGATTAAATGCTAGAACTTTTTTAAGGTCTTTTGAAGCAAATGGTTGATCAAATACCTCTTCACCGTTCATGCAGTGGGCTCTAGATATCATTGGGTCACTTCCTATGGAACCCGCACAAAAGCATTTTCTGTTGGTTGCAACGGATTACTTCACGAAGTGGATTGAAGCGAAAGCGTACGCGAGAATTCGAGAAGAGTAAGTAAAATGATTCTTTTGGAAAAATATTGTATACAGGTACGAGATTCCACGAGTTCTCATCTCTGACCATGGACCTTAGTTCACGGGGAAGACAGTTAAGGCTTTTCTGTGAAGGTTTGAAAATCATCAATCAGTTTTTTACGTCGCATTACCCGTAGGGAAATGGCCAAACAAGATCAAATTGAAATATACTTGAAAGTATGAAGAAGAGGCTAGAATCAGCCAAAGGAAGATGGGTAGAAGAGCTGCCAGAAGTATTATGTGCGTACAAGACCACTCCTAGGGAATCAACGGGCGAAACCCCATCTGGCATATGGAACGGAAGCAATAATATACATTGAAATTGGAAGTCTACCCATGAAATCAAGTCTGAACGAGGATCGAAATGAAGAATTGATGAAGGAAAACCTTGATCTTCTAGAGGAAGGGCGAGAAACAGCTTTAATCCGATTGGTCAACTACAATTAGAAAAGGAGAACTGACTTTTGAAAGAAGATTTGGAAATGGGGATTCCAGAAAAGGGACTTTGTGCTGAAGAAAATATTTCTGGCGGAAAGAAAGCTTGGTCCAAATTGGGAAGGGCTATACATCGTCAGCGGAATTGGAGGTAGGGGATAATATTATTTGAATTTGGAAGACGGGTAAGACTTGGTCAAACCTTGGAATGCTTACATCTAAAGAGATATCTTGTCTGAATTGTAAACTCATTATATTGAATATTTTCTCGTAAATGTTTTCCCGTAAGGGTTTTCTGTTGGGCATAGTGCCCTTAAAGCATGTGTAAAGATATTTTATTTGAAAATTAATAAAAGTACATTTTTCTTATGATTGTATTATCTGAATTATTATTGAATAATTAATATAAATATCTGAAAATTCAATATTCATTAATAAAACTATGATCTTGTATTAGTACAAGAGAATTAAGATAATAGATAATGAATAAATAATCCGTAACATATTAAAGTTTACGTGGCATGCATAACTGAAAGCATGATCTTACAAGATTTAGAATCTAAGCTTTCCTAATAGATCGTATATTCATTTCCTTAAGTGTTAATTATAGAACTGAATGATTATTGAGCTCAAATTTATAATACAATTATAAATTAACCGTTCACTAGTGAATTAATTCTACTTAAGGATCATGGGGTAATTAGAAGGGTAAAATGGTAATTTTTACCAACTCTAATTTATGAACCAATAATTGAAAGGAAAAACTATATGAAGTGATTATATCAATGGACTGCACGATACTACTCTGTAAATATATTCTGTAATTACAAAGAGTGAAATTTCATATTTATAGTGGAGTAATAATGAAATTAATAAACGAGATTATTTAATTTAAAAGTTTAATTAATAATCTGATTTATCAATGATTAGAATTATGGGTCAATGGTGTCCAAGCCACATTTGTACTACACAATCTAGAGTGTCAATGTTTTAAGGCATAAAAAAAGGACTAGCTTGCAAAAAAAATTAATTTTTCAGGGTAAGTATATAATTATGAGATAATTATGTATTATTAATTAATTAAGAATTATTTAATTAAATCATTTATTGTAATTTTTGAAAATTACAACTAATTAACTATATATCGATTAGTTATGAAATAATCAATGATGAGACAATATATTTCATTTATGAAATTAAATCATATTAAATATTATAAAATAATAATTTGAATTTGAATTAAGCTAATCTGTTAATTTTGAACTAACAGATAAGTTAGTTGATAGGTGTTATTAGATAACTTAATTTTGAATTAACTGATATTTAGATATTTATCTGATTAAATAATAAATTTGGAAAAATTTATCACATGGCATATCGGACTGCCACACGCCAATTACTGATTTTAAATCAGGAATTGGCTGGACACACTGTAGTGCCACACAACACTACAGTGGTGCGTGACACATTGTAGTGCCACACGGCACTGCAGTTGTTCGCAAGCTTCAATGGGATCCCCCTACAGTGGTACATTTTTATAATTAATTTATTATTTGAAAATGTTGAACCTAATGAGCCTTGACCTAGAATATAAATAGATAATATTCTGGCCTCATAATCAATCAATTGATCAATCAATCAATTAATCAAAACTCTGCGAATTCTCTAATTCTCTCTCAGAGTTCTATCTTAAAAGTCATTCTCTAAATCTTTAGATCTCATGTGTTGAGGACATCTAGAGTAGAAAATTATTCTTGATTCATTCTATGTGTTCACACACGTTCTAGTATGTTTGAGGATTAGTTAAGATCTTGGTGTGGATCTCAAAGTCTGTTCATTGTAGAATCGAATGTTCATTGTTTTACTAGAAGATAGAGAGGACGCTTGATAGACTTCAAGAGGTAAAATTCTTTATTTTGAATGTCTATTGATTTAATGTATAGATATTTAACGGATCTGTGTGAAAAATAATTTTTCACAAAAATTATTTTTTGGGATTTGTGACATCGTGATTGTTTTTCAATCAATAAAGTGTTTGAAACCCACCCCCTCCACTGCACGCCGTGATTCTAACATTTTTCATGTAAAATTCTTGGTGTCAACTCTCTTTCGATCCAATAAATGGAAACGACGAATGGAATTAGGGCCATGATTCTACAATGAACTTAAGTCCTTGAAAATGGACTACACTATAATGGACATATGTTCTCTAAAGTAAACTGGGGCTATGGTTCTACAGTGAACCTAAGTCCTTGAGAACGGACTGCACTATAATGAGCATATGTTCTCTAAAGGCAACCGAAGCCATGATTCTACAATGAACCTAAGTCCTTGAGAATGGACTGCACTACAATGGGCATCTATTTTCTAAAGGAAACCAGTGTCATAGTTCTACAATGAATCTAAGTACTTGAGAATGGACTGCACTACAATGGGCATCTTTTCTCTAAAGGAAATCGGGCCATGGTTCTGCAATGAACCAAAGTCCTTGAGAACATAATGCACTACAATGACGATATATTTTCTAAAAGAAACTGGGGTCATGGTTCTACAATAGACCTAAGTCCTTAAGAACCAACTACAATAAACATCCTTTCTCTAAAGGATATTGAAGATTAAAGTCCTTAAGTATGGATCATGCTATAGAAAATGACTGTACTTAAAAGAAAATTGAAGTTCAAAATTTTGCAATTCCTTTAAAATGGATCATGCTACAGAAACTGGGGTCGTGATTCTACAAAGAACATAAGTCCTTGAGAATGGACTACAATAAGCATCCGTTCCTTTAAGGAAAATAAAAACTTAAAGCTTTACAAAAAGGCAAAGTCCTTGAGAACATATCACAATTGTTCTTAAAAGGGATTGAAACTTAAATATTTGCAAGTTCCTTAGAATGGATTATAGCTGTTCTCGAAAGGAAATTAAAGCTTAAAAGGTATGGAATACAACAAAAAAGGAAAAATCATATTCATTGATTGAATTAAAAGTACAAGATGGTGTTGGCCCTAGTCAAGGTGACAATTTCCTTCAAAATTGCAAGAATCTTTGAAGGAAATGTCATTTCCATTTATTAAATTAAAAGTATAAGACGGTGTTAACCCTAGTCAAGGTGACAATTTTGATGATAACAAATAATCTATGGACTAATATTTTCAAGAGTGTAGGAAATTGTTACGAAAAATAATGCAAGGGCATGAAAATTGGGAATCATAAAAACAATTATTTTATTTCCATGCAATTTTTATCTTTAGGAGCTCATTCATTTTATTTGCATTTTAATGGCTCAAAAATAAATTATGATACCCAACTCTAGGTAGAATTATCCTCATCTCATAAGATGTTATCATATCCTCATAACCAAACGTTAAAATTGAGGTTTAGCCTATATTTTAACAAGTCTGGCCCATGCTTTATTTTGGAAATAAAATGGGTGGAAGCGAACCTGGGCTTGAAATTGTTTTAGGATAGGCCAACCTATCTTCTAGAGAGGTCTGACCTCTCTTAGACAAGTCTAACCTGACTAGGAAAATAGGTCTAACCCTTCCTTTATTTTCCTTATCTTGTGCCAAGACTAACCTAAGCTAGACAAAGGGACAGACCCTATTTGGTCTTGTTCACACCTATATAAAGCCCTCCCTTCATCATTCATTTCAACACACTTCAAGCTAATTCAAGCTATCATCTCCTATATCTCTATTGAGCATTTCTCCTCCTTAGAAAATATTTTTGAGCCTTAATCTGTAAATAGCTTAGAGTGAGTGAGATTATTTTTTTTGAACATGTACGAGAGATTCTACTCTTGACAGAATACTATTTGTAAGAAATTTATGGATCTCAACGAGCGTCATTGTCAAGGTCTGATTGGTACGACAAACCAATAGGGATTGTAAAATGTTTAGTCTTCACCCTTAAGAAGATCGTGAGGAAAAAATCTTCAAAGGGGGATATTTGGAGCATGGACGTACAGATAGGTTTCCGAACCATGTAAAAATATTGTGTGTCGTATCGCTCTCTTCTCTACTATCTTTATATTTATGTGTACTATATTTTCAGTATTTATTTTCTTGCACGTTTAGTTCTTGCACTTTAATATTCCGCATTTATTATAATTGCTTGATTGTTTATTTATAGCAATTAATTTTTATTTCAAGCAATTTGATTTTCAAGTTTTAAAATATTCCTTCTTGACTTTTCCTTTAATAGAGGGGTGCCTTATCGATACTACAATTAGTATCAGAGCTTGGTGCTCAAATATCTAAGACTTAATAATCTTGAGTGATGACATCATCTTTTAGTTTCCAAGAAGGGCAATCAATTTTAAAATCTCCATTTTTCGATGGAGTAAATTTTAATTTTTGAAAAATTAGAACGAGAATTTTTATTCAATCCATTGATTATAATTTGAGAGATTGTATAAAATGGTCCTTACATGCCTAACTCACAAGATTTTACCAAGAATAACAAATTTAAATTGTCTTTGAATGCTCAAGTTATAAATATTTTATATTGTGCCTTAAGTATAAATGAATATAATCATATTTGTATATGTGAATCTACAAAAGACTTGACATATATTAGAAATCACACATGAAGGCACACATGAGGTTAAAGACTCTAAGATTGATATTTTCATGCATGAGTATGGAATGTTTAAAATGCGTAAAATTGAAAGCATTGAAGATATATTTGCTTGTTTCAATAGTATTGTAAGTTCTCTTAACACTCTTGGTAAGACATTTACTAATAGTGATTTGGTGAGTAAAGTTCTTAGGTCGTTATCAACGGTGTGGGAGAACAAGGCAATTGCTATTCAAGAAGTAAAAGATCTTAAGACGCTTTCACTTGAAGAACTCATGAGATCATTGATGACTCATGAAATGGAGAATATGGAAGAGGATGTGGACTACATAAAAGGAGAAAATATATTATTCAAAGCCACATCCATTGAGAACGAAAGTGAAGATGAAGATGAAGATTAAATGCACTTCACAAAGAAGCTTCGAAAGCTGCTCACTAAGAGAGAATGCACTTCAAAGAATAAACCTAAAGAAAAGAGAAGCCCGACTGCAAATGAACATGAAAATGTACATATGTGCATAATGGCACTCATAGACAAGGTTAGTAAGCTACACCTTCATAATAATCTTGATTTTCGAGAAATCACATGAATTTATATATTTTTATTATTAAAAAAATGCATTCCATTGAGGGGGAGATTTTTTAAAAATTGACATTTTTAATTTATTTTAATTATTTCAAAGGGGATAATTAATTGCGAAATGAAGAGAACTTTTTATTCAAATTAAAAATTGTGAAAGGGGGAGCATTTTTAAACAAATGACATGTTTAGTTTATTTTGATGATTGAGAGAAATATAGGGGGGATTTTTAATCAAGTCTAATCTGACTAGGAAAATAGGTCTAACCCTTCCTTTATTTTCCTTATCTTGTGCCAGGATTAACCTAAGCTAGACAAAGGGACAGACCCTCTTTCGTCTTGTTCATGCCTATATAAAGCCCTCCCTTCATCATTCATTTCAACACACTTCAAGATAATTGAAGCTATCATCTCTTATATCTCTATTGAGCCTTTCTCCTCCTAGGAAAATAATTTTGAGCCTTAATCTGCAAATAGCTTAGAGTGAGCGAGATTATGTTTGCTGAGCATATACGAGAGATTCTACTCTTGAGAGAATACTATTTTTAATAGATTTGTAGAATACGACGAACTTTATTATCAAGGTCTGATTGATACCACAAACCGACAGGGATTGTAAAATGTTTGGTCTTCACCCTTAAGAAGATCATAAGGGCAAATTTTTCAAGGGGAAATCCTTGGAGCGTGGATGTTAGGATAGGTTTTTCTGAACCACGTAAAAATACTGTGTATCGTATCTCTCTCTTCTCTACTCTCTTTATATTTACGTGCACTATATTTTTAGTATTTAATTTCTCACACATTTAGTTCTCACACTTTAATCTTTCGCATTTATTATAATTACTTGATTGTTTATTTATAGAAATTAATATCTATTTCAAGCAATTTGATTTTTAAGTTTTAAAATCTTCATTTTTATTTTTCCCTTAATAGAGGAGTGCCTTATTGATCATACAAATGGAAGTAGAAGTGCAGAAGCTGGAAAAAGAAATTACCAGAAAAGGAAAATACAAGGAAAAGGAAAACTACAAAAGTCTAAGAAATGGAAATGGTCTCGTCAGCGGCGGGAATGACAGCCGCATCTTCAGTAGGGTTGAGAGTAGCCTCTTCAACAAGGTTGGCAGTAGTAGCTTTGGCAATGGCTTAAAGAGGATTAACAACAACATCCTCAATTGAACAGTTGACTTCGATTTGGACTTCGAGAGGCAACTCACAGGGGGTTTTCTGGGAGGAGCCTTTAATGAGCCATCTCTATAACTCACGTTGTAGATGACCTGCTCGAATTCATCAAAAAGTGCTTGGTAGTTATCCCTCACTTGCTTTTCCTTCTCTTCTACTGTCTGAACCTTAGCCAGCTCAGCTGCCGCCAAAGATTCCTTGGCTGCTTTCAGAGACTTTGTGAGTTTAATGTTCTCCACCCTCGCGACAGCTACTTCTTGAGCCTGCTTCTCAATGGTCTCCCGTAGCTCGACCTTAGTCTTCTTGAGCTGCTCAATCTTAGCCTGAAGTCCAATGAGGCTATGACTCTCAGTGATCTCATTATGGAGGTTGATCAAAGCATGTTCACAAAGAGCATGATGCTCTTTGAGGGCATTATAATGAATAATGGCCTAGAAAAAGAAGTGAACAAGTGAAAATGAATAAGCATGAGTATACAGGCAAATGAAGAAAATGAAAATTTTCAAGTAAACAAGAATAGAAAAGGAGCTTACCCTGATCAAGTTCTGACTCAGTGAGCTGATGAGCTCACCAATTGCACTGAATGCCCCAAATGATTATGTGAGCAGATTGGACATCATCTAGAAAACTGACTGAGGTAGGAACATGAGGAGCAGCAGTGTAGTGCCTCAACCACCAAGGGATGAACCCCTCAATGTTTGTTTGGGGGTCTGAAATGGCAGCAGAAACAGACTCCAATTGGATAACCGATGGAGGAGGAGTCGAAGGAGGGGAGGTTGTTGTTCGAACTGAACCACCCTCATTATAGATGACGAGAGCAGGAGGAGTCTGGGAGGAAATGGACGTATCCGCTCTCAGGCGAACGTTCCTCCCCCGATATCACCAACCATCGTGCGAAATCGTTTTGACATCTGCGCAGTAGAAACCTCAAAAGCTCTCTGAATTTGGGCTTCTTCTTCTTCCTCTTCTTCAGAGTTTGTTGACTCTGAAGAACCTGAAATAGAAGGACGGGAAATTGGACGGAAAGAGGAAATGAGGATACCTCTCGGGAGTGAAGCGGAAGTTGAAGAAGCGGATGTTGAAGCAACAACAACAACAGGAGCAATGACAATGGCAGTAGCGAAAGCGGGAACGAAGGCAACATCAACTTCTCTTCTTGGAGCAAGAAGCTCGTACCACCTTCTCTCTAGGAAATGTTAATCGGTTGCTATCCATTCACTGAGCCCTCTTGACACAAATGGCTTCTTGTTGGCTGTTTCCCTGTGTTACACAAAGGAAAATGAGTGTTAGTAAACATAAATACATTACGAAAGGAAAGGAAAAACAGAAAAGAAAAAGGGGAAATAAGCTCCGGTAACTTACTGAAAACTTCCCATCTCTTGGGAATTATCCAGCGGCCATCATCGCTCTAGTTTCCACCGACCAGGAGAACATCCTGTTCCCATCCTTTGTCTCATTTCGGAAGATTAATACTAAGAGGACCTCTTTTGCTAGGTCTAGGAGTCAAATAATAACTCTTTTTTCAAAATTTAACTACATACAAGTATTGAAGTTTGGTTATGCCTAAGCCTAGGTTATATCGCCTATTCATGGCCTAAAAATACAGAAGTGGCTATATGAGCTTAGGGTAAATTGAGCTTCAGGTAAACTGAGAAGAGGCTAAACGGTAAGTAGAAAAGAACTCTCGGAAGAAAAGGGAAACATGGAACTTGAAACCTAATACTATGTACATTTGGTGAATAGTGATTTCGTATGGGGGCCTAAGGAACGCCTGAGGACTCTGTCTCTCCTAGATCACAAATGACATCAAGGGGAAAGCGTCCTAGTAAATGGTCATAAACTGTCTGAATTGAGGTTGGGGCCTAACTAGGGGAATAACAGGCGTGTAACGGGGGCCAATGAACAGTCAGAATCCCACCTTACATGTGGCAAGATCCAGACCGAAGAGTCAGTTAAGGAAAATATGTAATATGAACTATAGAATCAATCATACGATTATGAAGGGGATCTCTAGAGAGAATATTCTCTGAAGATGTCTATCGACCCCCAAAACTTGCTATGGAATAAGAGGATTAATTGTTATTTAATGAAAGAATTAATTGTTATTTAATTATCATTTTCATGTATAAATAAAAATATTATAACTTCAAAAATCAATCGAATACAAATAATCTAAAGCTTTTGAGTTTTTATTCTCTCATTTCTCTCTATATTATTCCATTTATTATTTATTTATAATGGATTTTTCTCTGACCAAAAAATCCTTTACACGATATATTAATCATATATTCTCGTGTGTATATATATCAATTCTCGCTGATCACATTCTCACTGTCAATCTTAAATACTTCTAACTAAACGACACTTAAAAGGGTAATGGGTATTAGAATATTAATCCTAATTCCTTATTGTTGGAGTAAAGAAGACGCAGATTTTTTTTCTCTCGTTTGAGAATAATTATTTTTTTACCTGAAAGAGAGGTGAAAAGTCTCAACTGATTTTCTCATAAAAAATATTGTTTTGACTTATAAAATAAAGCAAGAAACTAGAAAAGAACAAAACATTCGAAGTATCGCGAAAACAACGCGTAGTACAGGAAAAAATTATCGGGAGAAATCGATATCTCGTGGAAATATATAATATTTTTAGTACCATTAATGGGGATCTTTTGACCACAGTTAAATGTGAAACCGCTGCTGCTTACGACACTCAAATCACGATCATTAGCCGACCAATAAGGAATATCTTTACGGAACAACGTAATGTCATATATGGTAGCAGTTACCGCTCGTCCGCTCTGTAGTTTTAAGTGACGCGACGTATGAGCACTCTTTTGGGGTCCACCGCACGGACACTATGTTTGGCCACGTCATCAGATCACTGTCGCTTTAGCTAATTGACGTTTATGCCCAATTAAACGACAAAGTTTCATCAAGATTGGACGCACTAACCAGTGCTCCTTGTTCCTTTATAGATACCTATGATTTTTCTTCTGAAAATAATATAATTGCAATTGTTAACTTGATCCTATTATATATTATTTAAATCATACTCTAATTCGACGAAATTAATTTGACATGGAAAGATTTTTTTGTCCAAGTTTTAGATTTTACAGAGACGGTGGTTTTAGGTAATAATGTAAATCCGATTCATGATAGGTTATATATGGATGTATAGACTCTCTGAATCAATCTCGTTATACTTTTAGAGTTGATTATTAATTGATTTTACAAGTTTGGAGAATTAGATTTTCGTTTAATAATTAGTATATTAAATCATTTTGAAGTGAGACGAACAAAAAAGTGAGTTATTTACAAAAAAAACACATGATTAATAATTCATGTTATTGTAATAATTTTAATTTGATCATCAAGTGTCTATTATCTTATTATTTAATAGTTCTATTAGTTAGCTAAAGTTGAAAAAATGTAAGAAAGACAAATTTAAGTAATAAATTGCTCACATGGTTGAATAGCACTAACCCATGTGGCGACAGATAAGAAATTTGAACAATAGATTGCTCTTTGTTTCTTTTTGGTATTCTTCACAATTTTCTTGTTGTTTTTTTATTTTTATTTTTGGATAACATAATCAATTATCACTTTTAATTGTCCCTCACGTGGGCTTCTTGGATCCTGTGTTAAAGAGAAATATGTTCTTTTCGTCAAAGGAAAAAATAATAATTAAATTATACGTGTCCTATTGTGACTAAGATAACTAATTAATATAAACATCATTAAGATATGATTAAAAATATATAAAGGATTGTGTGTGTGTATATATAAATGAAACATTCATCATTTTCAAAGGAGAAGTGTATTTGCATCGGAAGAAGTTTTTCATGTTTCTCTGTATTTGACACATAAAAAAGGCTCTAAATTCAAAAGCCTTAAGACCATTTGTCTATTTGACTTCACCTCTATGTCCATGCTAATAACATTGGGATCCTCTCTTGACAAAAAAAACACATTGGGATCATCTTTATTGTTTAGTAACATTAGGAGTAATCAATGAGTTAGAGGGAGATTATAGTGAGAGAGAACACTTGAAAACGGCACTCTTGGGTTTTTTCCTTTCCTGCCCTTGTTCGAACAAATTTTCAATTAAAATTATATTATCTGTTGTTTCTAAAAAGTTAGAGACGTTTAGAAATTTGGGATAACGAGACTTCAACACATAATTTCTCAATATAAGTATAAGTGTGTAACAGTAATGTTAATTCATTTGATATGATATATGATCATATAACATGACGTGATATTATATCTTAGTTAAATATTCTTGATCGACGCATAATATTCCTAGTTATATATTCAATAAAAATATTTTTAAATTCATTTGATTACTGTGGATCATATTATCTTATCAATAGTGTGCAATCATACAAAAATAAATAAATTATTACCGATCATTATTAAATGTTGACATGTCAACTTATATAATAACAGTTCAAGTAATCAATAATCTTGTTCAATATATTCATTCATGATTCATCAATATATGAAGTTATTGGACTTAACAAACTGTCAAATGGGTCTTAGTTTATGTTTAAACTTAATGTTAGAAAGTTGTGTAAATTGAATCAAATAATAGGAAGGAGAGGAAACAAGAGGACTGGGTGGATGGGTGGAATTCGAATCTCAAATCCCTATAGAGTGCAATGACCAAAATAGGGCTCAGCCATCAAGACGGCGATACAATTGGAAGACCTCTTCAAGTGGGCATCCATTTAGTAACTTCCCACTTATATCTTTGTTCTTTAATTTTTTAATGATATTTAACTCACTCCCACGTGTGAGTTGCATTGTGCATTTATCTTTTTGTTTTTTATTCGATTTTCTTTAATAAAAGGATCATCTCTATACTTCAACATTAAAATTGATTAAACATATTAAATGAACGTTAAAAATTAAACAAATAAAGAAAATAGAGAAAAGACAAATGGCTGTCAAACTGCTTCAATAGTCACTCCCGGGTTCATGTTTTCTGGCAATTTCAGATCCCAAAGTCAGCTACCCGTGTGGTCCATCCTATATTTAAAACCCAACAAAAAGTTAGAGAGGAAGACAGATGAGAGAGTATTTTGTTAAACCTTTTGACTTAGAAATTACAGGAGAAAATGGAATCCTCAAAGTCTCTGAATTCTTATTTAGTTGTTTTTTTTAGATTTTCTCAAATAAAGGCTAATAGTTTGAATCTTTATTAAGTAAAATTTAATTAAATATTATATTGTGTGAATGAAAATTAAAAATAAAAAATAATGTGAGTAGAAATCAAATCTGTCACATGTCAAGATATATCTCTAATAATTTGACACATGTTTGATGCTGTGTATTAGTAATTCGTGGTGTATAATTTTATAGATCAAGTCAAACGCCACATGTCCATTATAAAAATGACAATTTTTAAGAAAACTGTCCATCTTTACACACTGTCCACGAAGTGGCGATTTCACCTAGAAGCTACCACTTCGTGCTTTGAGTGCAAGAGCGGAGAGGTGATTTTCATAGGGGATAAACCACATCTCTCTCTCTTAAATCATTGCTGCCTTTTTATTAAAAAAGGTGTGGCATTTTAGTCAATGGTTTTTTTTTTCGTTCAAAAGGAGAAGAGAAATAAATTTTCGTCCAATTTTCTTAAATCTAATTTGTCAATTTTTCGTCAATATTTCGTAAGTCTAAGGGAGAAAGAAATATTGTTCAGGTTTTGCGAGGATCGAAGCATTCGTTTGCTACATTTTCGATCACGGTAGTTGTATCCTGCAGAGACGTTCACCGTAGTCTCCAAGCAAACTGTGGAGGGTGAAAATTCATATTTTGGACATTGCTACAGCAAGCCTCTACCGATTTAATTTTCTATTTTCCCGTCTGTAATTCTTCATTTAATGTTCTATAATCGTTCATTTGTAATTATTTAATTATAATTGTTCTGTTGCAATTTATCCAAGTATTGCTCTACGGTTCCAACAATCTAAAGACGAATTTTCTTCTTTTACCGATGGAGCAACAAATCTGCAAATGTGAAGACTGTTCCTCACGCTGAGAAACCAGAGAAGTTCAAAGGGGGAAATTTCAAGAGATGGCAACAAAAGATGGTGTTCTATTTAACAATACTCAATTTGGCACACATTCTGAAGGAATAATGTCCTCTCACACTGAAGGACAAACAGACTAAGGAAACAGTATCTGCTCAAGAAGCATAGACACATTCCAATTTTCTCTATCAAAACTACATCTTGAACGGTCTTGTAGACAATCACTATAATGTCTACTCGTCATTCAACACATCGAAGGATTTATGAGAAGCGTTGGAGAAAAAGTATAAGATTGAGGACGCTGGGACAAAGAACTTCATCATCGGACGATTCTTGGAATATCTTATGGATGACAAGCATACCGTGGTTAGTTAAGTTGAAGAACTTCAGATCCTGTTCAATGAACTGATCAACGAGAAAATGACAATCAGTGAATCGTTTCAAGTGGCTGTAACGATTGAGAAACTTTCACCGTCCTAAAAAGAGTTCAAGAGTCACTTGAAGCATAGGAGAAATGACATGACGATGTAGGATCTCATGGTTTGTCTGTGTATCGAAGAAGACAACCGGAAGAATGAACACAAGTTGCTGCCTTCACATTCCATGGGGATGAAAGCGAACGTTGTTGAAACCGGAAAGCCAAAACTGAAAAGCTTCAAAAGGAAGACTATGAGCAGCAGTAGCGGAAACGTCAACAAAGGTATGAGTAACAAACGGATCAAAGGGAGTTTTTGGGTGTGCGGTAAAGCCGGTCACAGAGTAAAAGACTCTCAATTCAAAAAGGACCACAAGATGGCAAACCCTAACAACGGACATAAGAACATGGTTAATGTGACCGAGATGGATGATCTATGTGCGACAATTTCTGAATTGTGCATTGTCACAGATACCACGAGTTGGTGCGTTGATACTGGTGCTACTAAGCACATATGTGGTGACAAAAATCTGTTTTCAACTTATGAAGAAGTTGAAGGTGAAAAACTGTACATGGGCAATGCCGCTGAGGCTGAAGTGAAAGGAAAAGAAAAAATGTCATTTAAGTTTACCTCAGGTAAACAAATCACTCTCATCGATGTCCTCCATGTACCTAACATTAGTAGGAATTTAGTTTCGGTATCCCTTTTATGTAAGTGTGGATTTAAACGTGTATTTGAATCTGACAAGTTTGTTTTAACTAAGGGATTGATGTTTGCGGGTAAGAGATATGTGGTTGATGATCTGTTTAAGCTTACTGTTTATGCTGTAATTTCTTCTTCAATTAATGGAAAATTTACATCTTCTGTTTATATTATTGTGTTATGTGATATTTAGCATGCTAGATTAGGTCATATAAATCTGAAATCTATGCAAAGAATGATGAACTTAGATTTATTACCTAAACTTGACATAGCAAAAGGACATATATGTGAAATATGTGTTGAATCCAAATTCACTAGAAAATCATTTAAATCAGTAGAAAGAGTAGTGAATTATTAGGATTAATACATAGTGATTTATGCGACATGAAATTTTCACCTAGTAGAGGTGGCAGAAAATACTTTGTAACATTCATTGATGATTGTAGTAAATTCTACTATGTATATTTGTTTCATTCTAAAAATGATACTTTGGATATGTTTAAGACATACAAGTATGAAGTTGAAAATCAACTTGGAAAGAAAAAAAAGGTGCTTAGACCTGACTGAGGTAGAGAATATGACTCCACGACGCTATCTGACTTCTGTGCTCATCATGGAATAGTGCATCAGACTACAACAACTTACACGCCTCAACAGAATGTGGTGGTTGAAAAGAAAAAATATAACTCTGAAAGATATGGTGAACTGTATGTTGAACAGCTTTGGACTACCCCATAATTTGTGGGGGGAGGCCTTGCTTACGGCAAACACCATACTAAACATGATTTCACATAAGAAGACTAACAAGTCTCCTTATGAAGAGTGAAAAGGGACATTGCCTTCCTATAAAATCCTAAAAGTGTGGGGATTTCTCGCAAAGGTACGAGTAAGATGTTCCAATTAATGAATTGCTCCCTGTTCTCAGTGCCAATGAGGGAAGTATAAAGCTGCACAATATGGTTCTTAATGTCCTCTCTACAGTTGAATGTGTTACCTCGATCATCATTGAGTTGAACCAATCTAGATCTTATATCGTTCCTCTTGATCATCTTGTGAAAAAAGGTAGTGTTATTGTCACCAAGGGTGACCCACTAAGCCCTAGCTTTTTGCCTCTGAAATCTTTCCTTAGCCTGCCTAAAAGAGATGAAATTCTGGAAAGTTGTATGCTCATTGGAGTGTAAGACAGGATCATGAGGCCTATTGAACAACACATTTTGGATAGTATCTAACTTCACTCTAGCATCTAGGGCTCTAGCTGAAATGTCTGAGAAGTCGTTTCTATTAAGGGTCTTAAGAGCAGCTTTAGTAGCTTAAGCTTCCTGAAGAGGCATTGCATAGGAGAGCCATACCCACTACTGTTCCAGGCTTGAGATACACAAGGCGAAAATTCCTCTATATCAGCCCAAAAGTCAAAGAACTTGAAGCTAACATGAGCCCTAGAGGTGGACCCTTTAACATGCAAGGTAGCAGGACAGGGATCTGACATCCCAAGATTAAAAAACACAGCATTGGAGTCTTGGAAGAAAGAGAGTCAGTGTTCATTCACAAGCACCTTATCTATCTCGTCATAATAGTGTTTTTATCATGCATGTTATTAGTCTAAGTAAATTTAAACCTACCAAAACATAGGTCCTCAACCTCAATGTAATTCAGACAGGCATTAAAATCATTGGAACCCTCATCCCATACCTTAGACCCACCAACCTGCTTAGAGGGGTTTTAACAACATTGAAGTCACTAGGGAGCACCCAAAATTACTGCAGAACACTGCTAGCTGACTAGTGATATGATTCCAAAGCTCTTTTCTAGATGTGATGGTATCAGCAGCATAAATAATGGAAGCCTTCCAAAAATCCTCCTAGCTATTCAGAATAGTAATAAAACATAGCATGATCTGGTCAAAATGGGGAAATAATAATTTTATAAAAGTTAATTACAGGTCTTAATTACTCAAATGAAGGAAGATGGAAATTAAGGTTTTATCCACCCATTTACCTTGTGTTGGCCGGCCACCTCTTCTCCCATTTAGGAGACCTTGTTTACTTTCCTCAACCTAGAATGATATGAAAGGCATAGATGAAAGATTTAAGAAAGTTTCTTGTTATATGACATGATATTTTAGGTCAGCCTTTTCGTTTTCCCTTATTGTCACATCTTTCTCTTGCACGAAATCTCCCTATCTCTCTCTTGTGCAACAACGTCTCTCTCTCTCCCTCTCCCCCTTGCACGAAATCACCTTTTAAAAACCCTAGTTGTTAAGGAGGGATAGGTTCTGGTCGGCGGTAGTTGTCACACAAGACTTAGATCATTGTATTTCAAATCACACTAACGGATAAAATCGTGTTATTCTCTCTTCAACGTAAAGTTTATTGTTTTTGTTTTGGCACGAATTCAAAGAAAATACTCTGGATAAAACTTAGGTGAAAACATGTATAAAGGTTTATTTATGTTTCAAAAGGTTGTTTTCGAGTAAGAGAACGTTTATGATAAAAAGATTTGATTTTTTCACAAAACTAAAATTTTTTAGATTCATCGTATACTATGGATTCCAACTGACGTTTTGTAATGAAAACTTTAGAATTTGAAACTGAGAATTTAGGGTGTATTCTAAACATGTTGAAATATTTACTATAGAAAAATTAGAGTAAAATTCGATCTCTGTAATTTTTAGAATTGTTTTAAAGTTTCTGGATAGTACACGAAAATTATTTTTTTGGTATTCAGGATTAGGGTTATCACTGTATTGAATTCTAATCGGATTTACTTGAAAATTTTACTGTATCATTCTGAGAGTATCTCTAACAATACTTTAAAGTTTCAGAATTTTTTGTTAAGTTTTAATACTGAAACATCTTTTTAAACTGTACTGTTTTACCTTAAAAATATATTTTCAACTTAAACAACATCGGATTTTTACGAAATTAAATATGTAAAAATGGGAAATATATAGATTTTTGGTAATTAAGTCATAAATTTCTGACAAGTACCAACACTATTATGGAGTCTGTTAATGCTAAATTCTTTGAGAATGTGTTTCCTTTTAAGGAAGGAAGACACAGATAAACTACCAAACGAGGTATAGATGAAGGAACATCTAGAGCTCATATTGATGAAGAATCTCAACCTGGGCCTAGAAAAAGTGAACGAGTTAGAACGAGTACCACATTTGGTCCATAGTTTCTAACGTACTTGATGGAAGCCGAATCTTAGACATATAAAGAGGCGATGTCAAACCATGAAGCTCCTTTTTGGAAGGAGGCTATTGATAGCAAGATAGATTCCATTTTGCAAAATAACACTTGGATATTGGTTGACCTCCCATCTGTGAATAAATCAATAGGCTATAAGTGGATTTTCAAAAGGAAGCTTAGAGCTGACGATACAATTGACAAGTACAAAGCTCGGTTGGTAGCTAAAGGTTATCGACAGAAAGAAGGTATATATTTCTTTGATACCTATTCTCCTGTGACGAGAATCACTTCTATTAGAATGTTGAACGCGATTGCAACTATACATTATTTGGAATTCACCAAATGGATGTTAAGACTGCATTCTTATATGGGGAATTAGATGAGGAAATCTACATGGAGTAACTTAAAGGGTTCGTGGCCAAGGGAAATGAACATAAGGTGTGTAACCTTGTCAAATCTCTCTATGGATTAAAATAAGCCCCGAAGAAGTGGCATGAAAAATTTGACCACACTATGCTCTCGAATGGCTTCTCGATAAACGAGTGCGACAAATGTGTTTACGTTAAAGTTAGTAGTGACATGTCTGTCATAGTATGTTTATACATAGATGACATGCTCATAATAGGAAGTAATGAGGATATAATATCTTCTACCAAGAAGATGTTGAGCTCCATCTTTGACATGAAAGACTTAGGTCCAGTAAATGTTATTCTTAGAATTCAAGTGAAGCGAACTTCGAGCGAATATATCCTTACACAATCTCATTATGTAGAGAAGATCCTAAAGAAGTTCGACCAATTTGAAAGCAAATCAGTTGTAACTACATTTGACTCAAACTGTAAGTTGAGAAAGAATGATTGAGTTGGAGTATCTCAGCTAGAGTACTCACAGATCATTGGAAGTTTGATGTATATCATGAATTGCACAAGGCCTAACATTGCCTATTCAGTAGGAAGGCTTGTAAGATATTCGAGTAATCCTGGACGTGATCATCGGGATGCTCTAGTAAGAGTACTTAGATACTTGAAGTACACCATTGACTACGGATTACATTATACGATGTATCCACCTGTGGTGGAAGGATTTAGTGATGCTAATTGGATATTTGACAGTCTAAAAACTTAAATCCATGAGTGAATATGTTTTTACCCTAGGTGGTGGAGCTATATTTTGGAAGTCTACCAAGCAGACTTGTACATCTCGTTCGACTATGGAAGCTGAATTCATAGCACTGAACAAGGCTGGCGAAGAAGCCGAATGGCTTAGAAATTTTTGGGAAGACATTCCAGTGTGGCCGAAGCCTGTGTCAGTCATATGTGTACACTGTGATAATATGACTATGATATTTAGAGCGAAGAATAATGTGTATAATGGTCAATCTAGACACATAAGACGTAGACATTATACCATTAAACAATTACTCGCAACTGGTGTGATTTCCGTTGACTTTATTAGGTCAAAGGAAAATCCGGTAGATCTTTAAACAAAATGATTATTGAAAGAACTTGTAAAGTTGACATTGAAGGGAATGTGCTTAAAACCTATTCAATGATCATTCAGGTGGGAACCTAACCTAATTGATTGGAGATCCCAAGATCCAGGTTCAATAGGAAAACTGGCAGGAATGATTCACGTAACACAGAAAGAAACTTTGTTTCTTCCTATTCCTATGATGTAATGAAAGTGTGTTGTATGTCAACGATAAATGGTATACATAGTATTTAATGACGTTGATATCTTGCTTGCAAGAAAAGTATAGGCGTAATACTCTTAATCATCGTCACATATGTGAGAGTAGAAGTGTGGTCGCTTCTATGAGAGAGTGTAAGGCTCAATCTCTCTAAAGCTCTCATAAGACATGATAAATGTTCAAGACCAAAATGAACAAAAACGTATGAACTCGAACGTATTAAGATGAGTTGAGTGAGATTTATTATCTTGGTTTATTTCAGATGAAGGATAGTTCAAGAATGTTATTCACTATTCTTCAGAATAAATCTAATAAATCATCACTAAGGAAGGTTCAAGTCTAAAAGACACCTCTCCCGAGGCAAAACTCATTTATTTTTTTCTCCTGATGTCGTTGTCTGTCTAGGACATTTTCATTCATGTGGGGATTGTTAAAGCTAATAACTTGAAGTTTTATTAAGTAAATCTTAGCTAAGTGTTGTAGTTTGTGAATGGAAATTAAAATTAAAAGATAATGTGAGTGGAAATCATGTCTGCCACATGTCAAGATATAACTCTAATAATTTGACACATGTCTGATGATGTATATTAGTAGTTGAGGGTGTGTAATTCCATAGACCAAGTCAAATGTCATATGTCCATTGTACAAAAGACAGTTTCTAAGGAAACTGCCCATCTCTACCCATTGTCCACGAAGTTGCAGTTTCACCTAGAAATTGCCATTTCTCTACTCTTGCTTTGAGTGCAAGAGTAGAGATGTGGTTTTCATAAGGGAGAAACCACCTCTCTCTTAAAACGTTGCTGCCTTTTTATTCAAAAAGGTGTGGCATTTTAGTCGATGGATTTTTTTTCTTTTGCGTCCAAAAGGAGTAAAGAGAAATTTTCGTCCAATTTTCTTAAAGTCAATCCAATTTTCTGTCAATTTTTCGTGAGTGTAAGGAAGAAAGAAATATGTTCAGATTTTGTGAGGACCAAAGCATTCGTTTGTTACGTCTTCGTTCACGGTAGTTGTATCCTGCAGAGACGTTCACCGCAGTCTTCAAGCAAACTCTGGAGGATGAAAATTCATCTTCAGGATATTGCTAGTGTAAGCCTCTACCGATTTAATTTCTATTTTCCCATATGCAATTCTTCATTTAATTGTTCTATAATCATTCAGTTGTAATTTATCCCAATATTTTTTTTATTGCTCTACTATTCAAATAAATCTTTGAGAAATTATTAATTCAAAAAATAACTTACAACAATTTTTCAAATTATTTAAAGATTTGATTGATAGAATCAAACTTACATAAGTTAAATTAAAAATCATGATACTTATATATTATTTGTGTCAGTATCAAATAACTATCCATGCAATGAAATGATGACACAAAATATTACATACATGTCGTTTTCTGTAGGATAATTTGTGGTGGTTAAGTTTGAAAGCAAAAGTCTAAAGGTTCTTACTAAGCAAAACTAAGGGCCCGGGGTTCCAAGCTCCAAATATACCATTTAACACAGTTTTCACTTCACTTTATCCCTTCAGGATATGGCTATAAAACCTGATCTATTATCACTTCTATCATTATTTTTCTTTCTATATTCAACTATATTAGAATACTCCGAAGTTCCAACCAATGAAAATGTAAGTTCTTGCAATTTCATTTTATTTTCAAGATCCAAACATAATTCCAGAAACGTTAACATAACCAAAAGTCATTTTTTGTAAGAACCAATAAGTTAAGAGACTGGAAGAGAAATCTATTATGGTGCCGGGAAGACAGAAATCAGCGGAATTTCACCATAATTGGTTAGGCATAACCTTAATATCATACAAAAGTAAACTTGCAAACATAACACGATGATTGACGAATGAGATTAACATATGTCGTTTTACAAACTCGAATACGCAACAGAGAAATAATCTTGCAACCTCTGTTCGGGTTTTAAAGTTACTATATGTTTATCATACCAAACTAGGCAAATACGCTCAAGGGACCTGTCTTGTTTGATGCATCAAGTCCACTCTCGGTCCTGCGTGTTCCCGCTATCCATGCCCTGCACAGAGATTTAAATTTCCCTATAAATTATAGGAAGTTCGATCCACAAATCTTGTCAACTTTGAATCTTCATGTGAGGGAAAATAATCTTTTCAAGTTTGGAAAACGAAAGTAAGTGTAATTTTCTCTACATATTTCACATACTTCACAAACAATGGAAATGTAACTCTTCACATTTTCTTTTCATTTCCCTACTAGTTTCTAAGATCCAAACGTATATAGCTTAAAGAAACTGCAATATATTCAAATGCACACAACTCGGGAAAGTTGTCTATTACCTTCCAATGTGGTCATTTCCTGAGTTAGTTATTATCACAAGTCTTTTAGCTGTTTTTGTAAAATTGCTGCAATAACGAGGAAAAGAAAATGAAAAACAATCTTCAAAATATCTCATACGAAACATAATTAGACAAGGAGATAGCTGTTTTTATATTATACCTGAAGGGTTCATTACCAGTTTGTCTAAAAGCACCGGTTGTATCTCGGTATAGCACATGGCTTTGCATCTCGGACCTTTCGATTCCGAACATGTTTGAAAGCTTCTTGTAAAGCTCTTCATACGAACCTAATATAGAGAGATCGAGGGTTCGACCTACGTCTTCCGACTCCATAAACACCTTACAGTGCCCGGTTTGTAGGCCGTGTTCAGTGGTTTGGGAACCTGGACACCATGAAAAACCCTCATTTGACAGCTCCAGATTCCTATCTGATGAGCTTCTCCAAGAGCAAGTTTGCGAGATTTGCTGTTCGGTGAGTATTGGTTGACCAAAGAGAAGAAAATAGTGTCTCTTTTTCACATCATCGGATTTCTTTGCCACATTTTCACCAGAATTCCCAATGGTGAGCTCGCTCTTCACATCGTTTTTGATGATACGATCGGGAATTTTGAAATGCAGATGATCAGGTAGATGAAGGAGATTGGAGGGGAAAAGACCCGAGTTGAGTTTGTTGTTAAGGTGGAGATCTGATAAAGATAGTCCTCCACATTGAGGATGCCTGGCTCCCTGTATGCCTGCAGGAGTGTTATCAGATACAAAACACAAGGGGCTGCTTGGCCCTAGGGGATTGCTCGTAAACGAGGACATTAGAAATTGGCCTCCGTCGAGGGGAAACTCCGGGTGTTGAAGGACCCGCAATTTCTTTCTCGGAGGCGAGAAGGGTGATAGATTGATAACGGGCACGCTTGATACCAATTCAACCAACCATGGACTGACTCGCTTCACATTTTGGAGCAAGTCCGGCTCATCCCACGTCACCTGCAATATAAATCCAATAATCTTCATTGTCCAATTAAAACAACATGTTAATTTATTGTCTTGCTTCCTTTAGCTTACATTAGCAAAAATTAAGAGAGAAGCTTGAAATTTTTCTTAATTTTAATAATACGGAACAGTGTCCAAGTCCTCCAATAATTGAAAACATGCAGTGAAATTCTTTTGTTAAGCTTCAAACCATGAAGCCGATAACCTGGAAGATTAATAGAAAAGTCAGAGCTAATAGAATGAGCCAATCGTTGCGGGTTTAAGTTATTGGAGGAATTGATTATAAAAATAAGACTAACGATGAATGAATTTTTTTTGTGAAGTGTCAATGACTAAATGAGGAACTAAACGAAACTGACCAAAAATGCATTTTGCCCTAACTTAAATGATTAACTTCAACTTCTACCATAATCCAGCATTTTGGGAATACTGGTAATTGTACCATCATCGATAAACACATTTCCTAGAGAGAGAGAGAGAGAGAGCACCTGGAGAAGGCGCCAAGGGGAATTAGGCCAAAGGACAGGATCAGCGACCTGAACAGAAGCAATGGTACCCATAAACCAACTAATCCTACTCGAATCCTCCGTCTCAAACGCCATCTTAAACCTCATCCCCGAACACCACTGTATTCTCATTGCCGCTTTCACCGTCGCCACCTTCACACAAAAATCCGGCGTACTTGCCCTTGGATAGTAAACAACCTCAAACTCCTCCCCACCGTAAGCCAACGCTGCAGCTTCTGTAACTGATTCCGCTCTCACTCTCCCCATCAACCCCTTCACGTTCCCACTCCAACTCGAATTTACATATCCATTTCTCATCAATTTCGTTTCTTCTCCTTTTACAAACATCGAAAATCCACTAGAGTTCCACCCCGATTGGATTGGGGGCTCGAATTGGCCACCGATTGCCCGTTTGGCTCTCCGGATTCCAACGCAAAGGTCTCCGTTTACGTCTCTGAGGAAAACAATCGAATCCCCTGCTACCAGCTTCTTTTTGTTTACGAATGTGCTCCACCCGGTTGTCAGCAAGTGCCGGCGAGGCGTTCCTCTGTAGATATGCCTGAATTTCCAAACCTCGCCGTGGACGTCTTTCGCGATCACGGTCTGCACCGGAGGATCCGCTGTGTAGTCCAACCGGGGAAATATCGTCTCCGCACAGTACCTTGGGACGGAGAAGCCTCCGCCGTTGTTAGCGTCCGATTGGGTCAGTGTCTTGGCGAAAGAGGCGGGTTTTTCCGAATTGTCAGACCCGCTGCCGTCTCCGTTGCCATCGGCGGAGTCGAGCTCGTTCTTTTGCAAAGGGACGAGTTTCATTTTGGCGAAGACTTCGTCCGTCTCGGAATCTGCCAAGAACTTCACGGCGGCGACTCGGCAGGGGATGAGTGGTGGGATTCTGAGTTTGGGGGTGAAATCGACGGTGGACTGAGCGTGCTCGGCGTGGCCTTGAGGGAAGTAGAAGACTTTAGAGTTTAAGGAAGGCATCTGGACCATTCCTCCAGCGCACGCGTGCCATAGCTGTGAATCTAAGCTCTTCTCTGCCTCCTTCATTTTCAGATTTACTCTTCCGATGGCAAACAGTTATCAAACAGTGGGGTTTGGAGTAGCAAAGGCTACTACTTGTGCTTGATTCTCTCAGCAAATGCTGAATATAAACAAGAGGAAGAGATAAAATTAAAACTTTACAACATAAATAAATGAACCAGAAGATACAAAGGGTTAATACTGTCTTGTTTTGTTCAACTTTCTTCACAGAAATATGAAGGAAACCCCCATTTGTTTCTGTAGAAAATTTGCTGTATTTTTTTCTTTCAAGACTCGGTTTGGAAGAAGATGTAAATATCGCAGAGCTGTTCAGATTCCCATCAACAGAAAGCAAGATTTGAAGCCATCCCAGATTTAACAGATTTAAATAGCTCCAAATTATGCAGAAAATTGAAAGAAAATCTGGATATGAAATGAACGATACTAAGAGAGGAGTACTTCCCAATTTGTTCAAGTCAAATTAGTACGCTCAACTTGAAGAAAACAGGGTGAAGAGCAAAAGAAACGGAAAAAGAAAGTTTAGAGGGTTTGAATTTGGAAAACACAGAGAAAATGATGGGTAGAAGAAAGGCCAAAAATCATCTCTGGTCAGGTCAGATCTTTAGCTGCTACCACTGCTTGGTCACAGAGAGACAGAGAGAGCTTTAAATCTGAGCCAATTAAGCCTATTCACTTGTGTTTTCCACTCCTTTTTTAAGCCTTTGAAAGACCAAAACCCTTCAAACACTCTCTCTCTTCCTCCACTCTCTCCACAACCCAATCCAAACAAACAAAAGATCTTTAAAATTACAAAAGGAAAAATATTTTAATAATTAGAACACTATCTTTATTGCTGTTCTTAAAACTTCAATATATCATACCGTATCATGGGGAGAATTAGGAGTGTAAATACCGGCTTGGAGACTGCAACTAAGAAGTCTGTTATTTAAGTAAGAAGAATGGTTTGGTCCCGATCAGGTGAGAATGAGATTTCTTCGTTACTACGTGGATCGATCTTATTTGATTAATTTGTAAAGTTTGCTCATATTTTGAAAAATGATCATATTTAATAAAAAAACGTACTTTGACACCTCATATTATAAAAAACACATGCACCCTTTAATGTTTGTTTTTTGTGATAGAAAATCTAAAAATATTATATTATATATTTACGGTGTTAAATTTTCTTATAATAAAAAACTATCCTTACTTTTTTCAATTCTTAAAACTAAAAATGATTTTTTACTCTAACATTCTCGTAGTTTACTTAAAAAACATATACATCATTTCTAATTTGAAAAATAACAAATAGGTCCAGTCTGTATATATGCGTTGTTTGATGATGAAATAACAAAAACATCATTGATCAACCAAACTTATGACTCACACTCAATATCTGACCCGACCCAACACATTAACGGATATGACCAAAAGATTAAAATTAAAAAGGCTAAATGCCCTCAATTTAATTTAATGTAAAAAATCATGACATTACAAGATGAGCTTATACATCTGTAAAATCAACTCATTCAAATGAGTAAACGATAATAGATTAAAGAAAAAGGAAGTGTATTCTGATATCCCCAATAGTTTGTTTAAAAAACACAAATATCACTTCTAGTTTGAAAAATGATTATGATCTCTCTTAATATTTGCTTTCGATTAAAAAAACTCAAAGTTTGGTCGATGGTGTTTTGGTCGTTTCATCCTAAAACCAACATATTTATAATATATTGAACATATTTATATTTTTTAGATTAAGATATGTGTCTGTATCTTTTAAACAAACTACATAAATGATAAAGAGTATTTTTTATGGACAAATTACTTTTTCTTATTTAATAACATTTGTAGAAACTATTATTTTTAAACTTAATTATAAATTAAATTATTTATAATATATTCTATGTTGTTTAAGTAAAGTTGTACAAAAAGTTAAATTACGAAAATCTCTTAACCCGGTTTTGAAAAAAAAAAGAACTTAACCCCATTTGGTTAACCAAGCCCTGTCTCTGTTGCATTGGAGCGGAACTCATCCACTCGCCCTTTTTGGATTTTATTGTACGCTCGTAGGAGGTTCAAAATTAGTTCGTGTATTCGACGCGCTATGTGGACAAGTACGGTAGACTTTTGCCGATTGTTTTTGTTTTTATTTTCTTATAGCTACTGTTTTTGTGTTGAGACGATGACGAGGGGAGAGGAGAGAAGGTACGAGGTGATGACGTGGTCGTTATTGTCTTACGTGGTGCATACACTTGCTTTACGCATCTACGCTGGTCTGACGTGTACCTGTTTTGAACCGTTGTATAATGGAAAAAGAAAAGTAGAGAGAAAAATACTTCCTTATTTAAAGCATAAGTATTAGGGCTTCATGATTTGAAAATCAATTTTCATACAAATAGTAATGCAATTTAGGTCTTTCATTTTTATTCTTATTTGTAAGTACAAAAAATTCTGAAAAGTTATCAAATAAGTTAAAATTTTACAATCAAATTATTTTATTAAGTGTCAAATTTTGAAATTATATATGTTTGTTGATAATCTATATATTTATTATTAACAGTTCCCCAGACGATACATATATTGTTATATTGTCTAGGTTATCAATGATATAAAACTTTCAAAGTTAGCTGCCAACAAAATTACTTGATTAAAAAATTAGACTTACAATGATTAATTTGATAAGCAAAGTAAATCGGATAATTAAAAATGTATTTTCTCAAAGATTAAAAGAAGGAAATTGAGTTGTTTTCTAAAAAAAAAAGAATTTTTAATATCCAAAATGTGTCCGGTAGTACTATTAAATAAGTGTTTTGATAAATTTTCTGATAAGTTGTTTAAAAATAGGTTGAACAATATTTTGTTAACCATATGTTTTCAAAAACAGTCTTCCTGAGACCACACCAGATTTTTCAATCCCATTAACAAAAGTATATGAATCTGAACAAAAAAAGAGATGGAGTAAACGTAATGATCAACATAACCCTATCTAAGAAACTAAGCAAAAATCCGAAGAGCAGTATATAGATCTAAACATAGAGAAAATCAGAATCCAAAGCAGTAAATCTAAATGTAAATCAGTAAACCAGATCTAAAACGCGAAGAAGGAATTGTGAAGAAGAACTGGAGAAGAAGAGGAAGATCATGATTCGTGAAAAACTGAAGAAGAAGAAGAAAAAGAAGAAGCAGTTCGCGATTCACACAAACCCTAGGACTTCGCGAAGAGATTTTAGCTCCAAGGATTCGCCAAGAAGAAGCAATTCATGAAGGAGATTCTCAGAACCTGGAGAAGAGGAGAGAGCTAAAGAGGACTGCTGCGTTTTTGTCTTTTGAGAGAAAAAAATAAAAAATGACCCTAACCCTAATTTTTCAATTTATATATATGGTTAGAGATGCAAAACGACGTTGTATTGAAGAGAATATAAGAAAAACTTCAATGAGGTATAAAACGACGCCATTTTACATAGGAGATTCGGTTTTGATTCGCTTCGATTCAGTTCAAAATCACATAATTTTTTGAGCCGAAACTACGGTTCGACAGAAATACCGAACCAAACCGAATTAGGTAACAATTTTTGCAGCCCTAATTAGAACAGGCATTTAGTATAAAAAATAATGAGACAAGGATGAAAGCAACATAGGGAAAGCACCAAGCACCTTTCTAACAATTTGTCAGCATAACCAATAAGTCAAGTGCTTAAATGCAAAAATATTGGGAAATCTAGCAGTTCTTACAAATAATAAAATTACCTTTTCTTTACAGAATACCTATAATTACCTAACAAGAAGGAAAAGGCCTAAAATTTCATGCACTTTTAGTTTGCTAAGGAACTGAAAAAGCGTCAGTCCTCAGTAACTACTGCCATACCGACATATAATATCAAAACAATTAGACATATTAGATTAGTTCATAAATGAGAAAAAGAGTGGACCTCAAGCCAAAGGCTATATAGATGATTAAAAAAAGAATGAGATTAGTTGGCTAAGAATCTCAGCATTAATATTGACAAGAACAACAAGCCAATTAATACTTAACCACTATATGTTTTTAGACTATAAATTTAGTTTTGTACCTCTTTGCCGTCTAACATTCAGCCCCATCAGCCATGTCCCAATATGTCCCCATATTATTAAAGATATGCTATACTTTTTATATTATCGTTCAAGCGTTTTTTTCAATTCATTGATGGCAAAAAAGGCTCTTCTATTGATTGCATAAATTTAACATTGCTTCTTTACACTCTGCTTTAACTTTTAAGAGCTTAGTGTAGGTCATACCATGTATTTTGAATGAATCAAATAAACCTATGATTTTGTTTTTCACAAATAAAACTCTTGTTTTTGATTTTTTGAATGATCAACATTGCCAAATATTCTTAATGGAACTTTTTGAGTTGGCATAAATGAAAGAAAAAATTTGATTTAACAGATGAATGATGAGAAGAAAAAAAATAAAGAAAAGAGTGTTGGTTGAGTTTCTTCAGTAGAAAATGTTAGGCTGAGGGGATATTTCGCCTGTTTTGCCTATTTCTAACAGATTTTGCCCAAAATACATCAAATTTCTGGCGCACAGATGACAGGCTATGTATTATAAAATTCAACAAAACCATGACAGTTTACCAGCTAAACGGATGTTCTTGCAAGAGCTAATCCAGTTAAATACATTAGACGAATTCATCAGCAACTGGGTAAGGTTCAGATCATATTCAGTAGGAAATCCACATGAGACGCTGCAATTGCTTCAGAAGTTTGAATTGAAATAGTAGCAGCTTAGACACAGCCAATGGATACAATAACTTTCACGCCATTATCTTTGCAGATCTCACGTAGAGGCTATCCACAACCTTGCCAATGTTTGAAATGGTTTCTAGCGTAGCCGGGAATATGTCATCGGTATTCGGATCATCAAATATGAGGAGGCAACTAGTACCCTAATCTAAGGTCCCAACAATTTTCTTATCCAGGATCATCTGAGACAACTTCGTTTCAACATGATCCATGGGCAGCTCAATCAGCTCAGTAATATGCGCAATCTCAACTCTTGAGAATGGTTTAATCAATCTGTTCTAAGAGGGTATCAGAGAGCGATAAGAGGTGCCTCTGGACAATAGAGTCTTCCTGAAACTGAGCCTTGAAATCCTTGAGGGCGGTCTCAAAAAGCTTCAAAGAGAGCTTAGAATAACCATCAGGAACAACTTTCATGGCATCCAGATCAGGTCCTAAGTACTGCAATCTAGCTTTTGATGAAATAATCCCCACTACATCATCATCCTGGTTCACCATTATTTTGCTGAGCAACATATACTTGAGGCTATATACTGAACGAGGGTCTTGAAGAGAATTGAAAGCTTCAAAAGCTTCATAGAAATAACTACACTAAAAGAAAATGGAGGTATGCCAGCAGTTGATGCAACCGACATTGAAAAAAAATGGTGAAATTCATTAGCAGCGGTTTTTTAAAATTGTCGCGAAAAGTTTATCTTTAGCGGCGGTTTTCACATAACCGCCGTGAAAATTTTAAATTTTGACTTCTCCTGGCGGTTAGCAAACCGCGTGGAAAAGGTATCAAAATATTATTATTATATCAAACAACGTCGTTTTGCTTTCGTTTTGAAAGCCAAACGATGTCGTCTGGGATTAGGAGTCATTTTACCCCTCTCTCAGATTTCCCTCTGTCTCTCTCTTCAAAATCCCTTTCGTCAACACTTATCTCCGCCGAGTTCTCACACACACTCTTTTGGCGAAGCTCTCCCTCTCTCTCTTAGCTCTCTCTCTCTCTCATCTTGTGGAAGCTCTTTGTGCAAGCTTTCTCTCAACTCTCACAACTCTCACAACTCTCTCTCTCTCTCTCTCTCTCTCTCTCTCATCTTGTGGAAGCTCTTTGTGCAAGCTTTCTCTCAGCTCTCGCAACTCTCTCTCTCTGTCTCTCTCACAGCTCATTCTTTTAGATCTCTGTTGAAGCTTCTCCATCACAGCTCTCTCTTAGTTTTCTCTCTCATCTATGTCATGAGGTATCATAACTTTTTCTCTCTCAGCTATGTCTTCCGACTTTCCCCCACTTCGGTTTCTACAACATCAGAGTTAAGGGGTTTTTCTTGCTAGGTGTGTTTTGATATGAAATTCATCTCCGATTGTTGTGAGGTTTTTTCTATTTTTTAAGGTTTCATGATATTTTTTAGGGTTTCATTATAATCTTATGTATGTATGATCGTAATGTCTAAACAAGAAATTTTCTAGATGTTGCAATGAACTTTATTCTATGCTATTGACTTGCATTTAATTGTTCTGCAGGCAGCAAATGACCCCATCGCTCCGGAAAAGGAATTCCTTGTGAAGATATTAAGGTATGTTATGGAGAACCCAAAATCAATAATACACACGTGATAATATTAGATTATTCAGAATTTCTATTTGATTATGTAGTTAAGCTACATTATTTATCATATTTCAACTTAGTTCCATTATCAGTGTGTTCTTTCCAAATGTCAACCAAGTGTGGAACTTATGGTGCAAGAAACATCCATCTAGGATCTTTGGATATGTAGTCCTATCTAGGATAATTTTATCTTGTATCAATAGGCTTCATCAAATATGATTTTACCGACTAGAGTTTACATGTTGGGATCTTTCAACCTGGAGTTTGTGTCAAATTTTTACTACAGATAGCTTTTATCTCCGATCAACCAATGTTTGCTAAAATCACCCAAGTCTGGGGTTGAAATTAGATTTTATGTTTGGTGCATTTGGCTAGAGAAAAATGTTAGGTGAACTTACAACATGTGTTTAATAGAGTAGTTAAGCCCTTTTCTCGTATTGAGATTATGATATAATATGTAGACCGAGTGTTGGGGTGGTGAGGTCATACACATGTTTGGAACTTGATATGAAGTTACCCATTTTGGGTTTTTTATATGACTAATATTTGATATAATACAAAGTACAACATTTTTACCCTTCACAGCTTGTATAGAAATGTAAATTTGTTTAATCATACTTCATAATAGGTGAATACCTGAACATTTGTATATCTCCCATTTGTTTTGATGTAGATTTTACTTGGTTTTGATAGATTTTACTTGGTTTTGATAACATCTCATGTGTTCTCGCCAGAAAAATCTAAACTTCTTGTTGATAGGAGTAACCCGTTTTTTTTAAATATGATAACTTTAGCGCCAGTTTTGCAAGCCGCCGTAATTTTTTTGAGATCATTGCACTTTTTCCGGTGGTTATAAAACGCCGGTGTTGGTCCAACAAAATCGTCGCTATTTGTTAGAATCTAACGGCGGTCCTCCGACAATTACGAAAACCGCCACCAAAACTTTTGCGACAATCATTTTAGCGACGGTTTAAAAACCGCCGCATAATCTTTTATCAACGGGTTAAAACCGCGGCCGTATCCTTCCAAACCCACCACAAATATGTGCTTGAGGAACATATATAGCATTTGCAGCGGTTATCGCAGCTGTAAGTGCAACCTTGGATTTAGGAAGGTTCCATCTTAGAGTAGTGGAGCTTACTCTCCAACAAGTCTACATCCACAAGGAGTAGCTTATCGTCCAGTCTTCTCACTTCCTTATTTAAACCTGAAAGGAGATTGATTTAATGCCTCCGAATACTCCTTGTTCTCCATGAAAAGAGCCGAAGGCCTTGCCTCCACTCGTTGCCGGAGGAAAATTCGCTTCTCAGCACGGGTCCACTGCACCATTTCTTTGCCTTACTAGAAACGCGAGGGCGCAAATAAATAAATATAGTTTTTAATGGTTCATTAACTAATTAAAAAAGCTTAAGGATAGTCATTTTCTTTGTTGCTAGTAATTTTTAATATCTATGAATTAAAGTTTACATTAGACCATGAACTAAAAAATGAATCAATCACTCCCTGGTTAGACAACAATAGACAGTCATCAAATAATTTATCTTGTACATTATGAAACGTATGTAGTGACTCAGATTTAAGATTATAAATTTTAGATATTGTATATATTATAATTTTCTTGCTCGAGCATAGTACAAATAAAATAAGATGTGTTACATTAATATTTAGATGCTTGAAATTATACTATATAACATTACGTTTTGAATATTATAAAAATGATTTTGTTCCATCAGTTCGTCACATTCCTAAGAAATGATTATATCATTAATAGATTGTTAAATAATACAAATGTCTTTCTTTAAATTAATTTGTATGAATTTTCATGTTACTAATAACATAATACTACATGATATAAATTTTACAAATTAGTAGCGAACAAATTTATTATTAACTAAAAGATATTAAAATTAACATTTATGGATATTCACGTTCCTAATTAGACAATACTCTAAAAAAAGTAATTTGAAAACTATTAAAAAATGTATTATGTAAATGAAGTAAATGAAGAATTAGTTGAAATACCTAATTTGTATGATTTTATGTTTGAAGTGTAAAAAGGAAAATGAAAAAATTCTCTCTTTTAAATAATTTTTAATATAGTATAGATAATGAAATGAGTTTTTAGGATAAATATATATTTTTCATTTTCCTTAAGGATTTTTATACCAGTTTTTGAAAATAAGGAATTTTATACCCACAAACTTCACATCACCACTTGCTCTCTCTTCCTTCATTATTTCTTTTTTTTCTCAATGTACATGTTCAATCAATTTAATAATATTTTATTTTTCTTCCACTTCTTTATTTTTCAACAAAGCATTTTCTTCTACTTGAAGGGTTCAAGTAATTTTTTTGACTACTTGAACCCTTCAAGTAATTTTTTCCGTCAGTCAACACTTATATACCAGGTGACTACTTGAAGGGTTCAAGTAGTTATTTATGACTGCTTGAAGGTTCAAGCAGTTGTTTATGATTGCTTGAAGGGTTCAAGTAGTTGTTTATGATTAATTGAAGGGTTCAAGTAGTTATTTTTTTTCAGTCAATTACTCATACACCATGTGACTACTTGAAGGGTTCAAGTAATTATTTATGACTACTTGAACCCTTCAAGTAGTTGTTTAAGACTACTTGAAGGGTTCTAGTAGTTTTTTTTGTTAGTCAATTACTCATACATCATGTGACTACTTTAGGTTCAAGTAGTTGTTTATGACTACTTGAAGGATTATAGTAATTTTTTCAATCAATTACTCATACACCAGGTGACTACTTGAATGATTCAAGTAGTTGTTTATGACTACTTGAAGAGTTTAGTAGTTGTTTTTTTGTCAGTCAATTACCCATATACCAGGTGACTACTTGAAGGATTCAAGTAGTTGTTTATGACTACTTGAACCCTTCAAGTAATTATTTTTTGATTGATTAGTTAGCAACCCAAACACTAGTGACTACTTGAAGGGTTCAAATAGTAATTTTATACTACTTGAATCCTTCAAGTAGCTTTTTTTCTCTTGAAATCTATTGTCCAGCAAATAAAAATTACTTGAAGGGTTCAAGTAGTAAAAACTTACTATTTGACCCCCCTTAAAGAGTAAAACATTACAACTTGAATCCTTTAAGTACTGATGAGTTTACTGGATAATAAACTTCAGGAGGAAAAAAAACTACTTAAAAGATTCAAGTAGTTTAAAAATACTACTTGATGTAGCCGAAGTCTCAACAAAACCCTAACAATACCAAAATCTATTGAATCACGCACGATTTCTAGCAATCGATCTTCCAAAATAAACCCTAACCTAATATTATATATATATATATTCTACTAATTCTCTCTCCCTTGACACTCCAACGAAAACCCCCTTTTGTTTCCCTCTCCTTTTGCATTCTCTTTCAGCTATTCCATTGTCACTGCCTAGCTTGCATCTTTGGTAAGCTCCTTGTTATCCTTTCTTTTCTTTCCCTTCTTTACAGTCATTCTCCTTTTCCTTCTTCAGTGTGTCTCTCTTTTTCGGTCTCCCTCTTTGGTTTCTTCCCGCTCTCTCTTTGGTCTCACGTAACCTAGTAAATAAACCCTCTGTTATTTCTTCCACTTTGATTCTCTTTGCAATTTTCAAGCCTCCAACGCCCTCCTCCCTCAAAATAAAAGCTCTCTCTTTCTTTTCCATTCTCTCCTTAGTGGTCTCTCCTGCTTTATTTTTTTTCCTTGCCTCATCTCGTTCTCTCTCTATAATTCATGCCCTTTATTTCTTTGTTCGCTCTCTCTCTCTCTGATTCGTCTCTCTTTCTCTATTTAATTCTCCCTAATTTTTGTCTCTCTTATTCACTCTCAGTTTATTTTCCTTCTTACCTTGCTCGTTACCTTTGTTTCTCTTCTTCTTACTTCTTTTTTTATTCTCTGCTTCTCCCTCTTTACTTCGTCTTCCTCTCCCTGTTTCTTCCCCTCTCTGTTGTTCTCTTCTCTTTTCCTCTGCTTCTCTGTAACCCTTTGTTGCTCTCCCTACCTTCCTCTATTTTTCTCTATCAGCTATCTCTATATTCTTTCTTCTTTCCCCTCTATTTTTGTGGACTGCAACTGGGTCTTGCGACCCAGTTGGTTGCTCACGCGACCCAAATCAGTCTGACCTGATCCGGTCTAGTTAATCGAACCGGGCCAATCAGACCAATCTGAACCGATTCATTTGCCCGAGCTGGTTCAGCCCAACCAAACTGACTATTTTAGACTAACCGAGCCAAGTTGAACCGATACCGCTTTAATCAGTTTACACGATGGTGTGACTCCCGTTGTTATAATTGTATATCATGTATTTATATTTATTATTTCTTCAACTATTTTTTGATGATGTTTATATTCGTGAATACTTTGGTGTTTAATTACTGTTCAGTTATTAATGTTATTATCATGAGATAAATATCTGAGTATGACTGATTTTATGTTAGTATGTTATCATGTTTGATTCTGTTACATGTATCAGCATGCATTATATGTTTACTTGTGAACCATATGATCAATTATTATCATGCATTGGATTCTGCAAGTTATCAAGTTAATTTAGTCAAGTGGTAATTAAGTAAGATATGAACTGAAGCACAACCCTTAGTTAACAAGAAATCAGGACTGTTCACATTTTGTTCTGTTGTATGAATGGGGTGTCATCTGTTTATGCTTTCGTCACACATAGGGTGTTATCTGTTCATGTTTTGGTCATACATTGAGTGTCATCTGTAAATGTTATCTCACTCATGAGGTGCCATACGTTCATGTATTCCGTCACCTATGAGTGTCATCTGTTCTGTCACCTAATGTGTGTCTTCTATTTTGTCGCCCGATGTGTGTCATCTGTTTCGTCGCCCAGTTCGTCATGATGTGTTTCAGTTAACGTGTGATCAGTTCTGATTAGGTTGTTAACTAGAGGATATGCCAAGAGAAGAATGAATAAGTTTGTTATATGATTCTGTTTGAGACATGTGTTATCTACATGCTATGTTAAGCCATGTCATGATCAAGTATGTTACTTTATTTCATTTATGATATATGTTAAGTTCAGTTATGTTATTTCATGATAGCATTTATGACATGTGGATGCATGTTATTATGTGAGTTTTCTTACTGGATATTTTAAAATTCATCCTCCCACAGTTGTTTATGATGCAGATGATGATGGCAAGCAGCATGAGTGAGAGACTGTCATAACCAATTAAATTAGACGAATTTATGTTTTCAGTTTATGAATTGATTTAAAACTTGAGAAAACGGTTTCTATTTAACTTAGTAGTTTATTTTACATTATGTTTTTCTACGAATTATGATTAATGAAAGATTCATGAATTATGGATTTCAAGTTTTGACTTTATTTTAGTTTTTCGAGGTTTTATTATTTATGCATTTAAAACACTTTATATCTTCCGCTATTTAATGATTAAGATTCCGGTCATGGATAAGTTAATGCTTCCGCTATTTATGGTCAAATTTTTTCTATCATGTGTAAATTAAGAATTTCAATTTGAGAATTTTCTCAAATAGGGTTTGTTTCGAATTGGGGGTTTCAAAATTATAAAATTACACGCATGTTAAACCCTCAGGGATCGGGGCGTTACATGAACTCTTCAAGTGGTCACATGTTCATTGAAAATTTACTGCACGAATTAAACTAATTATTTGAAGGGTTCAAGTAGATGAATCTGACTACTTGAACCTTTCAAATAATATTTGTTTTACTTTCAGAATTAAACTCACTACTTGAAGGGTTCAAGTAGTTAAAATCATTACTAGAAAGGTTCAAGTAGTCATTTACAACTACTTGAACCCTTCAAATAATATGTTTTTTACTTTCAAAATCAAAATCATTACTAGAAGGGTTCAAGTAGTCATACACAACTACTTGAACCCTTCAAGTAATATTTTTTTTACTTCCAGAATAAAATTCACTACTTGAAGGATTCAAGTAATCATATATAATTATTTGAAACCTTTCAGAATCAAACTCACTACTTGAAGGGTTCAAGTAGTCAGAGTTAAGGGTTTAAGTAATCATATACAACTACTTGAACCTTTCAAGTAATTTTTTTTACTTCTAAAATCAAACTCACTACTTGAAGGGTTCAAGTAGTCAAATACAACTACTTGAACCCTTCAAGTAATTTTTTTACTTTCAGAATCAAAATCACTACTTGAAGGGTTCAAGTAGTTAGATACAACTACTTGAAGCATTCAAGTAATATTTTTTTTACTTTTAGAATCAAAATCATTACTTGAAAGGTTCAAGTAGTCAGATACAACTACTTGAACCCTTCAAGTAATATTTTTTTACTTCCAGAATTAAAATCACTATTTGAAGGGTTCAAGTAGTCAGATACAACTACTTAAACAATTCAAGTAATATTTTTTTACTTTCAGAATCAAAATCACTACTTGAATGGTTCAAGTAGTCAGATACAATTACTTGAACCCTTCAAGTAATAATTTTTTTTACTTCTATAATCAAAATTACTACTTGAAGGGTTCAAGTAGTCAGATACAACTACTTGAACCCTTCGTTGCTTCACTGAATATGAGAGCTTGGAGGAGACGAACTAGAAAGCATGGAGGAAACAATGAGGGGAAGAAGAAGAGTGAGAGAATGGGTATTGATTTGATTTTTTCATGGGAAAAATGGAAAGAAATGATGAGGAAAGAGAGAGTTGAGATTTTTTTATGTTGATTGTGATGGACGAGAGGTGCAAAATCCTGGATTTTGAGAAAAAAGGTTTAAATATCTTTAACCAAAATGAAAAGGATACAAATTTGCAAATAACCCTAAGGGTCTGTTTGGTATGGGAGATTCTAAGGATATGCTTGGAATGTAAGGGTATTTTAAATATACCCTTGTTTGGTTTGTTTGCTTTTTAGGGCTACAAGATTACCAGAATGCCAAGATACCCACAATGGGGGGGGGGGGGTATCTTGATACCCTCTAAAACGAGAGGTATTATAACGCTTCGATCCCTGAGGGTTAAACATGCTTGAAATTTCACAATTCAAAAATTCTCAATTCAATTGAAACCCTAATTTAAAAAAATCTCTAAAACCCTAATTTTAACGTTAAATAGTGGAAGCATAAAATTATTTTAAGAGAAAATTAACTCAATAATTTGAAATAAATGATTCATTAAACTGTAATAATGTCGAACACGAAAATTCATAAAACATGAAAGTCAAACAAGGAAATTCATAAAATAACTGAAACAACAGTAGTAAAACTGGAAATATGTATCTAACATCATATAATCATAAATTGTGAAAAATCTCATATTTTCGCTATCAATAACAGTCCCTGACTTTTGCTGCTCGCCATCACTTGCAATATATCCATCTATAGGGGTGAGTATTCAAAATACTCAGTAAGTAAACTCACATATTAATAAGTTTCACATGACAATAAATATAAACATATAACTCATGAAAATTTAATTTCACACATTCACTTGTCAATTAAATCACATAAAATACTTATAATAACACAATATTTCATGGTTAACATATAACTTGAACGTGTAATTATACTTGCTGATACTTATATTTGCTTGATCATAATTCGACTAGACATATTCTCCGATTAACAATCTAACCATAACTGATTCGTAACTTGAAGTTGAACTTGTAACATGAATGTGAACAATCTGGTTACTTGATAACCAATGGACATGACTAAGTTTACATCTTGTTTATTTAACACTTTACTTGAGTTAAATTTCATAATTCTCATTATTACATATACATGAGAGTAAACATATAACTTGTTCATGAACATAAATGATATAGCTATTACGTATAACTCAAAATATAATCATATATAACATGGTAAATAATTTAGTCATGATATGAAAAATAAAATAAAATACTTGATCATAAGATTGAACTAAAAGAATAATAAAAAAGAAAACAATTTCACATTATATATTCTACACTTATAACATATGAACCGAATTATTATGTAAATTCACTTACTTGGATTGCTACAAATTAAATTCAGCAACTATTGACCTGAAATCTAAGGATCCCAGATCACGGAATATTCGTATAATAACTATAATTATTTAATTAACTAGGAGGGTGAAATCTGATCAAAATGATTTAGACCAGTTCAATTAGGTTTGAGTGGTGTGAACTGGTTTTGTTCTGCTATAGAAGTCCCGGTTTTCGCTGTCTAAACTGATTTAGTCCAGTTCATGGTGGGTAAAAATATGGGTTGGGTCAACATCAACTGGGTCACAAGACCCAGTTGCAGGCAGTATAGAGAACAATGAAAGAATGCAAAACAGAGAGAAAAAGAAAGAAATCAAGGAATTAAGCTTACCGAATGCAATAACAACGAACCAAACTCCTATGATCCGACGAAAATGAACAAGGGGCTGCCAAAGAGATAACCAAAGATAAAAAGGTAAACAGGAATGAGTGCAGTGAGAGGGCAAAGAATCTGAAAGAAATATAGGAGAAATGACGAGCACGAGAGAAAGAAAATAAAATGCCCTACCAGAATTGGTGGATGGTGATGATGCAATAATGATGGATCAAAGCAGAGATGAACAAGAATGTAAATTGCTGGAAATTAGAAAGCAAAATTCAGATTGGATGTGTTGACGTATTAATCAAAAATTTAGATTCGATAGAAGAAGAAAAGAGAAGAAAATATAAACTAGAAGCAAGGAGCTTACCAGAAACTAGGAATGACGATGATGTTGCGATGGTTAAAAAATAAACAGAGACAAAAAGAGGATATAAATTGCTGGAATTAAAACAAAATTTCAGATTTGGTTATTCCAACATTTAGATAGAACAATCTAGGTTTAAAGAATAGAAAAGAGGAAACGATGAAGAGAAGAAGGAAACAAGAATTTGCTTACCAATATCAATGTTGTAGGGCTGCCTAAGTTGAAATTAAGAAGGGGAAGGTGAAGAACAGGGGGCTCGTTGGAGAAGAAAACTGTAAAAGAGAGAAGATGGTAGTAAATAAGGAGAAGGCTAGTGAATTTTAAAAGAAAAGGGGAGACAGGGGTTGTGGGTGGTTACAAGGGGTTTGCTTGAGATAAAAATTGAGAAAGTGGAGGGAGATAGTTGAGAGATAACACGTGGGTGTGGGGGAGACAAATGGGGTTGGCTTAGTGTGTATGTGAGTGCATATGTGTGAGTGGGGGTTTGAATTAAAGAATTAACCCATAATAAATACTTAGCTATTACATTCTCCCCTCCTTAAAAACTTTCATCTCCGAAAGGAATTTACCTTATCGAAATAACTCTGGATACTTAACACATAGTTCCGCTTCTCTTTCCCATGTTGCTTCCTCTATCCGATGGTTTCTCTAGAGAACCTTGACTAGCTGAATCGTTCTGTTACAGAGAGTTTGATGCCTGTGCTCTAGAACTCTGACTGGCTTCTCCTCATAAGTGAGATCATCATGAACTTGCAGATGTTGAAAATCGATGACATGTGTTGGATAAGGCACGTACTTACGAAACATCGAAACATGAAACACATTATGAACAGCTGAAAGAGTTGGTGGTAAAGCAATTTTCAACCTAGTACGATCCAAAGGACCGATACGATCCAAAATCTCAAAGGGATCAATAAACTTGCTACTTAGCTTCCCCTTGCGACCAAAACACATAACACCTTTCATTGGTGCAACCTTGGGAAACACGTGATCACCCACTTCAAATTCAAGGTCCTTTCTCCTAACATCTACATAACTCTTTTGCCTACTCTGAGGAGTCTTCATTCTATCTCTGATTATCTGAATAGCTTCATTCGTAGACTGAACCAAGTCAGAGCCCAAAAGCTTCCGTTCTCTAACTTCATCCCAGTGAAGGGTAAAACTGTAAAATGACAATTATACTGATAACACCAACTTTCACATTCTATCATAACAAACAAAGTAATTTAACATCTTCATCACTAAATCAAAATATTCCCAAGTAAAAAATAAAACAATCTTAACTTTTCAGATATGTACTTTCCCACAATCATATTCCAGCAATCTTATTCCGCAAATCATTTACTCGCAATCTTATACAAAACGGCCCCTACGGAAATTTGGCGACCAGATGTGCCCGGTATTTTGTCCACTGTATCAATTATTCCACGAATGATTTTTGCAGTTTTTCCTTTGGAATCAAGTTAAAGAAAGGTCTTAGTCGATTAGTAGTCCTCGAAGATCCTCTACCCAATTCTCTTATCTAAGAAGATAAGAAAGATTTGTGACAGCCTACTTTTTCATCCGTAGGGCCTCAGGCGAAGATGAAGGGTTTTCAAGAATACGATTAAGAATGAAGATGGATTTAGATCGACCCTTGTCTTCTAATGCCAAAGCAATTGAATCAGTACTAGCTGGAAGATATGACCCAGACATAGCTAATCGAATCATCAAAAGCTAAGAATGGAGATCCTGCAAATCAAAATTGTAGAACAAGTTAATCTAATTCGATTGCAATATCATCCCATCGTACAAGAAAGGGAGGAATTTGACCTAACACAACCCGAAGAAACCTTGCTCTTGAAAGGGGGTAAAATTAATGGCGATACAGCTTGATATTTCTCTGTAATTATATTTCTTAATCATGATTTTCTTATGTGACATCAAAAGAATCGTCACAGTCGCGATATTAGCATTAAGGTTTCGAGTAACAAACAGTGAGAATGCTATCGCCATATTAGATCAAAGAAATGCAACATGGCGTCAGTGTACCCATATCTTGTAGACTGCATGATGACTATATGACGTCAGCGCACCCATCGTGTAGACTACATGACGGCTACATGACACCAGTCTACATGATGGCTACACGATACTAGTGTCGAAATCGTGTAGTGTACACGATGTGGGTACACCAGTCTACATGATGGCTACACCACGCCGCTGTACCCATTGTGTAGTCTACACAATGGCCACAAGCCGCAAATGTAATCATTGTGTAGTCTACACGATGGGTACACGACGCTAGTGTACCCCCATCTTGTAGACTACACGATGGCCATACGACTCTCGTGTACCCATCATGTAGCCCGTATACCCAAATTTGCGAACAAAATAACTTTCAGGCTTCCAAAATTGTTTAAAATAGTATTTTTTGGGCCTGAAGCTGGGGTGCACACTATATACTCTTCCGATTGCTACACGGACCTCGTGTAGTCTACACGACGCCAGTGTACCCCCATCATGTAGACTGGATGATGGCTATACGAGGCCAATGTACATAACATGTAGACTATACGATGGCTACACGGAGCCAATGTAACCATCGTGTAAACTACACGATGGCTACATGTTGCAAGTGTACCCATCGTGTAGTCTACACGATGGCTACACGATGTCAGTGTACCCATCGTGTAGTCTATACGATGGTTACACGGCGTCAATGTACCCATCGTGTTGTCTACACCATGGTTACACGATTCTAGTATACCCATCGTGTAGTCTACACGATGGTTACACGATGCCAGTGTACCCATCATGTAGTCTACACGATGGCTACACGATGCCAGTGTACCCATCGTATAGTCTACACGATGGCTATATAACGCTTGTGTACCTCCATCATGTAGACTGCATGATGGCTACACAACGTTAGTGTACCCATCGTGTAGACTGCATGATGGCTACATGATGCCAGTGTACCCATCGGGTAGACTGCATGATGGCCACACGACGCCAGTGTACCCATCATGTAGACTACATGATGACTACACATCGCTACTGTACCAATCATATAAACTGTAGGATGGTTACCCACCGCCACTGTACCCATCATGTAGACTACACGACGGTTACATGATATGAGTGTACACATCGTGTAGTTTACACGATGGGTACACAATGCTAGTGTACCCCAAACGTGTATTTTTATTGATGGGTACACAATACTAGTGTTCCCCCATCGTGTACACTACACGATGGCTACACGACTTCTATGTGCCTATCCGTGTAGCCCGTGTACCTAAATTTGTGAGCAAAATAAATTTCAGGTCTCCAAAGGTGCTTAAAATAGTGTTTTTGGGCCTGAAACAGGGTTGCAACGAGTAATCTCTTAATAAGCTTCGATTTGATATTTTACGGATCACGTGGTTCAACCCGATTCAAAAGTTGCACCATCTAGAATTTTATCAGACCGGAAACATTAAAAAATATTTTTATGAATTTTTCAAATACTTGAGACTATATTTTATTCTTCAATTTCAAAAGTATTCTTGATAGAAGATGCTTGTGTGACCGATCATCATATATTCTACATGATGGCCACACGGTGCCAATGTACCCGATCATCGTGTAGTCTACACGATGTCGGTGTACCCAATCATCGTGTACTCTACATGATGGATACACGATACCAGTGTACCATCGTGTAGTCTACATGATGTCTACATGATGTCAGAGTACTCATCGTGTAGTCTACACAATGTCGGTGTACCCATCATGTAGTCTACATGAAAGGAGAATAGAAGTATAATAATGCGATATTTACTTCTTGTAGTCTATAGGGGAAGAAAATAAACATCCGGTTACCTCCCTGCTCTACTGAAAAATCTGAAGTAAATTGTAAATAAATTGAAACAAAATTTCCCCTATCCTTAAGCTTGAAACTACTACTAACTTCCTCTGTCATAAAATAACATGTTAAGAATATGAGAAATTATCGATCAAAAAGAGAAAACCACGTGAATGACACTCCAAAAATGAAACGTCGACGGATTAAAAAAAATAAAACGTTGGAGAAGAACTAGAAGAAGGAATTGCCGCCCAAAAATAAACAAAACCTCATTTTCAGATTTGGTTTGTGGATATATCTGGTTCAAATCTGTAAAAATAGGCAAAAACCCATTTTTAGATCTTGGTCATATCTGGTTTGTCGTCAGATCTTCTAGTTCAAATCTGTAAAAATGGGCAAAATCCTATTTTTAGATCTGAGTCAGATTTGATTTGTGTCAGGTTTGAAGACGAAGAAGAAAACGAAAAAGAAAATGAGTAAGTGGAAAAAATAAAAAATAAGAAGAAGATGAAATGACTTGGGTGCGGTTAATGGAGTAGAAAATAGTTGAGAAATTGTGCTGGAGGACCTATGTGAACTAAAACACCATGTCAAATTGAAATTCATGCTTTGGATTTTTGGCTAAATTTTTTTTGAATGAACTGTAAATCACACTCACGTGCTTTTAAAATTCTATACGATAGATCCTTATATTTTAAAAATGACTATTTTAAAATTGGGAAAATTATAAAATACACCCTCAAACTTTACACTTGTTGTGATTTCTAACCTTCTACTTTTATTTTTATCATTTATATCCTTAAAATTATGCTTTTGAATCAAAACTAACATTTCCATCCAAAAATGTTAAGTTGCCGTTAATTATCCAAGACTATGTCGTTTTGGCTTATGAAATAGCCACAAAACAGCATCGCTTTGTTGGAGATTTTCCATTCGAACTTGCACCACTCCTTCCCCTGCATCTTCTTCCTCTTCACCCCATTCATTCCCATCATTGTCACTTCACCATTGATTCCCATCACTCTCACCCCCTCCCTATTTCTGATTCCCTATTTTAGAATTAGAAGTTGTAAATTATATTCATTCAAACGAATGCTAGAGAGAGAAATCATTTTCCCTCTTAGAAAATTACCCAAAATCAAAGACTAGGTACCCCCAAAGATCTCCTCCATGAAAATTGTAATTCATGTTCTTGTCAGGATCATCCTTCTCCTAGTATTTTTTTCACTTTCTCCATCTCCATTTTCTTTGTTATTCTTTTTTCATGACCATAAATTACTATGTATATGTTGTGGGTTATGCCTTAAAGCATGTGTATTGAAATTTTGATATGAAATTTGATGAAGATTACATTTTTCTTATAATTATTTTTTAAAATTATTGTTGAATAATTTATATAAATATATGAAACTTCCATATTTATTATTGAGTATATGATCTTGAATTTGTACGAGAAAATTAAGATCATAGATAACCAACAAAATTGTTAGCAACATATTAAATTCTGGAATATTTAATGAACGATTGCTAGTACGATTTCACTAATCATTATGAATGCGTGTGATTTAGATCCAAATCATTGATGTAGATAAACATCTTAGTGAAAATACTTTATATAATGAGATTATATATGACAAGCCAATGTGAATTAATATTTTTATCAACGTGCGGTTTATCATAAAGATTTAATACAAATCAATTCGATGATCATATGAAAAATCAGTCTGAATCTTGAATAGTCATAAACTCATATATATGTCCACTAGATCTTTTGACTCACTCGTTAAGGTTTGTTTGTAAAATGGGCTAGTGACTTTTGTTCTAAAGATTCAGTGATATGAATGGCTGAGTACATGATCTTATAAGATTTGGAATCCAAGCTTTCCTAACGGATCGTATATTAGTTCCCTTAAGTGCTAACTCTGAAAGTGAATGATTATTGAGCTCAAATTTATATTAATATTGTAAATTATTACAAGATTTGAATGATTATCGTATATTGGTTCACTAGCGGAATAGCGATACTTAAGGATCAAGAGGTAATTAGAAGGGTAAAACGGTAATTTTTATCAGTAATTGTAGGATAAAACTACAAGAATTGATTATATCAGTTGACTACATGAGAATACTCTATAAATACATTCTATAATCATAAAGAGTTCAATTTCATATTTATAGTAGAGTAATAATGAAATTAATAAATAAGATTATTTAATTATGGAGTTTAGTTAATAATCTGGTTTATTGGAGCTTAGTATAATAGGTCCATAATCTCCAAGTTGCCTATATACTACATAGTCTAGAGTGTGAATATTTCAAGACATGAGAAAATGACTAACTTGTAAATGAATTTTTATTCTGAGGCAAGTACATAATTATGTGTGATTAATTAATTAATTAAATTATTTGTATATAAATGTAATTTTCAAAAATTATATATATATAATTATTTATTATTTTTTTAATTATCAATAAGTGAGATAAAATACCTAATTTGTGAAATTAGATAATTAAATTATTATTAGATCATAATTTCGATAAACTAAATCTCTTATTTGTGAAATAACAGATAATTTAGTTGATAGGGGTAATCGGATATGTTAATTTTGAATTAACTGAAATCTAGATATTTATCTTATTAAAATAAATATTTAATTTACTGTAATTGTCACGTGTCAATCACTGATTGAGTATCAGAGATTAAAATGGACTACTGTAGTGCCACGTGACACTACAATAGTGGGGGTGCAATGTGGCACTGCAGTTCTGCACCATTATACAGTAGGTCCCACTGCGTTGGGTAATTTGATATTAAATATTAATTTTTAATTTTAATTATCACAAAATATGTGATACGTCATTATTAAGAAATATATACCTATATTATTCTGATAACATCAATAAGAGTTGAATCAGTTCATTAGTTCATCAATCAGAGAATTAAGTTGAGAACATAATTGCTCAGAATGATTTTCACTTCGATTAATGATTAATCAAATCTCAAAAAGAATATTCATCGTTTCTTTTAGAAAATCATATGACAAAAGTCCTTCTCAGTTAATCTCTAGATCTTATGTGTTGAGTACATCTAGAGATAAAGAAAGTGTATTGCAATATTCTACATGCTCACACACGTCTTAGTGCATTGATGATTGACTTAAAAGACCTTGGTGTAGATATCAGCGTCTAATGATCGTTGGAATGGTTTCGTGGGACGCATGATTGATCGGTTTGCAAGGATACTTGATTAAGACTACAAGAGGTATTTTAAAATGGCCACACGCTTCGCTTCTACCGTGCACGCGCCGCGACGATCAACAAGTTGTATCAGAGCGGTCTTTATATATTTATTCATAAAATATTGTGTGGGTTTTTTGCATTATTCATATAATATGAGATATGTATGAATGCATCGATAGTTATACTTTTTGAATATATGAAAAATAATGGATAACTAATTGTATGGTGATTATTGGGTTATGTTTTGTTCTTTCATTTTTTCTTAGATATTCTACAATCCGTTTTGGAGCGTAGAAATTTTTATAATATTTTTTGAATATTTCTTATAATTATTTTCGTTGCGAGAAGATGAAGTACGCACGATATGAATGATGGAGGAAAAAGAAAAGAAATATGATTTTTTTTTAAATCAACAATTTCGCCGAAATTTACTGTTCTGGTGACGTCACCAGAAAATCGCCGCCTGTGTTGGCGGTGGCAGACAACGACCGACAGTGGTGGTCGGCGGAAGACGACGGTGACTGTGGCTGGCCAAGGATGATGGGCGGCGATACGAGAGTCCTATCATTGGTGGTAATTGTTGTCATATTTAGAGAAGTTTCACAAAAACCTTCATACGAACTAACAGTATCATTTTTGATAACCCTATCTCTATCTATTATTCTTTTAAATTTTGAACAATGTAATTTTGAAATGAACTTTTAATTTTTAATTTTATGAAAATTAGAAATTAATAAGTTGATTGAGTTTGACCCAAATTTGACTAGATCAATAAAATATTTATTTGACTAAGTCAAAGTCAACTATTTTTAAATGGATAATTATAGAAATTAATTTTAATTAAAAAATAGTTTTTTTAATTAAATAGAGTTTTGTTCAAAACTTGAAGATTATGAAGATGGACATCAGGAGGAGAAGGTAATATTTGGGAAATATTTATTCTCGAAATCCGCTCTGTAATTTTATTTTTTTATTTCAAGGGTTGTAATTTAGAAATACCCAGTAGTCACTTGGTCCATTATTATTTTATTTAATTATTAAATAATTGTTTTAATATTATGTTTGATAACATGTCCGTGCATTAGTCGATCACATGTCATACATGAAAATCTCCCACACTTTTATTTTGATCATGCATCTCATTAGTAGGAACATGATTTATTAGGATTATCCTAACATGTTTATATGTATTGTTTTATGAAATGAATAGCATGTAAACTGTTAGATTTTAATTAGTTAAAACTTGGTAATCACACCACACTAAGGGCTATAGTAACCTTTAGGATAACTGACTTTAGTAAAAGTGTTTTATTAAAGTTTGAATCTTGCTTAGTGGAATATGATTTGTCATCCTAAATACTTGATTCATGAGCCACTAACTATGCATGTTCTTCTTTACAGATGCTTGATTCATCAATGGAGCTGACTGATGGCGAGGACGTCTTGAGAGTTGGAAGTGGTGTGCTCATGTCAGCTAAAGCATTAGGTACAATTCGTTTACTTATTAGATATAATTATTTAGCTTTGAACGATGTTTATTATATTCCTAGATTTTTGAGAAATTTGATTTTTCTTTCATTTTTACAAAAATAGTTATTCGAAGTTTCTTTTATTAATAAAGAGTTTATCATTTTTAAGAATGGATTTGATATTTTGTCATGCAAAAGTAATAAACAGAATGTATATGCTTAAACCGACTGAACTCACGTTAAATAATTCTGAATTATTTAAAGTAGCAAAACTTAAAACTAACAACCGACAAAGAGTATCTCATTATGATGATAACACATATATTTGGCATCTTAGGTTGAGATATATTAATCTAGATAGCTTAAACATGTTAACAAAGCATGGTGCTTTGAGAGAACTAAAAGTTGAAATTCTTCCTGTTTGTGAATCCTGTCTAGAGGGTAAAATTACTAAGAGACCATTCTCTGGAAAGGGTTAAAGAGCCAATGAAAAATTTGAGGTAATACATAGTGATGTTTGTGGACCAATCAATGTACAAGCTAGATATGTGTATGAGTATTTCGTCACTTTTATTGATGATTACCCAAGATACGATTATACTTACCTAATGCAAAGAAAGTCTGAAACTTTTGAAAAGTTTAAAGACTTCAAAGGTGAAGCTAAAAAATAATTATGTAAGTTATTGAAAATCATTTGATCCGATCGAAGTGGTAAATACTTGGATTTAGAATTCAAGGATTATTTACTGGAGTGTGAAATCCTATCCCAACTCACAGCACCTGGAACACCGCAACAAAATGGTGTTACAGAAAGGGGAAACTGAATTTGGATATGGTTAGGTCGATGTTAAACTACTTATCACTGTTATTTACATTTTGGGGATATGCACTACACACAACTACTTACATTTTGAATGTAGTACCATCTAAGTTTGTAAGCAAGACGCATTTAGAGTTATGGAATGGCTCCAAACCTAGTTTGCATCATTTTTATATATGAGGGTGTCCAACTCACGTTCTTAGACCCAAGACCGGAAAGTTAGACTCGAGGTCTGAAGTATGCATATTCGTTGGCTATGCTCTAGAGAATAGAGATGGGTACTTTTATAGTCACAAGGATCAAAATGTGTTTGTATCAAAAAATGCCACTTTCCTTGAACATGGCTATATGAAAACCACAAACCTTGTTACAAAGTAGTTCTCGAGGAATTAGCGACTGATGAGATCAAACCACCTTTAATTTCTACTGATAAATGACAAACTATAGAAACCATAGTTCCTGCAAAGGAAACCCCAATGCAACGTCGTAATGGGAGAATTTTGAGACAACCAGTAAGCTACGAACTACAGGTACATGTTCTAGTGTTAGAAACTAATAAGGAAGATTCATTCTCTTTCTGAATAAGCAATGGTTGATACTGAAAAGGAAATTGAATCTATGTATTCTAATTCTGACTAGGAACTTGTACATCCACCTGAAGATGTCAGGCCCATTGAATGTAAATGAATTTTCAAGAATAAATGAGTTGCAGATGGGAGAGTAGAGACTTTCAAGGTACGCTAATAGCCAAGGGCTATATATAAAGGGAGGGAGTCGATTATGAATAGACATTCTCTCGTATGGCCATACTCAAATCCATTTACATCCATAGGCGCTAGATTCGACTAAGAGATATGGCAAATGGATGTGAAGGAAATATTCTTAAACGATTCTCTTGAAGAAAGCATCTATATGATGCAACCAGAAGGGTTCGTAACAAATGGGTAAGATCAGAAAGTATGCAAGTTGTTTAAATCCATTTATGGACTAAAGCAAGCATCTAGATCTTGGAATCTTACATTTGATGAAATTATAAAGTCTTATGGCTTTGAGAAAAATGTTGACGAAGCTTGTGTTTATAAATACATCAATGATAAGATAATGGTTTTCTTAGTTCTTTATGTTGACGATAATCTAGTCATTAGGAATCATGTAGAAAGTCTGTCAAAAGTAAAGAACTAGTTAGCTGAGAAATTCCAAATGAAAGATTTGGGAGAAGCGAGTTATGTTCTAGGCATTCGAATCCAAGGGAATAGAAAGAACAAGCTCTTGGAACTTTTTCAAGCATCATATATTGATAAGCTGCTGGTGAGATTCTCTATGGGGAATTTCAAGAAAGGTCAATTATCGACTAGACATGGAATTGTCCTCTCTAAGGAACAATGTCCTCTCTAAGGAACAATGTCCTCTCTAAGGAACAATGTCCTAACACACTTTAAGAGGAAGAGGATATGAGAAATGTTTCCTATGCTTCAGCAGTTAGAAGTCTTATGTATGCCGTGTTGTGTATGAGACCAGACATATGTTATGTAGTGAGAATTGTCATTCATTATCAATCGAATCCAAGTTTAGAACACTGGATTGCAGTAAAGCACATTCTCAAGAATGTTTATATAAATATCTGAAAATTATTGTTGAATAATTTATATAAATATTTGAAAATTTTATATTCATTAATGAGACTATGATCTTGTATTAGTACCAGAAATTTAAGATGATATATAATGAATAAATTTTTTAGCAACATATTAAAGTATGAAATCTTTAATGAATGGTTGCTAGTACAGTTCACTAAGAATTATTAATGCGTGTGATCTAGATCTGGATTATTGATGTGCATAAACAACTTAGTAAAGATACTTTATATAATGAGATTATAAATGACTGGACTGATGTGAATTAATATCTTTATCAACGTGCAGTTTATCATAGAGATTTAATACACATTAATTCGATGATCATATGTAGATCAGTCTGATTCATGAGTAGTCATGAACTCCTACTGGATCTTTTGATTCACTAGTTAAAGTTTATTTGTAAAACAGGCTAGTGACTTTTGTTTTGTAGATTGAGTGATATGGATGACTGAGAACATGATCTTACAAAATTTAGAATCCAAGCTTTCCGAACGGATCGGATATTGGTTCCCTTAAGTGTTAATTCTTAAACTAAATGGTTATTGAGCTCAAATTTATAATAAGATTATAAATTAGCCATTCACTAGTGGATTAATGGTACTTAAGGATCAAGAGGTAATTAGAAGGGTAAAATGGTAATTTTGACTAGTTCTAATTTACGAATCAATAATTGAAGGACAAAAATAATTAAAAAATTGATTATATTAGTGGACTACATAAAAATACTCTATAAATACATTCTATAATCACTAAGAGTTCAATTTCATATTTATAGTGGAGTGATAAATGAATTAATAAATAAGATTATTAAATTAAATAGTTTAATTAATAATTTATTGGAGCTTATGATTATTGGTCCATGGTCCCCAAGTCAACTTTATACTACGGAGTCTAGGGTGTGAATATTTCAAAACATGAGAAAATGACAAACTTACAAATGAATTTTTATTCTAGGACAAGTACATAATTATGAGATAATTCTATGTAATTAATTAATTAAGAATTAATTAATTGACTTATATATATATATATAAATGTATTTTTTGAAAATTATACATATATTTTTGATTATTTTTTCAAATTATCGATAAGTAAGACAGAATATCTAATTTGTGAAATTAAATAATTAAATTATTATTAGATAATAATTTGGATAAACTAAATCTATTATTTGTGAAATAACACATAATTTAGTTGATAGGTGTAATCATATATGTTGATTTTGAATTAACTGATATCTAGATATTTATTTGATTAAAATAAATATTTAATTTGCAGTAATTGCCACGTGTCAATTAACGATTGGGTATTAGAGATTGACATGAACTATTGTAGTGCCACGTGGCACTATAATAGTGGTGGTGCAACAATGTAGCGCCACATGACACTATAGTGGGGCCGTGAGACACTGTTCTAGCTCACGGTACATTGCAGTGCCATGTGTCACTACAGTTGTGCACCATTATATAGTGAGTCCCACTACATTGGTTAATTTAAAATTAAATATTAATTTTTAATTTTAATTATTTCAAAATAACTGATACGCCATTATCAAGAAAGATATACATATATTATTCTGATGACATCAATTAGAAAAGTTAAGTTAAATCAGTTCATCAATCAGAGAATTGAGTTGAGAATACAATTGCTCAGAGTGGTTTTTCTCTTCGATTAATGCTTAATCAAATCTAAAAAAGAATACTCATTGTGTTTTTTTAGATAATTGTCTCACAAAAGTCATTCTCAGTAAATTTCTGGATCTCATGTGTTGAGTACATCTAGAAACAGAAAACATGTCTTGTAATATTCTACGTGCCCACACATGTCCTAGTGCATTGAAGATTGACTTGAAAGATCTTGCTGTGGATCTCAAAGTTTACTAATCGTTGGAACGGTTTTACGGGATGGAGGATCGATCGATTTCGCAAGGATGCTTAATTATGACTACAAGAGGTATTTGATTCATAACCTTGTATGTTGTATATATAATATATAAATATATAATAGATCCTAACTGATTGAAGATAATTTTCAATAAAAATTTTTTTATTATCGTGGCGTTGCGTAATTTTTGTTTTAATAAAAGATTCAATTTTTATTAAAATTTTAATTTTTAAAATGGTCACAAGCAACACGCTTTCGCCGCTCACGCGCCGTGATGACCAACAATATATATGATGGGTAATAGACATTTTCTTATTTCTTCATCAAAACAGAGAGCTTGAGTTTCTAATATAGAAAACTTTAGAACTTCATATTTTTTCTGATGCATTACCTTAAAAACTCTATTCCCTTCGAAACTTCTCAGTTTATCAATAGTCAAACAAATTTCTCTAGTTGTTCATGGATATTTTTACAGTTTTATTCACAACCCCTGCCCTACTGTTACCAGTGGAAAGAAGTCATGTGTATAAGAAGTAGAACCTTCCCTGCACGGAGGAGAAGAGCAAACCGTGCGTGAAGAAGACGAGCCAATGAAGGAGATGCCTACAAGACCTTCCTTCCTTTGAGAAGAAAGTCGAATGAAATAAATGCCTACATTAAGGAAGACAAACGAACGGAAGAAAAAGACAACACAAAGCTTTAGGTAAATCGCGAAGAGGATGAAGTTAGCTTGAAAGGTAAAGTCTCAATTCGAGACTATGGAATGGACACACAAAAAACGACAGAGTTTTTCATTCTTTAACGGCACTGTGATAAAAAATAGCTCTCGATCTATATCTTCATTATCTTCAGTCCATTTACCTTATGTATTTTGCAATAGTCTTTGTTTACTCGATTAAATTTATTATTAATTTCAAGGTTTTGTATGATAAAAAACTATCTCATAGACATATAGGGCTAACATTTTTTAGGATCTTTGGATAACACAATTGCTCTTGTGTAATTATGATCAAGAGCTGTCAATCATATCAATCTTTAACTCTCCTAGGAGCTTCCGTAGCTAGACAACTTCTTTTTTAGCTTTCGAAGTAGCTTCTTATTCAGCTTTCATGGTTGAGTCCTCAATATAGTAATGTTTTGCACTCCTCTAACTGACCCCCCCTTCTCACAAAGTAAACACAAAGCCTGAGGTAGACTTCGTAGAGACTATGTGTGATTGAAGATATAAATCAGTTTAATCAAGTGGTACAAGACTCTCACTATAGTACATTGCTACCCGCCGTTCTCTGCCTGGATTTGATTGATGTCTATTGGTCGTGCTTATTGTGAAACAACTATCTAATTCGATACAAAACATTGCATACATGAGACTTCCAACTATGGATGCATAGGAAAAATGTCTTCATACTATCTATCTCATCTTGTGTCTTTGGAGACTGATCTTTGGATAGATAAATTTCATGTCTACAAGGTAGCTAACCTTTCTTGAAATCATACATCGTGACTTTCTTTAGAATCTTATCTATATAGGCAGATTGGAATAAGCATATTCTTCTAGATCCTCGATAACAAATTGACCTTGATCTCAATAATATGCTAATTCTCCCAGGTCCTTTATATCAAACTCAGTTGACAACTACAACATTAACTATACATCATCATTCACTATGGGCAATCAAATGAGTTGATTGGTTGATCAAACATGATGTTCCATGACCTCGATGCTTGCTAAGTCCATAAATAGACCTATTTAACTTGCAAACCATATTTTCTTGGCCTTCTACAGTGAAGCCCTCAAGATGAGACATAAAGATATTCTCTTGAAAATTACCATTCAGAAATGAAGTCTTGACATCTATTTGTCAAACCTCAAAATCAAGATGAGCCACAATGAACAACATATCTTTATATACTTAAGTTTGGCCACCAACGAAAAATTCTCCTTGTAATGGATTCTCTCCTTTTAAGTATACCTTTTCCCTTGAAGGTTTCCACCTTCATGTCTATGCCTCGCTTCAGCTTCTAAAACCAGTTGTACCCAATGGGTTTTACCCCCTCAGGTGTTTGTACAAGCTCCATATCCCATTCGAGTACATTGAATCCATTTATGATTCTATCACCTTTTACTAATGATTTGTTTCAGCATCTTTCATAGGCTCATAGTAGTTCCAGGATTTGAGTCATGCTTGAAATTTTCTCCCAAGAGCATGTACCTCTCAAGAGGATGTGATTTCCTCCCAATACGATGCGCGTGTTTAGTACTAATAAGTACTTCATTTTCGTTCTCTCTATTAACTTATTTCTTCGTAACCTCTCTAGTCTCTTTTGGCTGATCCTGGATACCAGTGTCAGAATTGGCTAACTTTTTTAAAACAATGTTTCTCCTAGACGTGAAGCTTATGATATAGTCATCTTCTAAGAAGATAGCATTTATGCTAAGAAATACTTTTTGCTCTTGAGTACCATAAAACAAGAATCGTCTTGTTCCTTTTGAATACCCTACGGAACACATACTTCTAATGTAGATTCCAACTTAGTAGTATTTTCCTTAGCACATGTGCTAGACTCCCTAAATATGGAGATGACACAAACTAGGTTTACATCCATTCTATATGTTAGTGGAGTCTCAAGTATAGCCTTAGAAGGTACTTGATAAAGAATGTACACAATTTCTTCCAAGGTATATCCCTAAAAGGAAACATGAATAGTAGAATAGTTCAGCATAGATCTCATCACGTTTAAGTGAGTTATGTTTCTCCTCTCTACTAACCAGTTTGCTTTAGAATCCCCGATGAAGTGAACTGGGATGAAATCCCATTTTTGACTAGATAGCCCATCAATATCATATAAAGATATTTAACTCCTCGATCCGAATAAATACATTTTATCTTTCTATCTAATGCATTCTTCACTACCACTCTAAACTCTTTAAATTTCTCATAAGTTTCTGATTTCTGATGCATTAAATTGTTTTAGGCCGTATCTAGAGTAATCATCTAAGAAAGTCTGAAATTCTCCTAGCCAACTCTAACTTAAGATATTCATTGGTCCGCATAAGTCAATATGCAGTAACTCTAACAACTCTAATGCTCTATGCCATTTTGCTTAAAAGGCCTCTTGGTCATCTTACATTCTATACAAGATTCAAAGATTGGTAAAGGTGCTACCCTCAAAGAGCTAAAAGGCATATCTCTTACTAGTCTTTGGATCCTATTTTGATTAATATGACCGAGACATAATTGCCACAAATAGGTTTCGTTAGCCTGAGAAACCTTTCTTCTTTTTGGTATACAATATGAATTATTATCTACTTCAGTACATGCAACATTAATCTTTTATGAGTAGTAAAATACAAATCATCAACCAATGTACCAAAACAAATGAAACTCTTATTTATTTGAATAGTCCAAATGTCTAAGAAATCAAAATGAAAACCTTCCAAACCAAGGCAGGAAACACACATTGTCAAAAGTGTCTTCATATTTTTGGTACATAAAGACAGTCCAACAAATTAATACTCTTAAAGTCATCAAAGTCAAGTTTAACAACGATGATCGAGATAACTGGAACCTGCACATCTGTTCCAAGAACAACTTGCAATTCTCCCTCACTTAGTCTCTTAGAACCCCAACAAAGAATTCAATATGTGATTAGTGTTTGCAGAATCTACACACCAGGATTGGTAAAATCACCAACTAAACACGAGTTAGTGATATAATATAAATAACCCGCGTACCTTTGTTCTTCTTTACCAGGAAAACCTCACAGTTTACTTTCCAATGACCAATCTTACTGCAATGAGACCTTTAGTGTATTCTCTGCCATATGGATTTGTCTCATCAACTCGGTCAAAGCCCATTCATGCTTATTCATGAAATAATTAACTTTAAACTGGCTGAATGAGTCTGATAGAGAAGCCAATACCATATCAATCTGTGTCCTTACATCAATTTTAACCTCAAGGATTTTCATCTCATTAAGATACCGATCCCTTTTAGTAAATGATCTTTAATTGGAACTGGCTTCATCTTAGCATTCATGAGAGCCTTCATTGCTTCCAGCTTAGTTGGGTGCCCTTGGCTTCTAAACATCTCCTTTAGGTTAAGAAAATTCTCCGTTGTGTACATGGACTGATGTTGCTGCTACAATACATCAGTTATCGAGGCCAATACGTAGAAATGTGCCAATTCATCATTCCTATTCAACGTGGACTATGCTTAAGTTTCCTCCTTAAAGGACTTTTTAGTGGGAACTGGAGGACCAGGCTTCGTAAGAACATATTTAATTCTATCAAAACATAAGTTGATGTCTAGGTTACTACTTCCAGTTAACATAGCTTTTGCCATCGAGCTTATTTTCTTTCAGTATTGATATAAGTGGGCTCATGGATGATATTTTAAAATATTGAAAAAATACTCAATCATTACATGCACATTCTAATTTAAGCATACATTATTGTATGAATATAAAAACTCATAAATAAACATGCAATATGCGTAACGATATCCAAACTCTCATAAACATAAACACGCTTAGTAAAAGATACATTAAAAAATTAGATAGATAATCTAGTCCAATTAATTACTAATATGATAAAAATTAGGTAGATATTCCAGTTCAATTAGTTGACTAACATTATACTTTGCTCTCTAAATAAGTAATAAGTACAACTTAGGCGGGATACTACAAAAATAAGTTAAGTGTATTCTATTATTTCACCCTCAGATTTGTTACAAGTGGACAACTCTTGCTTAGGTAGATCATTCTTAGTTATTCACTAATCAAGATGATCATTAAGAAGATTATACTTTTAAGGAGCTTCCAAGTTGAAGACGAGGTATGTACACTAACACCTTGCTATCCAATGGAGACCGTGGACTTCAAGATAGGCTGAGATTTGATCCCTGGGAACTGCAACCGTCTACCACTAATTGCTACCATCGACCTGACCGTTGGACATCGTTAACCACCACCTGTCACAACCTGATCGTTGTATGTCGCCGACGTCGATTACCCGTGGCCATCAGTAGCCTAGGTGCTTCGATGCATTGCGTCTGTGGCAACATGCTGCTACAGCGAAGCAGTAGTCACAACTATTACTATCTTAAGACAGTGGAAACATGCGAATGCCTTGTGTGCAACAATCGCTCACCTCCTCTACTCTACCCCGCGTGGTGTAATTGCTTGTTGCACCTCTACGTGGTCTCATTTGTTCTTTGATTTTCTTTTTTTACATCGATTCGATCTCCACCAGTTCAGGTTGTTACATCATAACAATCCCAAATTTCTTGAGGAAAGTTTACAAGAATCTATGAAAATTAATTACAAAACTATAGGGAAAAATGATATTTCAAAGATGGTTCCTTTAATTATATAACCAACATAAAAAGACTTATAAGATCTAAACGGTTATGCAAAGGAGATTAAATCAAAATAATCCTGTAAAAATGAGAAAGGGTTCTACGAATACAATAATTAATAGAGAATTTATTCTAACAATAGACATCTAATAAATATATCCAGAACGAGACTCTAAGACCAATTGAAGGGATTCTCGTAGAAGAAATTGTCCCGATCTCAAAATCTAACTATTAAACAATCTAGTCTATGCTAGAACAAATATAAAAATCACACCCTTGATGGAGGAACCCTATAAATTGAAGGTTTTTCTTGATGATTCGATATGTGATCTACGCACGAACCATCCTCGATCTATAGACCAAAAACTGTGAGACTCGTGTGAGACTATCGCGGCCCTCGCTGCAATTTTCCACCTCCTGCTGACCCAAATTGTACTTTTCGTGAACCGTGGACCACCGTGTATGTGTATCGATAACTTAAAATCTTCCTGGCTATATTCTCGGGTTTTCAACCGATTACCGTGTCTGGACACTTGGAAGAAAAATCTAACATTTTCTTCCTCTCAATTTTTGGCCAGGTAGAATGATTTATCTTCCTAGGGGTTTATCATCTCTGACTAATGATGTCAATAGACTTTGCTTACATCTCTTAGAGAAGTCTCCTATTTCTAGTGAAATTGAATGTCTAGGATTAACAAAAAATCCAATGTCAGGATTAATTGAAAATTATCTCTTACTTAAAACTAATAAAATTAATTTAACAATTTTCATCAGTAAAGTATCCATGTCATATCTATTTATTATCACTATGAAAGTACGAATAATCCATAGGCTACCTCGAGGACCATAAAGATAAAAATACTCATGGCTAAATAGTTAATAAACTTTACCGAGCAAATTAACGACCGATTTATTAATTATTAACTATAATTTATTCCACTATAAAATAGTAATTGAACTTCAATCTTATTTCATATTATTCGATGTAATTATTCTTGACCTAGTACTCATTATGTATATCTCTCCATAATATAGCATCATGTACAATTAGATAAAGTACTATCTATCTAACTCTTATATACACGCTTTGTTTCTGACATTTTAAATTTTATTCTACATATCAACCTTGATAATTTCCATACTTGATGTTTCAAGTAAAATTATCAAATCTCTAATAATCCATTAGAAATACTAAGTGCTTAGTATACCATGATCACATAAATAAATTATGTTAAGGGGTACCTTGTCACTCACTTAAAAGTGTGCATGGACTCTACTATTGAGAATTTATGCATCCTCACTATCTAACAATCTAGTAATCAAATATACATATGTATTGACTCATAGGATCTCAATCATAATTGATCAAAATAAGTGAACAATTAAATATGAGTTCATAAGTCTCTCAAGTTTACGAGCACTCATAATATAATAGCAGTGAAATATGATTTTCTAAAGGACTACTTTTACTAAAAATCAAACTCATTAGTCCACTCAATGTATTTCGAATGTACTATCACATTAATCAGGTACTCCACATAGTTACCAATATAAGTCACTCTACAAAATAGAGTTAATGCATTAAAGTATATCTTAGTAAAGTGCCCTGCTTCACTAGACTATGAATAGTAAACATTTCAAGTCATAAAGAACTCTTAGTTAAATACCTTATTTTCGTGAGCCAAACTCCATAGGATTCTAAATTAAGTACCATTACGTTTGTGGACATTTTACAAGAATGTAATTCACATAATATGATAACAACCTATTTATTATTAATCAAAATTAATTTGCTCAATAAATACATTAGAGTTCTAGTGCTTTTAAGGGCCTGATCCTAACAACTAATTTCACTAAATTACAAAAGATGAACTTAAAGCATATTTTATATTACTCGAAGTAATTATCTGTAATTTTTATTTTATTATGACTTCCCCCATAATAAAATATCATGAATAATTAGGTAAAGTGCTATTGACCCAATTTAAACATTTTTTTCATTTTTATGTGTTCCAAATTCATTCTACTGGTCATCTTTGACGATTTTAATACTCGACATCTCCAGTAAAATCATTAAATCTCTATTACACTACTACAAGCACTCATAATATAATAGCAGTGAAAGTACTTAATGTCCATAAGTATAAATAAACATAAATTCTTAGTATAATGTCCATAAGTATAAAGTACTTAATTTATGTGCCATAGAGATCAGACTCATAGATATAAGGTATAAACTAAGAGTTCTTTATGACTTCCAAATAGCATATTCATAGTTTGGTGAAGTTGGGAAATTCACATGAAATCTATAATACATTCTATAATGTTGAGTGATTTGCCTTGGTCACTAGGTGAAGCACATAATGTATTTGAAATGCATTGAATGGACTAGTGACTTTTGATCATTGATAAAATACTATCTCAGAAGATCAAATGATTCACAACTATTATATTATTTGTGCTCTTAATCCTGAGAGGATTATGAGCTCGTGTTTAGTGACTTAATTATTTTGATCTACTAGGAATTAGACTCTATGAGTTAATATAAATGTTAGATTGGATGACAAAAAGTACTACATCGTGAGGTCATAGATTCTCAATAGGGAATCCATAACCACTACGAGAAAGTGATAAACATCCCTTAAGGTAATTGAGTTATGTGGTCGTAGTAATCTAAGTAGTTGGTATCTCTAGTGGTGTTTTAGAATCATGATGATTTTACTTGAGACATCAAGCATGAAAATCAGTATAGATGACCAGTAGAATAAATTTAGAATCTAAGAAAATCAAGATATTTTAAAATGGGTAAATTGTACTATACCCAATTATACATGATGATTTATATATGGAGGAGATTGCACAATGTATAATAGGTAAATGATAATTATTTCTAGTAATATATTGAAATGCAATTAGAATTTTATAATAGAATTAATTATAATCTATTAAGAGTTAACTTGGTATATTTTATTAGTTATTGGAGCGACTAATATTTTTGTCCCACCGGTCCCTCTTCTAGCCTTGGTAAATATACTTACAATTGTATTACGGACAGGGGGATTGCTAGAACCCAATTGAATAAATTAGGTTATAGACTTAATAGATTACAAGTGGGCCGTGAAAATACAGTTAGGCCGAACTATAAAATGACTCGTGACGCACGACCATGACCCATTGACTAAATGGATGCCCAATCATGTGTGAATCACGGGGCTGGCGGTTTCATCATGGGAAGGGGGGTTTCATTTTGTATATTTAATTCTCTTTATATTGTCCTCTCCATCGTCCATCAGAGAATATTTACCACTCACTAAGAATTTGGAGACTAATATTGTTGTGAGAATATTGGTGCCCAAACACCTTCATGTTTTGACCACCCAAGGAATAGAAGAAGTCTATTTGGACTTGGAGATAAAGAGTTTGCAGGTTAGTGAACGACCTGATAAAGTTTAGAAGAACGATTCACAGAGATTTATGAAAGCACGCCTCAAGGGTACATATTTCTCTTCAACTCATGTTTATGTAAATCTAGCAATTGAAATTTAGTTGAAAAGTTACGTAGATCTGAAAAAGTTTTTATAAATATTTCTTCAGTGATCACATAAATTAATTACCTTGAGGGATTCCTACCACTTTCTAAAATTGTTTATCGATTTCTTATTGGATATCTATGACCTCACTATCTAATTCCTTAATCATCCAACCTAATGAATATGTTATTTCATAAAGTCTCACTACTAGTTCATCAAACAACTGAGTCATGAAACATGAGTTCATAATCATTTCGGGAATAAGAGCACGCATAATATAATAACATTGAATCATTTAATCCTATGACATAGTAATTCATCACATATCAAATTTACTAGTCCATTCAATACATTCAAAATGCATAACGCATTAGTTAGGTATTCTACCTAGTATCCAAGGTAAGCTACTTTACATAGATAGAGTTAATATGCTGTCTCTAAGTGAAGTGTCCAACGTCGATAAAATTTGAATATATGTACTTTTAGGTCATAAAGAACTCTTAGCTTTATACATTGTGTCCATGATCTCAAAATCTATAACATAGGAACTCAATCCTTTATGCTTATGGACCTAATGACATGTAAGTATTAAGAAATTTATATTACTTAATTTGGTTAAATTACAAATAATATCATTCCATATCAAGGATCATGTGCTTTAAGAGCACAATCCTAAGTCTAGCTCCCCTCATTTTATTCAAGGAATATGTGCTTCACTAGTTTTGAAGGTTCTCTACTCGGATTCAACTAATAGTTCTTAACCATGACAACTCTTAAATCACTATCTTCTCTAGTGCACCATATAACATGACAACTCTTAAATCACTATCTTCTCTAGTGCACCATATAACATAGATAGATTTCCATAATTTGTGAAACTTTGTAGAATCTATCTATCTCTACATTTTAGGAAAAGCATGCATTCTAAAATTAATGTTTTGCATGACTTTAATCCCTAGAATGTAATCTGCTTCTCCCATGTCCGTTATACCATATGTTAGAAAAATTACAACTTTATCACTATCGCTTACCCTGAAGGATATGGTGCAGTGAAAATAGCCTCACTCTTTGTTAACATATGAACCTACATGTTCATGGAAACAAATAAATGTTTTATCTTTCACGGGTGAACCTACAAAATAATTCAATCTGCATCAAGCTTTGAACATCAACCTTCACACCAATTGCATCCTCGATCAGTGCCCCGTCCACTATGAAGCCGAGCCACCCAACGTTGTTGACCAGCCTTAGTCTGTCTGACCGTGTAATTTAGAATCATGTGAATACTCAAACCTTATGATCTTCCTTACTATTTCTTGAACTGTACTATAAAAAATGTGTGGGCAGTCCAAGATCTTGAAAAAAAATCTCTCATTTCTTCTCTATATTTTTAGGCTAGAGCAAGTGAGAGAGAGACTATAGGGTTTTATCTTCTCTCAAGTAACAATGGCAAGATGACTTAACCCTACAGTGAGAGAAGACCTTCCTATTTAATGGCATCACACGATTATGATTGAGGGATCAATCCTACCCGAAAATTGTTTTTCAACTAAAATAAAAACGAATTAATTTTAATTAATATTTTCCATTAACTTAAATAAGACCGAGTCAATATACTTGTTGACTGTAACATATAATGTTGTGCCATTAATTACTGATTATGACAATACCTAGAACCTAGAGGTTAGCTTTGGGACCATAATAGAAATATTATTGGCTAAATAATTAATAAATTATATCGATCAAAATCCATGATCGAATTTTTTAATTATTAATTATAGTTAATTGAACAATAAAATGGTATTGAACAACAATTGCATTTTATTTTGCTCGATGTCATTATCCTTGACCTGTTATTCAATATGCATTACCCTTCAATATAGCACCTTATATAATAGGTAAAGTACTATCAAACTAATTTATAGACCTTTTATATATTTAAGTTTCAAATCTCGTTCTGTTGGTCAACCATGATAATTTTCATACTTGATGCCTCAAGTAAAATGATTAAATCTACAATAATTCATTAGAGATACTAAGCCCTTACCCCTACCTTACTTACTTAAAAAGTGTTTATGGACATTATTATTGAAAATCTATGCATTTTCACTATCTAATAATTCAGTCATCGAACCTATAAAATATGTTGATTCATAGAGTTTCATTCATAGTACCAAGCTATTAAATACGAGTTCATAATTCTCTCAAGATTAAGAGCAATCATATTATAATAGAAATGCATCATGATTTTCTTATGATAGTACTTTACCAAAAAATTAGACTCATTAATTCTTTCAATGCATTTCACATGGACTAGTACATTGGCCATGTACTCCACCTAGTTACCAAGGTATGTCACTCTGCATAATAGAGTTAGTGCATTATAATTTCCCAAATAAAATGTTCACCAAACAATAAAAATAATTTTTCAAGTCATAAAAGACTTTTGGTTTATACTTTTTGTTCCTAAGATAAATACTATAGGACCCATAAATCAATGTATTCTATTCTTGTAGACATTTCGCGAGAATGTTCAGCATGCAATATAAGAATATTCATTTAATATAATTTTAAAAAAATGTCAAGATAAACATAAAATTCTCATGCTCTTAGAGAGCAATCCTAACGTACCTCTCTTCGTTACCGATGAGTAAAATTTCATAAAGCACCAAGAAAAATGTAATGTTTTCTTCCATGATATTATACACTATAGGATCATATGCTTTTTTTTAAACAAAAAATTTCTTGTCAAATTTGATCTTCCGTAATCTTGATGCATGCACGAATCCATAAATTGACTTGTTCAACTTGATACCATTTATTCTTGATTTATAATGACAAATCCTTTAATGCAAGACCTATAGATATTCACTTAAAGATTTAAAATCAAAATAGCAATCTGACATTCATTTTCCTAAATCTTGTGGTTGAGAATGTCTTTATAGATTTAAGCTTGACTACTAATGAAAAGTTCTCATTATACCTAATCTCTCTGTTAATAGATTACTTATACCCATTGGGTTTAATCCCTCCAGGTGGTTCTATAGGTCTAATACTCCATTTGGATAAATTGGAATCCTTTTAAATTTATCGTTTCATGCCAATAATTTGTGTCTGCATCATTGACCCTCTTCACATAGTTATTGGAAATCGTGTTATTCAAAGAGTATCTCATATGATTCTCTCAAGAACATGTATCTAACAAGCATATGAGATACCTACCAACTACACGAGATTGTGTAACACTAGTGAGTACTTTATTAGGGTTTTCTCAAACAAACTAGACTTCCCACTAACTACTAGACTTTAACTGGTTTTCCATGATACATTTTTCATTGGATAACTCTTCTATATGTATGTTTCTCCATGATTATAAATTTGTAACATAATACCTTCCAAGGGGCACATAATACCTTCCAAGGGGCATATCCCAGGAAAGCTATAACCCCTCAAGAGGATTACTCAATAAATGGGGGAATGTTTCAACTGACATTAAGCCATCTATAAAATTCAGAATAAATTGCATGTTCCATAATCAATCCATCTCTAACAACATTAACAATAATCCTAGAGATGTTAACCCTATCCCTCACTTACCTTCAAAAATCCTTGTATTCTTTTCCTCATTCTTGATACTACAAAACCAATAATCCTTCATTTCTTTTGCATAATCTTCAAACAAACATACATTTCATCCAAGATCTAACTTAACAGTTGTAGATCTACTATCAAAGATACTAACACGTGTCGCTTGGTGAATCTAAGAAGAACCTCTGTATAAGACCAAAACGAGATCAAAAGAGCATTAACCTGACACCGATATGGTACCTCACCAGTAAGACTCCGCAATCAAGTGAGTATATGATTGGGGTATTGAAAGACTATAAGCAATTATTGTTATTTTTTTGAACTAAATTAGGTGGTCGTAGACGAGGCATTCCTCGTACTATCAAATCATTAGCAACAAAAATTTTCTTAAAACTTATTATCGGTATAATATGTAAATGTATTAATTTAATACATAAACAATAAATTACCTTAGGATAAATTTACATGATGGATTCCTCCAACTCTCTAACAATGATCCGACTTCTTAAATTCTTCAAGAACGATCCAGGTGATTGAATCTCTTTACGAATCTCATTTTTTTATTCCGCAGATCTTCCACGCCTAGTCTCCGACCCTAGATGGACGAATGTATTGGCATATTACAAAACATGGACTGATAACACATTTAGAGTTTTGAATCGCACTTCGATCTCAAAACATGAGAAAGTGTGAATAGGAAGAAAGTACTTTTCCCTAAGGATCGAAAATTTTCAGTTTATCTCTAAGAGCCAAAAAATTTCTCTATCTCCAAATATTCTCTTTGAAAGTTCTACCACTTCTAATGATATAAATCATATCAAGAAAATATCAAAGTTGGATTTTTAAGTTTTAAATTAAAAAATAATTAGATAACTATTATCTAATAAGGAAGCACCTCCCTCTAAGGGAGGTGGTCTGCCACTGTCACACCACATAGGGTTCCGTATGTGGCATGATGATGTACTCTCCGGTGATGAGAAGATCAATTCGAATAAACTATTATCTCTATCCTATTTTCTTGATAAGATAAGCTCCTATTTGAATTATCAGATAACCTTTATATGGTAATTGACTAGTCACATGCACCACACAGAGTCCTCTATGTGGCGTGATCTTCTTCTCTTGGAGGAATCTTTATAAAAAATTAGATGCCACAAGGAATCATTCCCTATGGTAGACGTAGACAATCTGATTCTTGTCTAATAAAATTTTAACATTTTCAAACAATCAAATTATTTATAGCTGAATTAACTTCATATATTAATTGATAAAGTTCTTATCATAGAATATGTGATAATATTACATTCCCAATATCACACATTTACATAATGTGTAATAATTTAGAGTTCAATGATTGAATTCAAAATTATTTATCGTAATCTTAATATTTTTAATTTATCCAACTAGTGTACACAGAGATAGCACGAGACCCATCGACCTATAATTTTAATCTTCTATAAAATTGATAATTAACTAAACTAATAATAATATATCATCTTATTAATTTTAAAGTTCTTCCTTTACAAACTTGGAATTGCACTCTTGAAATTATAGATATTATCAAAGATTTTAATAGTTCATTGATATAATCACTAGATATAGATCGAATCTCCATAAATAAATTCATAATTAGAGCTGAGTAAATAACCTGTTAACCTCTCTAATTATTTCTTTCTCCTTGAGTTCCATTGATTCTTTAATGAATGATAAATATATGATCTCATCAAATATTGAGCGCTCATGTCATTCAAGACCTAAATTAATACTCAAGGAAACTATTTATTTGATTTCATAACGAAGGAATAAATTCTATTTTGCAAATTAACTGTGTCAATTGTTTACTTCACTATACTTCCAAGATACAAGGAATCATGTTTGACAAAATATACAAACATTTATTGAGTAAATCCAAAAGCACAACGTTATAAACATGAGTTTGTTAATTACTTAGGATTAAGATAGCCCTATATATGATCATCAAATTGATAAAATTTGAATACTCTACATGCTAATGGTATTATTAGAGATTCAAATTTATTGTTTCTTGCCCTATATAATCACATTATATAAAGTACCATCATCCCAATGTCTCCACTTTAACAGTTCAGATAAGACTATTTAATTCGCAATGAAGATGAGTGTACTTGTAGTAATTGATTAACTAAATATCCAAACTTTAATTATTAATAAAGGATATTTTTTATTATTATCTTTAAACATTATCCTCTTGTATATAAATCTTATATGCATTGTTTAAGGTCAAGTATAATAATCATAAAATTTTCATGATATTTATAAAGTCTCAAACATTACATGCATATAAATAGCAATAAAGTTTTTACTTCATATGCTTAAAGGGAATTATTCCCCACAATCTCCTCCACTTACCCTAAAGAAAATGGTTCTTTTTTAATTCACCATTTTTCTATTGTTGTCAGAGTAATGGAATAATTGAATAACTTATATTTGGAAAAAAGTTTTAGATCAGTTAAGAACTTATGGAGCCAGTTCTACCATAGTTGCTTCACAAGCGGTTACATATTTAGCCTTCATAGTATAATCAGTAATACAATCTTGTTTGATGTTTCTCCATACTATAACTCTTTCATTATAAGTGAATACTGATCTTGATGTTGACCTTCTAGAATATCTATCCGATTGAAAGTCAGAATCAATATATCCAATATGAATCATAGTCCTGCCCAAGTATATCAGCATCTAATTTATCATTCTTCTAAGATACGTGAGAATTGTATTGACCAACTGAACACTAAAGCTCGTTCTATTGATCTCGTATAAGTTGTATCTCAATGGCATAACTTGCCTCTACCAACAATTTCATTTCGAATTGATTAGATAGCAAGATCATTACACTTGAGAATAATTCTTCATTTGGATTCCAAAAAATTAAGTCGTTTTCATTGTGTACAGAAATTCTAAAAATTCCATTTTTTTTTTGTGAAAAGTCAGATTTTTATCGAAAACGTTTCTTTCTTATTCGAGAACGATTCATGGAACATAAATTATGATAATATGGGTTTTAAATCTATGTATTATTCAGAACTATACATAAACTCGTTTCAAACAAAACCATATAATTTATGTTAAAAAGAAAATAACATAAGTTTACCGAAAGCGTGATCCGTATAAATACGTCTATGACTTTTTCCCAACTACGCTCAATCAAAGATTCTCCCTCCTTAGTAACTAGGGTTCTTTATAGATGAGGGAGAGGGAAATTTTGTGCTAGGGAGAGAGGGAAGAATAATGTTGCCGCCTCAAGGGAGAAAAAGATCAAACTAGGGCAAAAGAAAACAATTACAGTATATATATCATTCATCAACTAGGTCTAGATAAGATAACATTTATCCCAAGTAATCTTGTAAAATCAAATTAAAATTATGAAAATTAAATTGAAATTTTGAAAATCAAAGATGAAGAAGATAAAGCTAGCACAACTCTTTACCATGACTAGATGAAGATTTCCGCCAGCTGATTCATAATATCAAATTGAATTTTTGAAAAATCAAATTAAAATTTTGAAAGTCAAATTGAAATTTTGGAAATAAAATTGAAATTTTGAAAATCAAAGATGAAGAAGATATAACTATCACAACTCTTCTTCTTGACTAGATGGAGATTTTAACCAACAAGGAAGTTTAAAAAAGTGCCCAGTAAAGGAATATAAGATAAAATCATGATCTCCTACAAGGGAAGATGGCCGGCCAAGAGATAAAAAGAGGAAAGTTCTAAAATTATTACTCCCTTTAGATAATTGAAGACATGATAATACAAAAAATTTGCTATTATAATTAAATTTCAAAACACATAACATGAGAAAACATGTGTCACGTGCTACATCATACATGTGTCCAAAAATTTAATTAACTGTAACTATCACATACCCTAATGGGTTTAACTATATGTGTGTATGCGCACGCGCGCGTGTAAACATGACAAGAGATACTCACCATATCCTTAAAGTAGACTGAAGAGTAGGGATGTAACACATGTTGTCTTACAACTACAATTATACCCTCTTGTTTATGGTGCTTGGTCGAATTTTCATTATGAATGTGAATCTGCTTCGTTCATCAGATCAAGCGATAATATTTGAACTTAATTTTCATGGTAGAGGCAAATGAAAAAAATGATCATTTGACTCGATCCATCCTATAAAATACCACAACTTTTGAGTTTTCAATGTGTGTGTGTTAGCTTGTAGCTACATTCCTACTTTTATTTTTGCCCATGGCGCCCTTTCAGGTTTTCACCATGCCTCAGACTACACTTTTCCTTATCTTTTTTTGCTTAAATATTTTCTCTTCTTTTTTGCCAAAAAACTCAAACTTTTAACTATTTCGAAAGTAATTTACAATGTCCTTTACATGCCATGAATATTGTGGAGGAAAGAAATGAAGACAGTAAGAATGATATAATGAATATTATGACTGAAAGGTTTTTTATTGACCAAGAAATGATGATGAACAAATATTGAGGAGGTTATGAGAAAATAAATTGTGGAATGAGATGTTCTCCATTATTTGGAATGACTCTTTTGAGAACTAAACACATTTCACCTAACTTCATTGCCCCATGCCTAGAGTGATCATTCTCTTTTTCTTTTTTCTTTTCTTCTTCCTTCTTTTTTTTGAAAGGTGATTTCTTGTTCATGACAGATATTCATTGAGTTATTAACTTATTCAAAGCCACACTCTTATCGTTGATAGATCTTCTTAGTCTAGAAAAAACTTTCATGTAGACTGTAATGTAGATAGGGTTTATAGGCTGCCAAAAGAAATGATATAAAATGCTCAAAACTCATGTGAAAAGTGTATGTCTAAGCCAATGATCATTTTTTAGGATTTTACCAAACAGAGACTGCAACAGTGTGGACTTTGATATTTTATCTTGAAAACCCAAAATGGTATAAGAATTGAATAAGGACTTTTTTCAAAAAACAACTGCCCAAGTTTGGGGAATTCCTTTGAAAATTTTTAACCAATTTCTCCCTAATGTCCTAGGGCACTCTTAAAAGAATCATTGAGCTCACTTGGCTTTGATTTTTTTCCTTTTCTTTCATTTGCAATATTCTTTTTATTGATTCTTTTCCTTTGTCTTTTCTTTTGCCCTAGTTTGAAAAGCTTTTCAACTTATGTGACTGTACTTAGATAAAAAAATCTATTTGGTAAAAACGGCCCTGCGTGGGGTGGATCATTGACTGAGCGTCATGAAATAAATTGTTTTAGGCTTAATTGAGCTTGCAAGGAATATCAGTGTTTGGAATAGTAAAAAGAATTCTCTTCCATCATTTCCTTAGATGCAAATTCAATAAAAACATGACCTCGATTACGAATAATCTTTTTTGTAATATGTGCATTCATCGGACTAAAGATTTTCTTCACTTTCAACAATCTCTTCTTACGATATTGCCAAAGCTATATATGAGATTGCTTATGTTTTTACTCTTAAAAGCATCATTCCTGATTCAAGGTTGGATTGTTGGGTGAAAGAAACGAAATGAGAGAGATGCAAGAGTATGACATTAATCAACACAAAATTAGAAGTGGATTTATTGAGTTTGAAATGAGCAGAAACTCAAATTGAATGAAACTAGAATTGAACCTAGATAATGGCTTAAAAAAGTAGTTGCAAGAAGATAAGAAATAAGTGCATGACAAAAGTTTTCTTTTTAGATATTGGGTAGAGCCTTTAGGATTTGACATTAGCTTGTCACTCTTGAACGTCCCTAAGAAGCACTGTAAACTCAGTGATATCCCAATTGTTGAACTCATGATCAAGGCAAGAATAATAAATGAAAGCATTTGTGTACTGCAACTATAAAAAGATTCACCAAATAAAATTGTTTCATTATCACATGAAGACAGATGTTCCGTGAAATTTATAGTGGTATTATCATGATTTGGTAGAGAGTCAGAACTAATATTTGAGTTGTCATAAGCTTTTTTGAAGTTTAGCCAGCCAACTTTGATCAGTGACAGAACTTTATTTTTAATGCAACACAATTTGCAGTTGAATGACCTATGGCTCCATCATGATAATCATATTCAGCATTTGAATCATACCACATGAGATATGGCAACTGAATGAGATCATATGGGACTGGAACTGACTAATTATTTTGGATCAACTGTTGTAAAAGCTTTGCATAAGACATGGGAATTGTGTCATACTTGGCCAATCTTTGATTGTTTCCACTTCGTTTTTGGTTCTGATCAATGTGAACAACATCTTGCTGGTGAATTTGTGGTCTCAGGATGTGTCTAGGGTTATTATGAGAAAATGATTGCTAAGAATGATAATTGTATGACACATTGGAGGTATATACCACATATAGTGTTGCAGGTTGAATCCCTTCACTGTTTTTTGGAAACTTTTTAAAGCTTTAGCTTATGATGTATATCCATAATTGTTTTCTTTTACATCTCATTCTTTTTTTCTTCTCCATTTGGCCTTTATGCATGATGGATGCTTCTAGTGGGGATTCTGAAATTCACCATTATTACCCTATATTTTGTTTGTTCACTAATTACTATAATATCATAAAACTTATTTGAAGCATTTTTTGGTCATCATATAATAGAATATAAACCTCAATATATTGATGAACATTGCAACAATTTCTTTCCAATAAGGCAGGTTACACTTGAGCCTCTAACTCCCTCCAGATTTATGCATACTCTTTAAAGCTTTTAAAGCACCATTATTTGCATATCAAAATGATTAGAACCCATGTTTATTGTATAGTCTTATAGAGGCATTAGCTAAGTCTTTCCACCTTCGAATGTGTTGACTACGTAACTAAATGTACCAACGAGGTGCATCTCCCAACAAGCTATCTTGAAAAAAGTTAAGCAATAACTTATCATCATGTACACATCAACCATCTTTCTACAATACATAATAAGGAGATTTCTCGGGCAAGTGCTACTATCATATTTTTCAAACATCAGGTAGTTCAAATTTATGAGGGATAGTTACATCCTGAAACGAATATAATTGTGCGGCATTAATGGTATGACACATCTGATCTTTCAATAGCCCATAATTTCTCCTTCAAAAAATATAACTTATCTCTCGACAATGTATTTTTGCTTGTCTTGGTAACGAGCTTTTGCTTTTTAGGGTCATATATATAGGTATGATGATCAGATCATTAGCATGTTCACCTTGTGAAGAAAAACTTTGATTGTGGTCAAGCCACTGTGTCAGGATATTGTACCGAGTTTTTCCTGAATGCATCATTTCCATGGCATTTGGAAATGAGTAGTGCTGGATATTCACCGGTAGTGATGGAACATGCTGAAATTTATATGTCTGATGATGTTGATGTATTAGGGTAAACTTAGAGGGTAAAGTGAAGTATCATTAGGAATTTGTCTTATCAGAATTGAGCTCTTAGTAGATTTCCAGCATTAGCTTTTCTTTTGGTGGCAGTAAAATGCTCTTATGACCTAGCCAGTTGCTCCCTCAGCTCATTAATCTCTTACTTCATTTCTTCTCAATATTGCTCACTTTTCTACTCTATAAGAATGATGGGACGCACCCATTAAGGTTTTGTTTATTATTTAACAAAAAATAAACTAGATTATCGTACACATGAAGGAACAAAAGAAACTACAATGCATGAGAATGAATAAATCTATAATGCATGAAGTAAAGGATGAGCCTACAATGCATGAACTAGAGAATGATATACAAATCATAAATTAGACGATGTTGATAGATGATGTTAATGAAAATTCCAAAAAAAATGAAGAGACAAATAACTCTAGTCACTAAAAAATCAATCTACTTATATGCTTAAATGGTAACAATGCTAAATAATGATGCATGAAATGATGAAAATGATAAATCTATGATGATGATGATGATGGGTCAATTAGAAATAAAAATAAAATTATGACAGTTAAAAGATACTACATACTTATCCAACGCGACCCTAGTGTTTATTTTCAGTTAGCCATTGGGTGGGCTTTAAGGCTGTGTAGATATATGTGGTTAGGGTCTCAAACTCTTAAAAAGATTTCAAGTTATCTACATTGTTATCCAAAGATGGAATAACATGGACCACCAATCGATATCCCGAAAGAGTAGACCTGAGAGTGAACTGTCATGAGCCTGCACATGCGCGCTCTTTGGCGAAGGCATTCTATTATTTGTTCTCGCTAATCCTAAAAGATAAAACCTGGGTAGGAGGCTGTGATGTGTGAGCATAAAGTGAGAAGTGTGTGAGACAGCTAAAGGATAACATTAATTAATATGTACATGTAAAAAAAGAAAAGAAGTTACAATAATAATAGAAAGAAAAAACGTTTGGACCAAAAAAGGATAGTACATTATAAAAATTATTTGCTTGACTCTTTATCGATCTACAGGAATGTTAGATCGATGTGTCCGCAATGGAATCATCAAGTTATCCCAACGTGCCTGCTACATGGAGAGGTAATTGAAAAAGATATTTTGAATATTAAATTCAAAACCACCACCGATCATTTTAGGACGTGATAAGTCACATAATTTAGAAAAATATTTTGGTCCACGAAAAATTAGAGTTGGATAAGATATTAGCACCCCCATAACACTCATTATTAAATGATTACCAAATTTAATCATAACGTCACAAAAATTTATGTTAAAAAGATGAACGAATAAAAAAAAGTGAAAGAAGTGTGTTTTTTAATGTCCAATTAGTCAAATCCTACTTAAAAATTTAAGCAAGTATATAGAACAATGAGTGATACTAACACCATTATGTATTTTATAAATTCATCTTTTGAATTTTTAAAAATATTAGATATTCTCGCATTTAAAGAATTATTGCTCACCTCAAGGACTTAAAAATTGGCAATCTGAAATTCACGAATCCCATCCTCAGATTTTTCAAATTAGAAAACCACAAAATTATTGGACTCGCCTCAGTAATCCAGAAAATTAGTATCCCAAAATTCTTAAAACCTGTCATCAGAATTTTTAGGTTAAAAATGTTAAATTTTCTTACAAACATTAATTTAAATAATGATAACGAAAATCATCTTAATATCAAAAACTAAAATTTACAAAATAAAAAATATTTTCAATCACCCTTGTATGTCTATTAATTTGTTAGCATAGATCTAGAATATAATACAAGAAAGAAAAAATGCATATATACAAGAAATTGTACATAAAGAAAATTGGTTGATGTTAGGGATATCATATTGGATCACAAGAGTTACCACTACGAAGATAATAATGAGAGAATCCTATCAAACCATCTTGAACTGATGGGTCTCACTGGTTGAATGAGATATTCGGTCGAAAAGTTCTGGGTTTTTGAATTTTGGGATTTTTTGAGTTACGTAGATGTGATTGTTTCAACCAGAAATTAGGTTATAAGGATTGAGTTAATGAGAGTATTTGGATGGTGGTAGTCGTTTGTCGGGAAAGCCGCCGGTGAGAGAACGTAAGTGTTGAAGTTATTAGGCCAAAACTTTGAATGGACATATCTGGTTTAATGCTGGTCTTATTAGGTTGAAACTTGGTTGGACATATCTGGTTTAATGCTAGTCTGATTGGGTTGAAACTTGGTGTGGTGATAGCTGAGCGCAAGATAAACCCAGCGGGAGCTTTCAATGCTGGTCTGATGGTGGTAGTATCGATTTTCTTTTTATCTTTTTATTTTAGATTGTTTTTTTAAAGACTCCCCAAAATATCCTAGAAGACCCCCTTCTCTTTGTTATTCCGTTCCCTTTCATAAGAAAATATTAGAGTTCGTTATTAAGGAAACAAAATTTTAGATTTTATTTTATTGTTTAGGAAGGTGGTTAATGCTTATTATATTGTCAAATATGAAAAATGTACCTAGACCTCACTTTGTGTTCATGCATTCATTAATAGAGAGTTTGTTTTTTCTGTTTTTTTACCGTAAAGGGAAAATTGTTCAAAATTATTATTTTGACTATTTCCTAATTTTTTATTTTTTATTGTTTAATTACGTATTCATTCATTTTTTAACTTTTTTTTTGTTATTTTGAGTTTTTCTTATTTTTTAGGTTTTGGGTATTTTCTTGACTCTATCATTTGGGTTAAAAATAAAATTGATATGAAAATACTAGGCAGGACAAATTACGGGATCTACAATTAGTTTAAAACTAATTGCATCACACATCATATTTACTATGCCTAAATTGTTATGATATTTATGCATGCGATTTAAAATGGAATTTTTCTTTAACTTTAGCGATATTCTAATCATATCATTGTGATTCTAACAGTGAAAATTGAATGTGAAAACTTTATCAAATGAAAACATAACATGAACATCGTGCTTGTATGTTAAAACTACAAGTTCATTCTGACGAAAGAATGTCCTATTGAACCTTCCTCTAAAGCACCTTGAGCTATCAAGATGCAAACAATGGTTGGATTCAAGCCAATGACAGGGCCCACTACCACTTACTCGTTGGAATGACCGATGTGTTTAAAAGTAAGCACGAGAAGGTGGAGACTACTTATAAGATAATGGAGTCACTCTAATAATTGTTTGGTCACTCATCTGAAAAAATACTTGTTGTGAGGTTATTAAGGCTGTTATAAGCGCCATGATGAAAAGGGGCTCTGCTATCCCTAAACATGTTTTGAAGATTATAAGTCACATCTATGAGGATGAGATTAATGGGTCAGTAACTGACGAGGCCACCGAAGTGGGGAAGATCTTGGAGACCCTGTTAGGATTATGTCCTTTAAGCCATAAATACAATTTATTTGAATGAGGCAAGTAGTTTAATAGTAATAAAAAGTTAATTTTATATATTACATACAACGCATTCCTTAAAAAGGTCCACACGCATTTAATATTTCATTTATGGATCCTACGAAGTTTAGCCCATAGGAACATTATATATAACCAAGAGTCCTTATGACTTTTAAATATCTTTCATAGTCTAATGAAGCTAAGAGCTTTACTTAGAAAAAACTATAGTGCATTAACTCTATCTTGTTGGGTAACCTACTTGGGTCACCGAGTGGAGTACCTAGTTAATGTACTAGTGCATTTAGAATACATTGAAGGACTAGTAAGTTAATGTTTTGAGAAAATATTATCTATATGAAAATCACAGCTAGTAGCAGCTATGTTATGAGTGCTCTTAATTTTGAGAGTGGTATGAACTCATATATAATAGCTCAATTATTTTGATCTATTATGGTTGAGGTTGTTTGAATCAATAACTCTATAGTTTGTATGAATGGATTGTTAGATAGTGGTGATGCATAGATTATCAATGATAAGTCCATAGACACTTTTAAGTGCGTGACATAGTACCCCTTAACTGAATCCGTTTATGTGATCATAGCAATCTAAGTACTTAGTATCTCTAATGACTTATTAGAGATTTAATAATGTTACTTGAGGTATCAAATGTGAAAATTAACATCCTTTATTAGTAGAACTTGATTTGGAACTTAAAGAACAAGAGGTATATACATTAGATCATAGTACTACATCTAATTATACACAGTGCTAAATTAGGGAGGGGCAACATATAATGAATAATAGGTCAAGAATAATCGCATCGAGTAATATAAAATATGATTATAGTTCAATTATAATTTTATGGTGAAATTAATTTTAATTTATAGTTAATACATCTGATCATGTGGTTGATCAATAGAATTTACTAATTATATAGCCATTAAACTTTTTATCCTTCTCATCTTCTAGCTAGACTATGGGTTGTAGGTATTGTCGTTATCGATAATAAATAGGAACAACATAGAAACCTAGTAGTCATCCACATCAATCTATTTTAGTAATGAAAGTTATTGATTTAATTATTTAAATTTAAAATATAATTTTTAGCCACTCCTCATCATTGGATTTCACTATAAATAAGAGGAGAAGGTGTAAGTCTTTGAGGCACCGCTAATGAGAGAATAGCAAAACCCTAAGGAAACTATTTCATCTCTCTAGCCGAAAATTGAGAGGAGAAGGAGAAAGAGATTTTTTTCTTCTAAGTTCCCACACACTTGTTATCATTTGACGATTTAAGGAAGCGAGGAAGATCACAAGGTGTAGATTCGAATAGCACAAGGAGGTACGCTGTGGCATGCATGTTTCTGTTATTGGCTCGTAGATTGACGTTATGATTCGCTCGCGTATTGAGGTTCATATCTTGATGTGAAAAAGCTTTGATTTTGTTATTCACACATCAAAGGTATAATCTGTATATACATTCTAAGAATATACTATGTTGTTTAATGATTAAATTTTAAGATGATAAGGAATTTCGATGCAATATTTCCTATAATTGGTATTAGAGTCTTGATTTCTAAATATTTGTGTTAGATGCCTATTGCTTGAACGAACACTCTATGAATGTTTAGATTCATAGAACCCTAACTCTTTTTTTTCAAGATTAATATCTTGGTTTTTAATCTCCCTTGCATAACCGTTTAGAAATTTATTTGTAACTCCGAGACAGACTCAAAAGTCTCTCCCAAGAACATGTACCTCTTAGATGTATATCATTTTCTCCCATTATAACATGGTTTTGTAGTACGATGAAGTTCTTAATTTTCATTCTTTCGCTTAACTTCTTTCATAGTAACCTCCATGATATCTTCTGATTGATCTTACATGCTAGTGTCAGAATTAGTTAATACTTTCAAAACAATGTTATTCATAGACCTAAAGTTTGTAATATGCTCATCTTCCAAGAAGACAACATTTATGTAAACAAACATTTTCTGCTCTTTATTACTATAAAACAAGAATCATCTTGTTCAATTTTTAAACCCAACAAAAACATATACTTTTGATCTAATTTCTAGCTTAGCAGTATTCTCCTAAGCACGTGTGCTAGACCATATAAACTAGGTTTACATACATTCGTACAACTAGTTGAGTCTTCGGTACTGCTTTAGAAGGTACTACATTGGGAATGTATGCAGTAGTTTTCAGGGCATATCCCTAAAAGAAAATAGAAAGAGTAGTATAGTTCAACATAGATTTCATCATGTTCAAAACAAAGTTGTTCTCCTTTCAAATACACTATTTTGCTGGGATGATATCCCATTTTGATTAAGTAGTCCTTGAATTTCACAAAGAGATATGTGCCTTGTCGATTTTATTGAAGACATTTAATCTTTCTATCGAATACATTCTAGACTTCTACTCTAAACTCTTTGGGTTTCTCAAAGGTTTCAAATTTCAGATGCATTAAATTGATGTGTCATTCTAGAGTATCAACTCTGAATATTAGGAAATACTCCTAGCCACTTCTAACTTGGACATTCATTGGTCTACATACGTCTATATTCACTAACTACAATGACTTTGAAGCTCTATGTCCTTTTTGTTTGAAAGGCATCTTGGTCATCTTACCTTCTATTCAAGATTTGTTTACTAGTAAACAGTCTATGCTCAAAGAGGTAATAGACTCATCTCAACTAGTCTTTGGATCTTGTTAAGATTAATATGAACTAGATGTAAGAGCGACATATAAGTTTTGTTAGCATGAGAAACCTTTCTTCTTTAAGGTGTATATACGATCTATTATCTACTTTAGTATCACGCAACATTAATCTTTTAGGAGTAAAAAAATATAAATCATCACATAATGAACCAAAACAGCCGAAACACTTTTTTTATACTTAAAATATTCAAAAAAATTTAAATGATAGCGTTCCAAACCAAGGCAATCGATGGAAGTCGAGTTTTTGTGTATGTTCATTACATTAAGTATATTCTCTGCCATCTGAAATTGGCTCATCAAGTCAGTCAAAGTATATTCATGCTTATTCAGGACATTAATAACCTTGAGCCGGTATCAAGCGAGTCTAACAAAGAAGATAAAACTATATCAATCAAGGTCCCTCCATCGATTTTAGCCTCTAAGATCTCCATCTCGTTTAGGTAACCCATCACTTTTAGCAAATTATCTCTTGGTTAATACATCCATGGCTTCATCTAAGCACTTATGAGAACTTTCATGGCTTTAAGCTTAGTAGGTCGCCTTTGGTTTCCAAACCTATCCTGGAGGTTAAGCATAATATCTTCAGTTGTGGGCATGGATTGTTGTTGCTGTTGCAACACATCGTTCGTAAAGACCAACATGTAGCAATGTGCTAACTCATCCTTGCTATTCCACCTAGAATATGCTTTTGTCTCCTCCTTAGAGGACTTTTCATTAGGAATTGGAGGACAAGGTTTTGTAAGGACAATGTCAATTTCCTCATCAGATAAGATAATGTCTAGGTTATGCTTCTAGTTAACTTAGTTTCTGCCATCAAGTTGGTTCTTTTCTCAGAATAGATGCTAGTGGGCTCAGGGATGGCATTTTATATACTGAAGAATAATAAATATATTAATTATTACATCCACATTCTAATTTTAGCATACAAGACAACATAAAAATAAAAACTCAAAAACAAACATGCAATGCACGTAAAGATATACTAACTCTCACACACGTATGAATGCTTAAGAAGAACAAACATTTAAAAGTTAGGTAGGATAGTCCAATCTAATTAATCACTAATATGATATTAATACCTAGTAAGCATGCTAATCTAGTAGTAATGCTTAGTATTTATCTACCATTAACCTTCGGTCTCTTGAAATTCATAATAATAATCGGTTAGGTATGATACGACCAAAACGAGTCAAATGTATATCATTATTCAATTATCAATGTAATCATTATATAGACAATACTTGTAATATATAACGCTGCAGAACCATCCTTTAGGGAGCTTGCAGGATTGAAGACGATGTACCTAAACACTTTACTATGATCCAATAATGGAGAGCATGAGTTTTGATTAAGAATCTCGCTCCCACTTGATTTTCTACATACGTGAGCTTTTATTATCGTGAGTTACTTAGTGCTTTTAGGTAATTAGCCAACCTAATCTTTAGTAACCTAATCTGATTGATCAAGCATGTTCAATTAGTAATGTATTTAGGTGAATACAATTTTATCTAAATTTTAATAATCTCACAATTTAATTAATCACTAATTAAATATCTAACAAGATTATAAAATTAAAAATTATATTTAAATAAACCTAATAACATGCTTCTAGAGTTCATTTTATGTCCTAATTGATTATTCATAATTTTATCTTCATTTACAATCATAAACGCTTGTTCTTTTAGAGACATAAAGCAATCTTGTTTCTACTGTTATCTAAGCATAATGGGCATGTAAAATTAAAAAAAGGTATGAAAGATTATTATCTAAAACATAACTCTAGGCTTGCATAACTCTAATCATATCTTAATTCAAAATATCTAACTCTGCTTGCCACCACATGTATCACCGACGGTTACCGCCGACCATCACCCGTTGTCATTGTCAACCTCCGCCCCCCGCCAACTATCCACACCCGCGGCCACTAGCCGTCGGGGTGTGGCGCTAGGTTAACTCATGAAAGCTAGGTGCTATCATAAAGCCGCAACCACTGCTGCTACCATCGCAGGGTAACGACATTACTACTCATGCCTTGCCAATAGTAGTTGCACGCCACCTACTCTCACCCTCGCATGGTGAAATCTTCTATATTTCCGTGCGGTTCCTCATCCATTCTTCGATTCCCTCTTTGCATTGATTCGATCTCCAACCACTTGGAACAATTATGTCATAAAAATCCTAAATTTCTCAATGAACATTTATAAGAATCTATGAAAAATAATTACGACGCTCTAGGGTAAACAAATCTCTTCATAGATGCCCAATAATTACATAACCAACATAAATATGAACGTAAAATTCAAACGGTTATGCACGGGAGATTAAATCAAAATAAATCCTTCAAAACTGAATTCTGGTTCTACGAATACATTAATCTGTAGGGTACTCGTTCTAACAATATACACCATGAATCGATATTTCATGATCCTCCTCGTTATTCCTCAGATAGTCAACCAGTTACCAGTGTATGGGTACTTAGAAGAAAGATCTCACTTTTCTTTCCTCTCGATTTTTGGCTACAAGAGTGATTTGACTCCCTAGGATTTCTCTTTTCTCACTAATGCTTAGACATAATCTAAGAGAAGTTATCTATTTATAATGAAATCCCGTGGTCAGGATTGGCTGAAAATTATATCTCAATTTAGAACTTAATAAATTAATGGAACAATCCTAGTAAAGGGTTCTTACATGGCGCTACACAGCTGCGACATGGATGGTGGCTTCATGGGTATGTTGTATTGGAATGTATATCGAGGTTACAGTTCATGCATGTATCAAGGTTCGATCGTGACATGGAAAAAACTTTGATTTTTATGGTTCACGCATCAAAAGTATAATCTATGGATTCATTCTAAGCATAGATATGTTGCTTAATAATTAGATCTTAAGATTGGGATGAATTCTGTAGTGGTATTTCCTATAGGCCCTCTCCACACGTGTCGTTACGGTCAAGAGCAATTACATCACAAACAAGCTGAATTATAATTTGACGAAGTTACTAAATGAGCTTGAAAACTTTTGTTCCATTAGCAAAGGAAAAAATGGTGTACCAAATGTTGCTAAAGTTCAACCCTACTCTAGTAAGCCTAAGAGGAAGAACAAGAATGAATGAAAGACTAAGGGAAAAATCAAGAGAGTAAAGAAGAACAAGAGTAACAAAAGGCAAGGGCTCTAACTAGAAGTTTAAAGGAAAATGTTCAAATGCGATAAAAAAGATCATTAGAAGAGAAACTACAAAAAGTATCTCGATGAGCTCAAGCAAATGAAAATTCAAGGTAAATATGATTTACTTGTCATAGAAACATGTTTAGTAGATAATGAATTGTCAAACATCGGTAGTTGATTTAAGATGCGACTAACCATATTTGTTCTTTCTTGCAGATAATTTTTCAAGGAGGTTTAACGAGGAACTTCACGATGCAAGTGGGCCTTGGGATTAGGGTTTGGAAAAATAGTGGGCGAAGTTAGGCTACTATTAATGAAAATAATTTTTTTTTATTTTCAACAACGTTTCATGTGTCAGGAGAAATTTGATTTCAGTTTTTGACAATTAATTAATTTTTCTTACAATAATAAATTAGTTATTATTTATTGAAAGGATTTAATGATTTGTTCTAGATATTTTGAAGATGGTCGTTATTATTCAAAACCAATGTCCAATACATTGTTGAATGCATTAATGTCGAACCATTAAGAAAAATGCAAAAAAATGAATCTCAAGATGATGACACATATTTGTGGCATCTTAGGCTTTGTCATATTGACCTAAATATGATTGAATTACTTGTAGAGGATGATCCTTTAAGAGAGCTAAACGTTAGAACTCTACTAGTCTGTGTATCTTCTTTGTAAGGTAAAACAATGAAGAGACATTTTCTCAAGCAAAGGTCAAAGCGCCAAGATACCGACAAAGTTGGCGTACATTCTAATGTTTGTGGTCCTTTGAATGTACAAGATGGAGGGGATTATGTATACTTATCACTATTTACCTAATGCAAAAAGAATTTGAGACTTTCAAAACTATTATAGAATTCCAAGCAGAGGTTGAAAAACAATTAGGTAAGTCAATTAAGGTTCTTTGATCAGATCGAGAAGGTGAATACATGGATTATGAATTTAAGGGTTACTTAATAGAGCATGGTATTTTATCACAACATATAGTACCCGGAACATCACATCAAAATAGTGTTGCTGATAAGAGATATAGAATTTTAATTGATATGATGAGATCAATGTTAAGTTATTTATCTTTACCCACTTCATTTTGTGCATATGCACTACAAACTACCACATACATTCTAAACTTGGTACCATCTAAGCCTATACCTAAAACACCTCTAGAGTGCTAGAATTGTCAAAAACATAGTTTGAGAGACATTCAGATTTGGGATTGTCCAATACATGTATTGAAAGATAAGACTAGTAAGTTAAAATCACATTTTGAAGTATGCATGTTTGTAGGATACTCAAAGGACTCAAAGGGAGGTTTGTTTTATAGTCGTCAAGACTAAAAGGCATTTATATTGATAAATGCTTCTTTTACAAGATGACTATATGATTGACTTTAAGCTACCACTATCTATTGTTGCATGCTTCAATTATGAGATATAGCGAACTAATGTCAAGAAGGTTTTTTGAATGGCCAACTTGAAGAAAACATTATTACCATGCCACTGGAGAGGTTGGTAGATAATGGATAAAAGTAAAAGGTTTGCAAACTACAATAGTATATTTATAGACTTAAGCAGGTTTATAGATTATGGAACATCATATTTGATGAGGCTATTTAATCTTATGGATTTCATCAAAATCTTGATGAGCATGTGTCTTCAAGTACATCAAAGACAAGAAGGCGGTCTTATTACTTCTTAACATTGATGATATTGTACTCAATGAAAATTTTTAGGGTATATTCTTAAGATATTTGAACATGAGTAGAAACATTAGGTTAAAGTTAGATCACTGTGATTTTATATTTTTTGAAAGTTTCTGTTTCATACAAGGAAAATAGTTTTTCGATATCTAAATTTAGGGTTGTTTCTATATTGAGGCCAACTTGGTTTGACCTATATATTTTAAAATACTATTTTAAGAATATATTTAGTAACTCAGTAAAATTTCAGAATTGTTTGATAAGTTTTGCTTACTGAAACATATTTTTGAATGATGCTGCTGTACGTGGAAAAAATAGTTTTATGTGACGAACTAGTTTTCACTTTTGACAACCCAATCCATATCAGAATATTACAAAATTAATTATGTGAAGCCCTGGTATATTTGAGGTCAACCAGTAAGAAATTTATATTTTTTAGGAAACCCTAGTTTCTGTTATGTTAGTTTTTACCAGTCAGCAATTAGAATTAGTTTCCATTTTTGCATATTTTATTGTACTGAGTAGTATAGTGTTATCTGTTTCATGAGTTTCTCTTTTATAATTTCTGTACCGGAAGATCCGGTAAGTGGAATCTTACATATGTAACTGCGTGCTTGCTTTGCTGTGTCTAGAAATTGTAGAATAAAGTTATGATTTCTTTTCCTTGTTTGGTTATTGTTTTGTGATGTATTCGTTGTGTTGTTATACTTTTTTCTGAATGATCATGTATTGTATGATTCTTAAACTTGTTAAAGAAATGAGATATAAGATATAAAAGACTATTGTATGATCACGTAACGTAAAATACTGTGTGCCATTAGAGTCATGTACCCACCAACTCTATTATTGGTTGCTTTGTCCTTCGGAAAAAGTCTATGTGTTACCTCATCCTTCGGGAGAGGGTCTGTGAATATGTTCTGATTAGTTTTGTGGGAAGGTAATTGTTGTAACTGGTTACAACTCTTTGAAGGTGCGGAGTGATACTCGTGAGAAATGTCACCTGTACGTACCTTACAAACTAACAAATCTTACCGACAGGTAATTCTTTTCTGATCTAGTGTCATGGTGAGCTCCAACGGAAGTTTGTCAGCGTCTTTGTAAGGAAAGTTATGAACAATTTGAATGAATATATGATAAGTTGTGTACGTAAAATTCTGTAATATAAAATTATATGCATTGTATGCGATTGCTCTTGTGTGAAATTATGTATGTATGATTTTACTTAATGAGTATATATTTATACTCACTCCGTTTTATGTTAAAAAAATTCAGATGAGGTTCAGATGAAGTCTATAGTCGTTTTGGAAACACTAGAAGTTTTATTTTGTTTTGTTAAAGTTTAACTATTTTTTTTATTTTCTCTTGTTAGACAATCATGACATAGTAATCTGCTGTTATATAATGTTTTGAATTTTGCGTAGTAAATTAGACTTTGTTTAAGTTTTAATTTCCAACATGAATATTTTAAAAAAAAATTTGACCGAGTTTCCACGAGTTTTATTTTATTTTAAATTATTAAAGAAAATTTTGGATAAATTTTTAGGCCATTACAACATGTGCACAATGAAAGTTTTAAAAGAACATTATTAGGTGCTTACACAATTGGAAGTGAAGAAAATAAACAAAATACAGAGAAATCATTGTTTATATCTACCGTTGACATGAAGATGAATACTGGGGCATTGACCAATGCATAAGACTTTCCCATATTCTCAAAAGCATGCTTGATATTACATGATCCTAGGTCAAGTGATTGTTTTTTAGGGATGGTAGGAATGATCACAATGTGCTAATTCTTTAAAAAAAGCATCAACACATGATGCTTTTAAAAAAAAATATATGTATAACATGCTCACAATCAAAATCATTACATTAGACATGCATCACATTGGTACAGTTCAACTACATTAATTATTAAGAACATCCATTTCTAGTCCGCGAGACTCATTGCAATGTTTGGAGCATGCATTAATCCAAGTCTTGTTGTCATATGAAGCTTGCATAAAGTATGCAATAATCCATTTCCTATTGTCATATGAAGATTGCATAGATCAACTTCAACATCGTTTTAAATATCTTTAATTAAATCAAACTTGAATTGCGTCGAGGTTAAAGCCTGTGCCTATCATGGTCCGTTCATTTCAAATATCTTCGGTTAAATCGAATCTAGATTGAGTCGAGGTCTAAGCCTGTGTCTATCCAAGTCATTTTCATTTAATACAATTCGACTAAATTAAACCTGAATTAAGTCAAAGCCAAAGCCCGTGTATATCCAGGTTCGTTTCATTTCAAATATCTTCCATTAAATAAAACCCGAATTGAGTTAAGATTGAAGTCAATGTCCATCTAGGTCCTTTTCATTTTAAATATCTTTGGTTAATTCGAACCTGAATTGAGTTAAGTTCAAAGCTTGCATCTATCTATGTTTGTTTCACTTTGAATTGAGTCAAAGTCGAAACCTTTGTTTATCCATGTCTATGTCATTTCAAATATCTTCGGTGAAATTGAACCGTGATTGAGACAACGTCAAAGTCTATATCTATTCAGGTTTGTTCCATTTAAACTATATTTGGTTAAATTAAACTCGAATTTGAGTCAAGATCGAAGTTTGTGTCTATCCTGGTTTGTTTTATTTCAAATATCTTCAGTTAAATTAAACCTGAATTGAGTTAAGGTTGAAGCCTAAATCTATCCAGCTCCGTTTTAATTTCAATATCTTTTGTTCAATCAAACCCAACTTGAGTCAAGGTTGAAGTCTGTATCATTACAAGTTCGATTCACATTTTTATCCTTTCAAGTACCCAAATCCATCGAGTTCTTTGTTTCTCCTATCACGTAGTCATTTTCTGTGTCGATCAAAATACTTATGTACACTAGGAGAGTGAACAAAAGGGGTAGCTATAAATATCATATTTTTTCCAGCCCAATATCATCCATACTCTTTTTATCTTTTAGCCCAATGATAGAACCCAGAAAATACCCACAACCTTAAAGATAAGAAAATCTCAAAATAAACAAGAAAATAAAAAAATGGGAATAAATAAGTTATTAAAAATTAAAAGTTAAAAAATAGCCAAAAATAATAAATATAAAAAAAATTAGCTTCATAGTAAAAAATCATAAATCTCTTTCACACAAAGTATGTCTAGATACAATTTTTCATATTTGACAATATAATATGACTCAACCACCTTCCTAAAAAATAAAATAAAATATAAAAATTTGTTTCCTTCATTACAAACTCTAAGATTTTATTATAAAAGGGAAGGGAATTGACATTTAAAAATAAGCAATCTAAAAATGAAAATAGGGAAAGAAAGCCGCCACTCGCACTTCATCCAGCGGCTGCCATCGGGTGAGTTGAAAGCTTCTGTGGATCCGTATTGTGGTCAACTATCACCCTTCTAAGTTTTAATCCAATCAGACGAGCGATGAATGTCATACAACCATTCAAAGTTTTGGCCTAAAAACCTCAACACTTATGTTCTTCGTCAACAACGAATGATCACAACCATTCAAACCTTCTCATTAAACACAATCATTCCAACCTAATTTCTGGCCAAAACAACCACATCTCCAGTAATCCAAAAAAATCCCAAATTTTCAAAAACCATAGCTTTTCGACTAAATATCTCACCCATCTAGCACGACCCATCATTACAAGATGGTTAAGTAGTACTCTCATTTACATTTTTCATGATGACAACTCTTGTGATCTAAATCATTACCATCAACCAATTTTTTAAAATACCGTACACATTATTATTTATTTAATTTTCTTATATATATGTGCTTTTTCTTTCTTGTATTATAATATGTCTCTATGCTAACATATCAATAGATATATAATGATGATGGGTGTGTTTCATACTCATATTTTAGATAATCTTTAACTTTAATTTTATGATTCTTTGAGTTTTATTATTTGATTTATGTTTATTATTTTTATCTTGCAGGTTAGATATTCAAATGCATTTAGGTTGATTTTAAAAGATTTGCAAGGCAAAAATGCGGATAAAATGAGAAAAAGACGGATTTGCCAGAATAGACACCATCGCGGCTCTGGCTTCCACCGCCGCGACGCTAGAAGAAACAACAAGAAGTAGTGAGTCAGCGACGCGGTGCTAGCTTCCCAGCATCACGATGCTGGCGCGTGACAGATTGGCCAGCGTCGCGACGCTGGCGTGATTTTAGATTTTTGTACGACTTGTTTGCTCCAACCAATCCTTGACGAACCCTAGTGTCGTCGCTGGCGTGATTTTAGATTTTTTTACGATTTGTTGGCTCCAATCCAATCCTTGACGAACCCTAGTGTATAAATATAATATTTTAGGACATTTAGAAAATTTTTTGGGATGTGAGAGGTAGAGGAGAAAGCTCTTGGAGAAGAGAACAAGAAGATCGATCCCGGAAACAGATTTGAACTTCAAATTGATCCTCAAAATCTAGTATTTCTTCTCTATTTTCTCTATGTTCATGAATATTAGTAGAACGTTTTCTTATTTTAGTATGTTTTAAATTTCTTATTTAGGGCTACGATGTAGCCAAACCATGATTATTCATGAATTTTGATTTTAATTCAATCGATGTTTATTCAATATTATTGAGTATTATAATCTGTTTTTAATGCTTGTAATCGCCTGGCCCAAGCTTGTCAGGATCGCGATCTGGATCACGCAATCCTATGATCCTACAAGAGGTAGGGGATCCAAATCGAATATATGAATCATTTTTACAAAGGTGTCGGTCCGGGATCGCGATCCGGATTGTGGGATATCCTGAGATCGCGATCCACCACTGATCACGAACTTTCACTAAATTAGCACACACATGTGGGTGATTACTTCATCATGCAGAGGTACATGCAATACTTTTATAACTTATTCCCACCTTAGCTCACATGTGGAGAAAAAACACTTTTTTACTTGAAAAAGATCCCCTCCTATTGGTCCCAACAGGAGGGTGATGCTCTTAAAATCATGACTGTCCGTTTAAAAAGTGACGGTCACGATTATCTCAACACGTACACCGAGATCATGTGAAAGTTGATCATTTTCCTTCTTTTTGTCTTTTGTGATAAAATATGGATCGCCGATTTTTGAACTAGATGGTCTAGATTCAACAAGAGAATTCAATGACTAGTTTACCCTTTTATCTTTTTATTGTTGCTTATCCCTCTCGTCTTATTTTTCTTTATTTTTCCTTTTACTTACTCGTATTGAACTTGTTTATATTAAAATTATTTCTCAAAAACTTAAAATTATGAGAATTCTACTTAATATTATGTTGTTTTAGATGACTTGATGTTATTTTTTTTAATAAGTAGATGACTTGATGTTATATAATCATTTTCTTCAATGTATTGAAGTATTAATAGCATAAATATGTTTTTACTAATAATTTGTTAAAAATTGATAGGATCTTACGGTCCTCGATCCGATCCTACGATCCACGATCCTACACACTTCCACCGATCCTAGGTAGGATCGCGATCCTGAAAACCTTGGTGCGGCCAACTATTACATGATTTTGGATTTAATTCTGAGACTGGGAAGGGATGATTAAATTTTCTCTTTGTTTATAACACCATTAGAATTTCATAAGTTAGAGATAATTATGGATCTAGAGTAACAATTATAATTTCAATGCTTAGTGAGTTTCAATTTATTTAATCTTGACAGAGATGTGAGATAGTATTTTTGATTCATTGTTATCGATGGTTGTGAAAGATTGATAATAATTTTTGAGAAATTCGCTGTCCATAATTTGATAAACATTGATTGATTGAGTTTTAGAATGTTGAGCATCTTTGGGCTGGTGAAATCAAAATCCCTACATCTTTTATCTATTCAAATTTGATATATTTATTTTTATGAAATATTTATCGGTTTAGTTTAATTAATATTCCTAATTTTTCATCATTCTCAATCAGAATTAAGGTCTATTTAATTTTAATATTAAATATCAATCAATCATGTGGACTACACTCTATTTTTATAAATATTTATTACTTGACGACAATAGTGTACAGTTGCACTATGAAAAAAATCATAAAAGGTTTTTGGCGCCATTGCCAGAGATTGATTTTGTTTATTAATATTGGAGTTAGATAACCTTAATTTTACTTCAAGTCATAATTTTTTTTATTTACGATTGTTTACTATTTTGAATTTTCAATAGTTTTCAAGGTGTACGAGAAAACTTGGAAGCAAAAATTTGACTTCCCTAAATTTGGAAATTGAGTGAACTTTTCATCGTAATAGAAACATGAGGAGAGAAGCTTCTAAACAATCTCAACAAACTATGGAAGATGCTAGAGAAAATCTTGAAATTGAGAACAACCAAAATAACCAGGCAATTTGAGACTATGCTATGCTAGTAGTCAATGAGGTTGTGTCTTCCATTCAAGACCATGTTATTAGTGCAAACAATTTTGAGATTAAGCTGGCTATCATTCAAATGGTGCAAGAAAATGTTCATATAACCACTTTTCTCGAAATTTATGAGACATATTTAAGCACAACAATGTCTCAACTGATGCAATTAGGCTGAGATTATTCCCATTCTCACTACGAGATAAGGCTAAGAGTTGGTTGAACTCTTCGCCAGCTAGATCGATCACCACTTGGAATGGCCTCTCTGAGATATTTTTTGCCAAATTCTTTCCACCAGCTAATGCAGCCAAAATGAGGAATGAGATCACCACATTTGCTCAACATGAGATGGAGTCTCTTTTTGAAGCATGGAAGAGGTTTAAATAGATGTTGAGTGGATGCCCACATCATGGACTCCCTAGATGGTTACAAGTCTAAATTTTCTATAATGGTTTGGGAAATTCAATAAGGACACTAGTTGATTCTGCAGCAGTAGGTGCTTTGATGGGAATAACACATGAGGATGATTTTGCCTTGATAGAAGAAATGGATGCTAATGCTTATGAATTACCAACTGAGCGCAATGTACTAAGAAAGACTCATGGAGTTCACGAAGTAGACGCACTTATTACTCTCACAGCTCAAGTAGCTACACTGTCAAAGCAATTTAGCTCTTTCACTGCCAATGCTAGTGCAATTCATGCTACACAAGAAGTTTATGACTTATGTAATGGACTTCATTCTAGCACTGAATGCCAAGCTGGTAATCCCTTTGCTCATTCTCAGTTTGAACAAGCTAACTTTGTTGGGAATTACACGAGGCCAAACGACCAACAATTATAACCAAGGGTGGTGAAATCACCTAAATTTCTCGTGGAACAATAGTCAGAATGTGATGAATACACCAGTTGCTACTCAACGTAAATTTCAGTCTCAACAGCCTAAATTTACTTTATAAGATGCTCTTATTCAACTCACAGTCAATACTATTTAATTTATGGAAAGAACAGATGCTACACTTCAAAGGTAAGAAACAAGTATTCAGAGTAAAGCTGCATCTATTAAGAATTTGGAGCTTCAATTTGGTCAACTGTAAGAAACACTCACTCAAAGACCATAAGGTTCTTTACCGAGCCACACCAAGAGGAATCCAAAAGAACAAGTAAATTCCATTACCCTTCCCATTGGCAATGAGTTAGCAGAACCTCAGACAACCACTCTTGGAAATTCTCAGTCAATTGAAGCAGAAGTTGAGACAGTGGGTAAGATCTTGCCAAGAGCTAAGAAAGAAGGAAGGAAATCCTAAGTCAAAGCTCTTTCCTGATAATCCTACACTATTTGTTTCACCTATTCCATACTCTCAGCGGTTCCAAAAGTAAAAATTGAACAATCAGTTTTCTAAGGTTTTTGACGTGTTTAAGAAACTACATATAAATATCCCTTTTGTTGATGCTTTAGAACAAATGCCTAGTTATGTTTAATTCATGAAAGATATTCTCTCAAATAAGAGAAAGCTAGATGAGTATGAGACATCTGCACTTACGTAGGAGTGTAGTGCTATCTTACAGAATAAATTACCTCCGAAGTTAAAAGACCTTGAGAGTTTTACTATTCCTTGCACTATTGGGAATTCATATTTTAAAAAGGCTTTATGTGATCTTGGGGCTAGTATCAATTTGATGTCATATTCAGTTTACAAGAAGCTAGGTCTTGGAGAAGCTAAACCCACGACAGTATCTTTACTGTTACTTGATCGGTCTATCAGACATCCATTGGGGATTATTGAGGATGTTGTGGCAAATGTGGATAAATTTATCTTCCCAGCTGATTTTATTGTTCTTGACATGGAGGAAAACCAAGAAATTCAAATTATTCTTGGTAGACCATTTTTAGCTATGGGAAGAACTCTCATTGATGTGCAAAAAATGGAACTTATTTTGAGAGTGCAAGATGATCAGGTAATTTTTAATGTCTTCAAAGCAATCAAACACCCAAATGATATGAATAGTTGTTTGTGGGTGGATAGTGTAGAACTTGGAGAAGGTAAACTAGACACCTACCATTTATTGAAAAACCATCAGTGTTAGACCTCCACCTTCGATAAACCTTTATGAGGAAAGCATCCACTCTACCTATCATTATCTCTACTTCGTTGAATGGTGAACATGAAGACAAGCTACTGAGGGTGTTGAAAGAGCAACAAACAGTCTTAGGCTGGTGGATTTCTGGCATAAAGGGAATTCTAAAGTCAGTGGACAATGGATGAAGCATGGATGATCATTATGTCTGGCTGAAGACATTAAAAAAAGCGGTACCAAGAGGCAACCCGATTTTATTTCTGTTTTTAATTATTTTCTTTTCTTATTTTCTTCTTTGTTTTCTTTAGATTTTTATATTAAAAAAAACTATGGACGAATTTGGCTCATGCACCATTTCCCCTCAGTTGGAGATAATATGAACAATGCAGAGAATGACAAGGATGATAGCTCATCATTATTCAAGGAAGTCCTCTCTACTTACTCCTTTTACATATTTTCTTTTCATTGAGGTCAATGAAAGTTTTTAGCTTGAGGGTGGTGGCTTTAATTAAAATTTTATTTTTTTGGCGTTCTGTTGTAAACAACACTAACGACTATGATGAGTTTATGTATCACTGTATTTTTTAACCAATTATTGATTTTCATTTCACTAAAGAATCCTGAAAAATTGAGCACTTAGCCTTGAGCATTTGATTATCTTTTTGCTTAAAGAAGGTTTATGTGACTTAAGAAATCATTATGATCTCATAAGAACTCTAGGACCAATTTGATTGTTGTTCGAGGTGAAATTCTAGGCTACGATTCACTTAGGACATGATTTAGGCCATCTTTGAATTGTTTGAGCTTTTCAAACCAACATGTGCATAATTGTTTTCCTAGTCATCCCTGTTGAACCTAAATAGCCATTTTTTATCACCCATAACGATTGCACAATCTTATAAATAGTTTTTTCTTGTAACCTTTTTTACTCATACTATTTGGATGTTCTGGGAAAATACTTGGAGCTATGACAATCTGGGTGGATAGGAGGAGTTTCTGATATAACAAAAATTATGAATAAGTTTGATTCCGTAGCCTCTTGGACTTGAGTGACTAAGCACGAAGGGGTGTCTTAAAACCTAATACCCTAAGATCAACTGATTTGAGAGCTATTAGCTAAAAACTCGTTAAGGAAAAGATAAGCGTAAGGAAATAAAAAAAGAATGGTTGAGCATTGTTGATAATTCAAGAGGTGGAGTGCCAAGTTTGGGGGTATTAGAAGATAAGTTGAGTTAAGCTCGTTGATTCCTAGAATGCATGTGTGACTATGGGTAAAGATTGAGCTGAAATAATATCATTTATCCTACCCTAAACTCTAGCCATACATTACAAGCCGACGAAAGTCCTAATGATCCGAAGTGTTGTGGTTTGCCTACATTAGTGGAGAGTGATAGGAAAAATTGGCCTATGAAGTTCTAATCTATTATAGATTAATGAATCCACTTTTACGAGACTTGGTTGCATAAACTCATTTAAGACTAAGAAGTTGGACGGCTTAAGGCGACACACAGTCATTGATGAATGTTTAGTTAGTCAAAACATTTTATCATTTGATCTGTAGTTTTTCTTAGTTAGGGTTTAATGTTTTCTTGTTTGATTTTTTATTTTAGTTTCGCTTGAAAACTAGCAAAAAGTAAACTTTGAGGGTATTTGATAACTGCGTTTCACACTCATATTTGAGATAATCTTAACGTTAATTTTATTGGTTCTTTGAGTTTTATTGTTTACTTTATGTTTATTTTTATTTTTATCATGTAGGTTAGATATTCAAATGCATTTGGGTTGATTTTAAAAGATTTGAAAGGTAAAAGTATGGATAAAATGAGAAAAAGACGGAGATGGCTTCCACCGCTGAGATGCTGGCAGTAAAAACAAGAAGCAGTAAGCTAGCATCGTGGCACTAGCGTAATTTTAAATAGTTTTGTGATTTTTTTGCTCCAATCCAATCCTTGACGAGTGTTCCCTAGTTTTATACTATTTTGTTAAGTGTGTGTGTGTGTGTGTATGTGTGTGTCACGGCGCTGGGACCATCATTTTTATACTATTTTCTTAAGAGTGTTCCCTAGTTTTTTACTGATTTGTTTATGGATGTGTAGTCTAGTTTACGTTTTCCCTGTCGGTATACGGTTTTGCTAATTTACAATTTGGTTTTAGGGTTTCGAATTGCAATCTGGTTTTAGGGTTTCAAATACGAACAATCTGGTGTTAGGGTTTCAAATCTGGTTTGAGTTAATGATGGTAATTTCTATGATTGTTGCTAATCTAGTTGTTCATAATTTCTATGATTGTTGGTAATTTTTGTGGTTATTTCGAATCTGGTTTAAGTTAGTTTTTGTGATTCTTGGTAATTTTCAGGTTTGGAAATAAGATTGGTAATTTCTGTGATTGTTTTGAATCTGGTGTGATTTTTGAGCTAAAATTACCAATCTGTTTGAGTTAAAATGATCATTTATATAGAATTGGGAATATGTATGCCTTGCCTACTGTCTTGCATACTAAGATTCCATTCTCATGTAGTTTGTAGTGTATTCAAGTGATTCTGATGATCCTGATTTTGTTGAGGCTGAGTCAAATGATGATCAAACAACTGATGATGAGTTTTTTGAGTTAATGGTTGAACTAGAAGTAGGACATAATTTTACTTTTACTGATTGTAATGTAGTTGACACTGAGGATGACAACTCAGATGAACTAAGAAGTTTAGATAGTGAGTCAGATGGAGATGGATATGGTGTAAGGTGTAGGAAACCTAGGAATCCTAAGTTCTTCCTTGAAACAGATATGGGAGATGTTCAATTCAAATAGGGCATGTTGTTTGGATTTGCAACTGAGTTTAGGCAGGTTGTGAGGGAATACTCTATTAAGAGTGGTAGGGTTTTAAGATTTATGAAGAGTGATAGGGATAAGATTAGGGTTGCATGTTCTAATGGGTGTTATTGGTTTGTATATGCATCTTTACAAAGGGATGGGGGAACATTTCAAATTAAATTGTACAATGATGTCCATAGTTGCAGTAGGACATTTAGGAATAGGTTTGCCAATTCCAGCTGGTTGTCACAACAATATATGGGGTTGCTGAGAAATGCACCTCACATGAGTGTCAGTTCCATGTAGAATGCTATATGACATGATCATATGATGTTGGTATCAAGGATACAAGTTTGGAGAGCCAAGAGAAAAGCTATACTTGTGGTTCAAGGGTCATATGATGACCAATTTAGCCAACTCTAAGATTATATTGAGGAGCTAAAAAATGTTAATGATGGTAGTTTAGTTTTTATGAAAATTAAGGCTAGTAGAGGTGGTAGATCCAAGTTTTAGAGGCTTTATATTTGTTTGGGAGCTTGTAAAAAGGCGTTTAAAGATGGTTGTAGGCCAGTGATTGGTCTGGATGGGTGTCACATCAAAAGGCCCCATCCAGGACAATTATTGACTGTAGTGGGAATAGATGGGAATAACTCATTGTTCCCAATTGTTTATGCTGTAATGGAGGTTGAAAACTGAGAGTCCTGGGAGCGGTTTTTGACTACTTTGATTGATGATGTTATTATTGTAAACAATTATGCATGGACATTTATAAGTGACAAGCAAAAAGGGTTGAAGCGTGCACTGAAAACTTAGTACCCAATTTAAAGCATAGAAGTTATGTGCGTTACATGTATGCCAATTTTAAGGAGTATTTCAAAGGTCTGGCACTGAAAAATAGATTGTGGAACTGTGCTAGGAGTACAACAGTATTTAAGTTCTTGTCTAAAATGGAGAAGCTCAAGGAAGAACATTTAGGGGCTTATGAATGGTTGTCTGTAAAACCTCGTGCTTCATGCACTAGGTCTTACTTTTAGACATTTGTCAAGTGTGATATGCTGTCAAAAAACATTTGTGAGTCTTTTAATGCTGCAATTTTGGAAGCTAGGGATAGACCTATCCGCACTATGCTTGAAAAAATTAGGTTATATCTGATGATCTGAATGGCGAAGAAAAGAGAGAGTGTTTCTAAGTGGAGTTATAATGTGTCTCCGAAAGAATGTGCAATAGTTGAGAAGAATAAAACAGAAAGTACATTTTACCTACCCATATGGGAAGGAGGAGGGAAATTTGAAGTGATTCATGCTACTGGGCTAGTTAGTGTAGTGAACTTGGTGGTAAAGAATTATATTTGTAGGAAATAGGATCTCACCGGCATTCCATGCTCTCATGCCATAGCTTCCATAGGCTACAAAATGGATGATCCTCTTGCATATGGGATAGTTGCTATACGAAAAAGGTATATTTGAAGATATATGGGTCTGTTATTAGCCTTATGACCAGTCTAAATCTTCTAGACCACCACTTATTCCTCTTACTTACCACAAACAACCTGGGAGACGTAAAAAATTGAGGACTGTGGAGGCTGGTGAACCTCCTAGACCCGCTGCAATGTATAACAGTAAATCCAAGGCTGGTATAGTAATGATTAGCAAACAGTATGGTGAATTGGGTCACAATAAATGGACATGTAACAAGAGAAATGTACAAAAATAGTTAATACAATTAATTATGTTCTATTACTTAAACTACAATGTTTAATTATGTTATGTTTAATTGTAGGCTTCACAATTAATGGCAGAATTGGCTTCACAAGTTCTGACAGATTAGTTTTGTTAACCACTGGCAGATTCGGCTTGTAAAATAGTGGTAGAATTAGTGGCAAATTCAGTTCTGAAATAGTGAAAAATTCTGTGTTTTGAGGAAATTCTGAAACAGTGGCAAATTCAGTTATGAAATAGTGGAAAATTGTGTGTTTTGTGGATATTTTGTGGATGATTATGTAGTTTGAAGTAGTGAAGGATGATTATGTATTTTGTGGATGATTATATAGTTTGTGAAATAGTGAAAGATGATAATTCAGTTATGATTGTGGATGATAATTCAGTTATGATAAAACATTTTTTTCTAAAGTCTGACATAATAATTCAGTTCTACCATCTAAGGTGAACTTCATGAATGATGATTGTTTGTGACAGCTTCTAGTTCATTAAGAGACCAGTCATATCATATCGAGTTGATTATGTATTTTATTACCAATATGAAATGAAAAGGAATTTAATAGCACAAATGGACATATATTGGAACTACTCTTTTAGACTTGTCATTGATCAAAATATCTTAATTTGAAGTACACAAACATCATCAACAACAAACTCTAATCCAAAATAAACTTAACAAACATCATCAACAACATAACCTAAACCAAAATGGGCTTAACTACAATACAAATACACTTAAAACTTGAAATAAACAAATATCAACAACAAGCATATGCATATCATCAACTTCTTAATCTTGGATTTTAATATTTTATTTTCATGCTCAAGTCGGGTCATTCCTCTTAATAATCCGAGGATAATATTTTTTGTTCTTTCACACATGGGTGGGTCGAACCTCATAAAAAACCTATATTCTCCAGTGTTCTGCAAAGAAAAATAAATCAACAAAATTAAGAACCAATAATCAATGAGGAAATTGCTATAAATTTAACAACAAAATTAAGGTTTAAAAATTTCAACTCAAAATTGTTAAAAAAATATTACAAATTGAGGTTAAAATTTGTTAAAGAAAGTTGTTACAAAAAATTAATGTTAAAAAATTTGAACACAAAATTGAAAAATTACTCATTTTTTGAACATGCATAAAACCTTCTTCCCAGGTTCAAATCAGTCCAAGAGGTCTTCAAATCTGAAAGAATACTGCAGTAGTATATTGGAGCTCCCATGGAAAAAAATGAAGAAAACAATGAAAAATAAGAAGAAATGGCGAAGAGGGGGAAATATGAAGGAATAAACAAAAGAGAGGGAAATGTTTGGTGAAATGACACATTTTTTTTATAAGCAAATGGACTTGGTAGATGGCTGATACGTGGAAGGGGTTATTGATTTACCCATTTGCCCACTAAAATAAGTAGGTGAGTTGCACGTGTAATGACTTCCGTTACGGAAGTCATGAAATGATGTACTGCTGAAACGAAATTAAAGGTGGTGATTTTATGAAAAAATTTAAAGGTAAGGGGGCTATTTGGTATAACAGCACAAAGGTTGGGGGTGGTACTATAATTAACCCTTAAATTAGTGATTGAAATACATTTTAATATGTTTAACCTAAAAATTTTGATGATGAAATTTTGGAATTTTAGGATACCGATTTTTCATACTACTAAGATGAGGAGTTATTATTATACCGATGTAAGTCTAATAATTGTGTTATTTCTAATTTGAAAAATCCAAAGACAAGATTTGAGAATTTTGGACCGTCGAATACCTGCTTCTTTACAGTGAAGGATAAATCTTGGAACACCAAGATAATTCTAATATTTAAAATTCAAAATATAAATTTATAAACTATATTCAATGGTCTTAGTACCATTTAATGTTGCATACTTGCTTAAATTTTAAGTAAGATTTGACCTATTGGGACTCTAAAAACAAACTTCATTCACTTCTTTTATTCCTTCATCTTTTTAACAAAAAAATGGATGGCATATTGATTAATGGTAACAATTTTTAATGAGTGTTGCGGGTTCTAATAACTTCCATGCACATAAATGATTCTCGAACTAAATTTAAATTTTCATAAATCAATTTTTCTAACTTAGATAATCAATCATGCTCTAAAATGATTAGTGACGATTTTGAATATATTTTTAAAATTTTTTTTTTCAATCACATTTCCGCGTCACGAGCACATTGAGACACTATTCTTATCTTAAAAGTAGTTAGTTCAACTAAGTGAGGCTGCTTGATTTTAATTGGCCAATCTTAAGTCTAAGATTACTAACCAATTAGCTTCGGAAGTGAGGGGTTAACTTTTTAACCTTGGGATTAAGCGGCTTGATTGCTTGATTAACCTTAGCCATGCGTGCTAAGTGATTATATTTATGGTCATTATCCAATCATGCTTTAATGAAATATTAATTAACTCTAATCATGCGAGAAGAGAATCATTAATTGTAATCATGCTCCTGATAAAAATTAGTTTTGATGACTAACCCTAGCCATGCGTTTTAGTGATATTCAACCTTAATCATGCTTAATAGTAATATCTAACCTTAATCATGCTTCAAATGATGATTAACATTAATCATGCTTGAGATTATAATGAGTCGATCTAGTCATGCTTCAGTATGTTGATTATCACTAATCCTTCTTTGGTTGTCATGACTAATCCTATCATGACCAACTCTAGTCATACTTCTATCATTCTCATTTCTCAATTACATCGACTAACTGTCGTCATACTTCTAAAATGCTCTATTTTTTAGTAATATTACGTTAATCATAATCATAGACTTTTTCTAGCGGGGCCTACTTGCCCTTCGATAGTTTTAGCAACGTAAAGGCTAGGCTTCGTATTCTTTCCTCCTTCATTCCCATGTTGGTCCAATTGCTAGGTGGATTGAACATTTGGTCGTCGTTGTTGTTGGGTTTGCTCCTTCTTCTTTGTGACAGTTACTCTTGCAGAGTAATGGCTGTAGTGGTAATTTTGGATTCCTACGTCCAAAAAGGCTTCATCACGATCTTGATTCTCCACTTGGAATAAGGATGGAGAAGCTCCTCCTCATTCTTCCCTCTTTCTTGTTCTTTCGTCTCTCTTCTTTCCCTTCCTTTCTCTCTTGATCTTTTCTTATTTTCTCTCAATTTCTCACGTGAGAGAATGCATGAAAATCACCTTGAATCTTGTGCCTTAACCCACAATGAGGAAATGAGGGTTCCGTCTATCTATGAGCAAAACTTGTCAGGCGTGTCAGGACAGATTACAAATAGAAAGATACTCTGACACTCCTTGCGTCTATGAGACAAAGCAAAATCTGCGTGAACATGTTTATATTTATGAGGATAAGTCAGGATGAGTACAAGTCCCCTGACAATTTAGTACGTTGAAGTTTATTGAACTCGCAGAGACAAAATGCCACTCCGCCAAACAAAATACAAGTTCTCGATCTTCCCTGACGTGTTCCTCATGAGCTCATCTTTTAAACGTTTAGTCTACACAAAGGGCAAGATGAGCAACGTTAGTCTTACTGTCCAAGGTCAGGGTTTGGGCTTTTGGTAAGGCCCACTTGTTGACTCTAAGTCTCATAGGGACTATTTTGATGAAAATAAAATATTTTATGTGTAATAACATTTATAATCATGTAGTTAGAAATTATAAAATATTGATGTACACATGTAATATAAAGATAGAGTATATCAAGGTTTCAGGAAACTATTTATAAAGTCTTCATCTTGGTTTGAAAAAAATATCCCTTGGGTATTTGAAGCATATTGGGATTGTCAAAGGTGTGGCGAAAGATTAGAAAAAAATAAAGTCAACTAATAAAAAAGATTAGAGTTTTTATTGATTCCAAAAAACATAAAAAATCTATTTTCTAGGATTTCAGAAAAACTATAAAAAGTTAGAGAAGTACTAGTCATTCTGCCACAATGAGTCGTCTGCCATCACCAATGGTTGTCCTCTCCTTGTTATATTCTCTCAACCATAAAGTCTTCATCACAATGCAGTTTCTAGAGAACTCAACACCCAACTAAACACCTCCACAAATAAGGTTGGAGTTGGGCTAGGGCAATCCTTGTGGTAGAGAACCACTACGTGAGGAAAGGATGCAGAGGAAGCCCCAGCCCACACTTTAAAGCGCCAAATACAATCCAGTGCCCCCGTACCTATGAGTAGTGATTACCTCGCCTTCTTCCAGTAGTCGTAACTCGACATAGTCAGGAACATGGTACAGCCTCCTAATTGCATCCATGTCCTCTTCACTCAAAGACGAAGGGTACTCGTTGGCACCCTAGTGACCGACAAACCCGCATCTAAAGGAATTTGTACAAGTGAAGAAGCGGAAGATGATGATGAAAGTCTAGTTCATTTCATGAAGAAACTTAAGAAATTCCTAAAGAAGATACAAAGTGCTTAGAAGAATAAAATTCAAGAAAATGATAGCTATATCAAAGAACACAAAGAGATAAACTTATGCATCATGGCATATGAAAATGAGGTAAGTAGATCCATCATTTATGATAATATATGATAAGCTTAGAGAATTTACTTAAGTTTTAAAGATATTTTGGTGTGTGTATACATTTTTCAAATATATAATTTAAAAAGTCTTTAAGAAAAATGTGGGTTACAAAACAAGTGAAAGAGTAAATAGTAAATCTATAACCAACTTATACTTTCTAAACCTAATAAGAGTCATTTATACATATATATATATACACACACACATACATTATTTTACAATTTCACTATAGAACTTACATGCAAAAATGACTCACGAATTTGATAGTATGCAAACTGACAATTTTTAAGTTAGCTATAAACTTATTATTTTACAATTTCATTTTTAAAGCCACAAAAATGAACTTCCTAGCACTTTTATATTTTTCTTAGGTTTGTTTATGGTATTTTCTCACTTCTCTTAATTAATTTCTTTTAAAACACATTATACTGAAAAAACCTCATTTTCACTTTTCTTAAGCAAGTTGAACAAGTTTAAATAGAATTTGAGAAAATAGCATAAACAAACATAAGAAAAAAGTTATGGGAAGTTATTATTGGTTACAAAACAAGTGAAAGAGTAAATAGTAAATCTATAATTAACTTATACTTTCTAAACCTAATAAGAGTCATATAATATATATATATATATATATATATATATAGAAGGTCATTCTCACATATAAGTTGATAAAAATGATCATCTTCTATAATTTCCATTAATATAAAATCTTTTTAGAACCTGAACACAATAGTTTAGCTTAAAACTCTTATAGTTTAAGAGAATAAGGCATCATCGAATTGTGAGGAAAATTTATGTATCTACTCATTGAGAGAGTTTTATTTGTAATATATTGATTCATAAAAGAGAGGTGAAAAACGTGCACGTAACCCGTAAAAACAATCGGTTAAAGACATAATTGATGCCCCTGAAACTTATTGGTTGTAAAGGTTTGACCTTCCCTTGAGCCCAATGCCCTTTATAGTGCGTTTATAGATGGTCTCTTTAGTCAATCTCTCTCACATGTGGCATCAAACTTAAAGGGATGATTTAGAATCTACAAATCGAAACACACCCTCCAATTGAGAATATTTGAAACCCTAAAAAAAGGCGGGCATGATGATTCAAACAATTCTTTAAAAGGGCATCTTAGTGAGTTATCAAAATCTCCCTTCATCATCGTCTCTCTCATTTCGTGTGTCATAAACATGTCATCTATCTTAGGGTACGTTTGAATTTGGACTACAAATTCTACAGATTTGGATTACACCACATTATTAGATTCAAAAAATTTATTTACTAAAAAAATTCAAAAATTTGTGAGACTACCACATTATTAGATTTGAAAATCTAAGTTTTTCTTAATTCCTTTTTTATTAAACAGAAAATATATTAACCAAAAGGAAAAAATGTAGATACAATGGGCATACCCCATAACTACACCAAAACACAAAGTCACAAGGCCTACAACCAATTATCTAAGAAGCTAGAGTCAATCATAAGATATGTAGTTTGACTTAAAGGATTACAAATCTAAACCTAAATATTTGTTGGATTTACCATACAAAGTCAAAAATACCCCTTTTAAATCATCACTCAAACCAACAATTTATTAATTTAAAGACATTATAGTAAACTTAACTAATCTAACATCATCCAAATCATCTAATCCAACATAATTCAAATTTATAGTAAACAAAATATTACAAATCCTAAATCTAAATATTCAATCCAAATCTTTACTCAAAATCAGTAATCAAAATCGTCCATCCAAATATTCAATCAGAAAATTTAGTAAATGTGCGCTTAGTTTTTATATTTCATTTCTGAACTTAATTATATCATTTTTTTCCTTTCCATTCTAGATCTTTCAAACTTGATCCATGGATATAAATTTGCTTTAACAATAATATGCTACAAGTAGTTTGCTGTCTTTCCCCTTTTCTCCTTTATCAGAAGCCTCCAACTCTTCTAGAAGCTTTTTAAGTATCCTAAAATAAGCATACAAGGAAAGAAAATTTCCATGGTTTTATTTGAATAAAAAAGAGATGCCTCTCTCATTTGTATTAGAAAGAGATACCTCCAACACATTTTTTTTAACCATACCTCCAACACATTTGAGTATCCATCACATTTGAGTACTAGGTGGAAATTTAAGGAAAGTCATCACTCAAAAGAGGTCAACATCTTTGACTTCCCTTAATTTTAATACTATTTCCTTAAATGTGTACCCAATGAGATACCTCTCTCAGAGAAAATTTCCATGGTTTTACATATCTGTCGGTATGGTAGAATTTTCCTTAAATTATTAATCTCTAGAAAATATATGAAAATAGAGAACATTATTACCAAAGAGATACTTATCCTTTTGGTTTTTTTGTCAGAGGCGATGATAATATTTGCATATCGTTCGTTTTGGCAGCTCGGATGGATTTGTTTCTCATCACTTCGACCTTTCTGTGTGAGTTTGAGTGCAGAGATGCAACAAATGTAGGACTAGCAGCAGGGCGATACTCTGGGAAGAGACGGCCAGTTCGATATCGAACCCCGCATGCATTGCAGAGGGTTCTAGACCCCATTGGGCCCTCCCTCCATTGTGGGGTCTTTGTCACCTCACAATGCGTGCATTTTCTAACCTCTCCTTGAACCTCTCCTTGAACCTCTCCTTGAACCTCTCCTTGACCCTCTCCTTGAACCTCTCCTTGAACCTCTCCTTGACCCTCTCCTTGAACCTCTCCTTGAACCTGTCCTTGAATCTCTCCTTGAACTTCTCCTCGTTCCTGCATTGAATCAGTACTAGCTGGAAGATCTGACCCAGACATAGCTCATCTAATCTAGAAATGCTAATAATGCATAACCTGCAAGATCGTAATTTAAAGAACAAGTAAATCTAATCTGATTGCAATTCCATCGTATCTTACAAGAAAGTGAGAAATGAGACCCCAGAAACCTTGTCCGATAGGGGGGGGGGGGGGG
>QANY01010678.1:899940-977308 GCA_003255025.1 Datisca glomerata
GTTGTTGATAGATATATACATACATATATATATATATATATATATATATATATATATATATATATATATAAAAGATTAGTTGCGAAGGCAAAATATTGAGTGGCACAATATTAAAGGTAGATTAGATATGATTTGGCCTATCTCATGAAAACTGCGTTTAATTCTTATCCGTTTGAATCTTTGATGCTCCAATGTTATATAATTGTTATTTTGACCTCAATAGGTAAAATATATTTTCGTAATCTCATTAAAGTTTTTTCTTAATACATAATTGTTATTTTGGCCTCACTAGGTAAGATGGGACCATGACAAGATTTTGTCCTGATGAGATTATTTGATAAGAGGATGATTCTCAACAAAACCAATGGAGGGATTGTTAAGATGTTTCATTAAATAACACTCATATCTGTTTAGATTTTAAAATTTGCCTAAACATTTTTTGAGAGAATTCTATTGATACTCATACCCTCCTTTGCATACATCTTTTGCGTAAAAACTCACAGATCGATTTGGATGTGTAAATGAGGAAGGTATGCAAACGAGGAGCAGGATGGAAAGGGAGCCTATCACTAGACGGAGCAAAGTAAATTACAGAGTAAAAAAAGAAAAAAATTACAGACCAAAAGATGACAAGAGAAATCAGAAATTGCGGACCAATATTACAGAGCAAAGAAACCAGAAATTACAGACCAAAAATGACAATATGGCGAGGATGCTCTCAATGAGGGAATGGGTGGGATTTGTAGAGAAACTCCGCGTGCATGTAGTTTTCTTGGTTGATTTAATTAAATTGAATGTCAAATGGCCCAAGCTTATGAGACCGTTAACCCGAACACAGGTCCGAGCTCCACCAACATCAGCTCCGATCACCACCACCATCAGCTCCGATCACCACCACGCGCAGCTCCGAGACTTGGAGAAAGAAACTCCGATTGTTGAAGATTATGATGTCCTTGCTATTCTCGGGTTAAGGCAAGGGCTTGGTTGGGAGAGAGGATAAAAAGATGAAAGTGGGTTTTTGTTAAATTGTACCCCTACAATGATCATTTTGTAGAAATTGATTCATACACTAATTTTTTTTTTCACATTGCCTCTAATCTTTCTCCACTCAAAAATTTATTTATGAAGTTACATGTTTACCCTTCATCTCATTTTTCCTTCTTCGTTTTTCAGTTTTTCCACTTTTTCGTTTTCTTATTCGTCTTCTTACTTCTTCATGCAACAACAAAATATTTATTTATTTTCTTCTATATGTTCATAAATTTTTTGATAATATTTATTTATTTTTTTTTGAAAATGAATATTTGTCTATATTTATAGATCTGAACCATATTTAGTCACAAACCAGATCCAAAAAATGGGTTTTTTGCCTATTTTTTCCTGTCTCGTCCAGTTTCTTTTTATTGGGCCTATAAGGCCTTGCCTTAGCTGGACATCCATAAATATGCAAATGCTTTAGACTAAGTTTTTTACTGGTCCAAAGCTCATATGAGGTTTTGGCAGGTTCTTTGCTGGTCCAAAACTCATATGAGGTTTTGACAGTCACTTTAGTTGGACATCTGCTAAGGATATATGCTGCAGTCTTAAGTGCTTCACCCCAGAGTGATTTCTGGTAAGGTAGAATGACTAACCATACTCCTTATCATGTCTTTAAACGTTCTGTTTCTTCTTTGAACAACAATATTCATAGTGGGCAAACCTGACGTAGTGTACTGTGGGACGATACCGCATTCCTCTAGGAATTTAGCGAACGGTCTTGGACGTTGTTCACCTAAACCGTCATATCTTCCATAATACTCATCATCACAGTCAGATCTGACCCTTTTAATCATTTTATTGAGTTGATTCTCAACTTCAGCTTTAAAATTTTCAAACACGTCCAATGACTGTGACTTTTCATGAATGATATATATGTAGTCATATCTAGAAAAATCGTCTATGAACATTATAAAGTATTATTGACCATTCAAGACAAATGAAGGAAATGCCCCGCAAATATCAATATCCATAAGTTCTAAGACGTTACGAGTCTTGTTGGCTTTAAGTCTCATTTTTTGACTTATTTACCCTTTATACAATTAACACAAACATCAAAGTATGTGAAATCTAAGAGACCAAAAATTTCATCTGGCACAAGTCTCTCTATTCTCCGTCTGGAGATATGACCTAATCTCTTATGCTATAACGCAACCGAATTCTCACTAGTTAATTTTCTTTAGTATCTTGTGTACTTAATTACAAAGATTCATTAAATGAAGCAATTGTATCAAGTAAATAAAGATTATCCTAACCTGATAAAAACCCAGAAACCAACCGAAATTGAATCATGAAACAAACCAAATTTTCCTTCTTCAAAAGAATAAACATAACCAGCTTTGTCCAAAACAGAAACATAAATCAATTTTAATCTAAAAGATGGTACAATAAAAGTTTCATCAAGATCCAAATAAAATCCAATCTTTAACAATATATAAATATCTCTATTGCTTCAACTTCAATCGTCTTGCTATTACTCACATAGATGTATCTTTCAGCATCATTTGGCTTTCAGCAATTCGGGCAACCCTGCATAAACACATTGATGTGACTTGTTGCACCAGAATACATCCACCACTTGTGTCTAGGAACCAAACTTAATTTAACCTTAAAGCAAACCAATATAAGAAGCATATCATTCTTAGCACGCCAAGCATAATAGTTGGTGCATTGCTTCTTCCTATACCCTTCAGCTTCATAAAAGTTACAATTGGAATATGTCTATAAAGTAGAATATAATAACTAAGTATTTGTATTTAGTTATTTCTCAGACATTTGAATTACTGATTTTTTTATGAATAAATTGAAAGTTTTATTTTAAATTAAAGCGTGTTTATAAATTACTCAAGTCTTGAAACTATTGTCAACAAAAGAAGAGTGAAGACATAAGCGTCACCAGATGAACTCTTTTGAAATAGTTCAGAATGATATTCACAGTTTTAGGATCAAATGGGCAATCGAATCTGATTACGACTGTTAGGTTGAACCGTTGCATGTCAGTCTTGGGGCATAATAGACCGTTAACAAATTAGTTTAGAGCCCAAAACCGTTTACCTAGCTCTAAATCTAATTGTTACAGCTTAAGGGTATTTTCATAATTACCTTAATCCTGAAGTAAATACGTAACTTGGCTTGGTTAGTTGTAATCTTTGATATGTCAAATGAGTGATTTCAAATTGGTGGGCAATACCTCGGCTGTTAAAATTGTAATTTAATTAAGTAGGAGTTGCGTGATTCACATATATGAAAATTCGTGGTTGGATTGTGAAAGCAACAATATCACCATATGCTTTATTGATGGGTGCGTGAATAAATTAACTTGGCGAAGTATTCGATGAAATAGGTCATTGAATAAGACTTGTGAATTGTACGAGACAATTCACAGTCAACAAAGGAGTTAAAAAAATAATAACAAGAGGGGTAAAATGATAGTTTTATATTTCGCTATTGTTACCGATATTCACAATGGGTATTATGTTAAAATATTTTGTGGATCGTGAAGATAAATAGAGTTTATTTACACTGATAGAAAATGTAGCGCGCATGAATCGAGAGTTGATTCGACATCGAACTTATAGTGGAGTTGTACGATGTCACGATTATATAGGTCGGGAATTTATGGAGATAAATTCACCAGATATTCGAATTCTAAGATTTGTTCATGTGAGTCCATTCGGTCTCAGAAATAGCTCAGAGAGCAGGAATAGAAAAATGAACTAAGTTGGACCAAAATGTGATTTAGTGCCAGTGCATATTTCCCACACCTATATGTGATGGGTGATGTCACTTAAGTTAGTTAAGTGTATTTATTGAATTGAATTAATTTATTTATTATTTTCTAATTATTGGATAATTAGTTAAATAAAATTAATTAATTAATTGATAATGATCAATTATATTAATAAATTAGATTGATGAATTTCGATACAACTAAAACTCTAGGAGATCATGTAATTTTTGGCAATAATAGAGATAGTTAGGAGAATTTTTGGAAATTTAATAATATATGAGTATATTTATAAATACCAAAAATCACCTTTTGATAAATATCTAAAAGTAATTTGATTGCAAAGAGATAACGAGTATTAGATATAGTTGTTATCAACACACAAAAAGAGAGAAAAACGCTTTCTCTTCTCACTACTGTTGCCACCGAAATTAATCTGAAGAGAGAAGATTTGATTTTTCTTCTTCAATCATTTTGAGAGCCCACACTCAAACTCCTACGTAAAATTCTTCTGAGATATATTTATGAAATTAACGGGTGGTTGTTGGTGGACAAATTCAAAAATTTTTCGTAGAAGATCAAGTTGGTGATTTTAATTTTAAAGCTAGAAGAACATGAAGAACGCTCAAGGGAGTTCCAGTAGTTCAGAAATTCTCCGATACAGAGTAAATGTAAAAAATCATTTTCCCTTAATCTATTCGTTTTAATATCGTATATGCATGATCAAACTAAAATTGGCTTTAAATTATTTAATATGATTAAATAAGTTAAATCAATTTTTTTATATTTCGCCCACAAACCGTTCGTGGTTCAAATCTAATTTTCTTTAATTTTAAAACCGATCGATCCAAGCAATTAGTATCAGAGTGTAGGTTTAATATTATGCATATAGATAATTAAAATAAACGTATCGTGAATTTTATGTATATTGACATATGTTTGTATGATAGATTCAAAAATATTTTGAATATGTTTTGTGATTGGATCTCGAACTATTGACTCTAGGAGTTTTTGATTTAGAATTGACGTACGCTGAATTTGAGGTATTGAAATTTATATAATTTAATTATTGTAATTGTTGTAAATTTTAAATTCATTGTAAAGTCATCATTGCCTCGAAATCATCACAAATCGCTCGAAACTGCCACCGAGAAGTCGCCGGACAACCACCGAGAATAATTTATTTATTATTCTTTTATGAGTTATCATCAGAAATGAGCCAATAGAGAGGTCAAATTTAAATGTATGATTTGATTTTAATTGCACATCATCATATAACATGTCATATAGATTAGAGATATATCAATATCAAATTGTCATGTAGCATGTACATGCATCATTGTAGATTAATTGATAATGGTCATTATTTAATTACAATTTGAAATTTATAATGGTTATGATTTTAAATTAGGATTTAAAATTAATAAAGGATTTATAAATTTCATCACGTTTTTCAAACTAATAAAAGTTATGTTTATTGAAAAATAACCAAAAATCTGATTTTCTTTTTCAAAAACTAAGTGGGAGAGATCGTTTATGTTGAAATGTTCTCAAGGTCTCCAATGTAAACTTGATCGTGCCATGAGAAAGGGTTAGGACTGCTCATAGTGGTCCTCACTTGAATGCGAGAAACTTTGAAATCGTGTCGTTATAAGTCATCGAGTTGCTTTAGAAGCTAAGACTTTAAAAGGGAGTGGTGGAACAGGACCGTCCCATAGACGGACTGTTGTCCAAAACAACCTTTAAGAGTCGATGCGTTAGTTAAACACTTAAAGTGAAGCACATTTGAATCCCCCTATAGGGGCTAGTCAATGGGGCCAAGGTGACCAAAACCATTGGTGATTGGTTAAGCGAGATGTGGAGACATTTGAGCATTAACCAAACGAGATGAGTCTCGATGCGATATGAGATAGTTTGGACTCCATCCCTCAATGAGACAAGCTATCATTTTTTATCGTAACATCATTGGGGGAATACTTTTTTAATGGATTTTAAAATATTTAATAGTTTCATCATGCATCATAATTTCCTAAATAATTGAGTATTTATTTACACCACTTTATTTATTCTTTCCAGTAATCATGTCGTTATCCCCTCTCTCAATTATTCTTAACGCGAACAAATTTAACGGTGAAAATTATGTGGATTGGAAATGAGATCTTGATATCGTGCTGACGGTAGAAAAGTACAAGTTCATGCTCACTACCCTTTGTCCTCTTGAGCCTATTACTGAATCGACTCAAGAGAAAAATGATGCTTATGCTTCTTGGCTGCGTTCTGATGAGATCGTCAAATTTTACATCTTGGCATATATGAGCAATGTGTTGCAACAGCAACATCAGAACTTTGAGAACGTCGCTGATATGATGTTAAACATCACCGAAATGCACAGGGATCAGGGTCGTCAAGCCAGACAAACAGCTGTGCGTAACTTCATGAACTCTAGGATGGAACCTAAAACTCCTGTCAGAGAACATATGATGTTGATCATAAGTTATGTGAACGAGATTGAGATCATGGGTGCTGAGGTCGATGGTGAGACTCAAGTGGATATGATCTTAGAGACTTTGCCTAGTATCTTTGAGAACTTCAAGCTTAATTATTCAATGAATAAGCTAAACTAGTCATGTTCGGATGAAATAAGCATTAACAATGCAAGGTATTCTTTGATCTTGCAAAAGGCCTCCTCGCATTCATCGTCCCATTTGATCACGAAATCTTTGTTAAGCTTCATAAAGAATGGATTTCTAGTTTCCTCTTCAAAATACTCACGTTCAACAAACAAGCAGAACTAGTAAAATGACTAAACTAATATGAATATTATAAGAGGCGATCTATAGTTTAAATTGAAACAGGACAAGCAACAGAGAAGAGATCAAAGGGTTTTCGAAAAGAGAAGAGAAAGAGCTCGCGAAAAGAGAAGAGCAAGATTACTGGTTTGATGTAACACGGGGAAATCAAAGATTAAAGGAGAAAGGACTCACCACTCACCGGTGGGATGAGGGGAAACGAAGGAAGATGCTAGCAGGGGCTCGCAGTGTGAGGGGAACTGAGGTCGCTCGCGAGGGCTCGCCGTGTGAGGGATTGAACTGCTCGCTGGGTGGGGAGCTCAAATGATTTATTAATATTGTTAAACGACATCGTTTTTCAGGTAGTCTATAGCGCTGAAACTTTTATTTCCTCGGTAAAAGTACGACTCAACGATGGTGACAAATAATATATTTCATCAGCAAAAGTACTACTTTTGCTGACCAATATCTTTTTTCGTTGCTAAAGCAATATCTTTTAGCGACGAAAATTCTAATATTTGTCGGCAAAAACCTAAATAAAAAATAGCGCGCCTCTCCTGCTTTCTCGGGTAAAATATCAGGATCTTTGGTGACCAACAAAAATGTTGGTCGCCAAAGGACACTTTTAGCCATGAAATTAACTTCGCGGCTAAAAGTTTGATCGCTAAAAGAGGCTTTTCTTGTAGTGGACATTTGTATCACTGAATTTTTTATGAATAAATTGAAAATATTATTTTAAATTAAAGTGTGATTATAAATTACTCAAGTCCTGTAACTATTGTCAACGAAAGAAGAGTGAAGATAGAAGCGTCTCCAGATGAACTCTTCTGAAATAGTTCAGAAGGATATTCACAGTCTTAGGATCGACTAGGCAATCAAATCCGATTACGACTGTTAGGTTGAACCGTTAGAGCAGACTGTAAGATCCACACCAAGATCTTTCAAGTCAACCATCAACGCCCTAGGACGTGTGTGAGCACGTAGAATATAACGAAGACATTTTCTGTCTCTAGATATACTCAACACATGAAATCTAGTGATTTTATTAAAAATGACTTTTGTAAGACAATTCTCTAAAAGAACATGATGTTGATTCTTTTAGAGATTTTGATTAACGCTTAATCGTAAAAACAAAAAGCAATTTTTAAGAAATTGTGTTCTTCTCTCAACTCTTGATTGATGAACTAAATTTTCAATTGATTGATGATCTGATCAACTGATGTCATTAGAATAAAATATGTATCTTATTCTACATAATTGCGTATCAAACATTTAGGGATAATTAAAAATTAAAAAAATATTTAATTTAAATTTACTCAATATAGTGAGACCCACTGTATAATGGTGCACAACTACAATGTCACATGACACTATAGTGTTGCACCCCACTACTGTAGTGCCACGTGGCACTATAGTAGTCCGTGAATCTTTGATACCCAATCAATGACTGACACGTGATAATTACTATAAATTAAATATTTATTTTAATCAGATAAATATCTAGATAACAGTTAATTTAAAATTAATATATCTGATTACTCATATCAACTAAATTATTTGTTATTTCACAAATAACAGATTTAGTTGATAAAAAATATTATCTAATAATAATTTAATTATCTAATTTCATAAATTAGATAATTTGTCTCACTTATTGTAGATACCGTATTTTATCCGGCCTAATACATGAAATATACATGCTTTATATTTTGGCTCTTTTGAAAACTAATCCAATACTAAAATAAGAAAAGTGGTCCAAAGACTACGTAAATGGTTAACCTAGACATGTTATGAACATGTTGAATGGACTGGTAACAAGTTAGTTTAGAGCCCAAAACCGTTTACCTAACTCTAAATCTAATTGTTACACCTTAAGAGTGTTTTCATAATTACCTTAATCCTAAGGTGAATACGTAACTTGACTTGGTTAGTTACTGTCTTCGATATGTAAAATGACTGAGTTCGAATTAGCAGGCAATAACTCAACTGTTGAAATTGTAATTTAATTAAGTAGGAGTTTGCGTGATTCACAGACATGGAGATTCGTGGTTGGATTCGAAAGCAACAATATCACCTTATGTTTTATTGATGTGTATGTGAATAAATTAACTTGGCAAATTATTTAATGAAATGAGTCATTGAATAAGACTTGTGAATTGTACGAGACAATTCACTATAATGACTTTCTTATTCACATTCAATAAAAGAGTTAAGGAAATAATAACAAGAGGGGTAAAATGATAATTTTATATTCCACTCTTGTTACTGATATTCACGATGGGTATTGTTAAAATATTCGGTGGACCGTGAAAATAAATAGAGTTTATTTACACTAACAGAAAATGTAGCGGGCATGAATTGAGAGTTGATTCGGGATCGAACCTATAATAAAGTCGTACGATGTCAGGATTTAATAAGACGAAAATTTATGGTGATAAATTCTCTCGGTATTTGAATCCTAAGATTTGTTCATGTGGGTCCATTCGGTCTCAGAAATAGTTTAAAGAACATGAATTGAAAAATGAACTAAGTTGGACCAAAATGTGTTTTGGTGTCAAGACATATTTCCTACATCTATATGTGATAAGTGATGTCACTTAAGTTAGTTAAGCGTTATTATTGTATTGAATTAATTAATTTATTATTTTCTAATTATCGGATAATTAGTTAAATAAAATTAATTAATTAATAATGATCAATTATATTTATCAATTAGATTGATGAATTTTGATACAACTAAAACTCTGGAAAATCATGTAATTTTCAGCAATAATAGATAATTAGGGGAATTTATGAAAATTTTATAATATATGGGTATATTTGTAAATATAAAAAATTACCTTTTAATAAATATCTAATAACAATTTGATTGCAAAAAGATAACGAGTATTAGATACAGTTGTTGTTATCAACACACAGAAAGAGAGAAAAACATTTTCTCCTCTCACTACTGTTTACCGCCGAAATTAATCTGAAGAAGGGAATATTTGATTTTTCTTTTTCAATCGTTTTGAGAGCCCACACTCAAATTCTTACGTAAATTTCTTCTAAGCTTCTTTATCAACGTGGCCAGGTCGCGGCTTTCTGAATCGTCGGGCCAAGCCACGACTTTGCCTTACCGGCGTGGCCAGACTACTATTTTGGTCTCCTGCCACCGTCGGCCATCATTATCGTTGCCCGGCGGTAAGATTTGATAAAAAAATACCGAAGAATGGTATCATTCTCAAATCTAATGATTTGTCAAATTATAAAACTAAAAATTTGCAAAAAAAATATACAAACACGTATAATCATGAATCTAAACTTAAAAACTGATTCTTAATTATTCAACATGAATATCTCTGATATCACTTGTTAGAGAAATATCTTTATTGGTATAAACCGTATTTTAAAATCTCAAGAACTCATGTTGAACATACCAAGAATCAAATAACTAATTGAGTGGAAGCGTACCTAAATCCATGACGGTAGATCACTTTATAGAGTCGAGCGGTTGACATTTCAGATCTATACGATTCTCTAAGAGAGAGTCAAGTCTCTCAATTTTTTCTCTAATGATGAGATATTAGAGAGAATATAATGATTTTCTTTAATCATGTGATCTGGAGACCATAACCACTTATAGATAACATATATATTATTTTTTGATATTTTTATTTCAGCCTATCATAAAAATATAAGTTACTTTAAAATCTCTACATATCAAAAAGTTCACAAACTATCAGATACGTTAAAACTCAAATTATTAAAATCTTAGTTGATCATTTTTAATTAAGTTTAACTTTATTTGACAGTTTGTAACACATAATTATTCACATATAAATTCAACATTAAATTAAGGATCTAACATATAGTCGAGGTTGCAAGGCCTTAGTTCAACTACATACTTGTGCTGAAGTCCCCGGTATAATGTCGGGCATGGAGGAGATTAGGAAGTTCAATCCTGATTCGGTTTGTGGTTCATTCAAACTACTCAGCTTTCATTGAAGTGATCCAAATATTTTAAGTTTACTAATTTCTTGTTTTGTCCTCCTTGTGAGGTTTTAATGGAAATTCTCTTTGAACAGAGAAAACACTTCTAATTTTCACCAGTTTTGATTTCAACGATGTCACGATTTGACAGAAAGGGTAATATGGCCTGAAAAATTGTCACGAAAAGTCACATTACTTGCACGTGACTGAGTTAACGGGAAAAGATGAAATTTTAGGCAAACTGAGTTTTTCTTATGGATAATAAAAGTTGAAGGTTCTCTAAAAAAGATGTTAAAGTTAAAAGGGTGTAGGTATAGCACAAAAATGATCAAAGTTGAGGGGTCTCTATGAAATTAACCCTAATACTTAGTATTATGAGATCTCACCTTACACGCATGATAATGAAAATTGTATTTTCAATTACGATGAGAATGTGTTATCTTGCTACATACATTACTATATCATTGCAGTGTCATCCACAATAATATTACAAAACAATGCTCTAAAACTATTTTATACAATACTTTTTGCTCTAATATGATTTTATCTTAAAATTCTAATTTAGTTATAATAAGTAATTAAGAAATAATATTCAGGGAGCACAAGTTGGGAAGAAAGAGAATGATTATTGGGTGGATAAATTGTTGATTAAGTACTAAGAGTTATGTGATGTTGAAATCATTTATCGGTTGATGTTTTATAATTTATTAAAATAATTTGATAAATTAACCTATAAAATTATTACATTATTTCGTCACTTAAAATTTAATCAATTATTTGATTGGTGAAAAATTATTCTAAAGAGAAAACTCATTTGATCTAGTTGGGTAATCATGTACAATCTTTTAAATTTTTAATAAAAAATCAGCTCTGAATAAAATCGTTTTGATGGGTTGAGCATATTTGGATCCTTTCCTCTTCCAGGAAAGAAGAGATATCATTTTAAGTTAACATGAGTCGTTAATCTTCTTTTCAATAGACTAAATCGGTTCGTCATTTTTTCTATACTTGAAATAAAAAAAATATTAATTTAGGTAAAAGTAAATACATACCTTTAAAAACAAACCAATGGCCAAATATGCAAAAAATGACCTCACATTTTGTGAAATGAGAGTGGAAATCAATCCCAGCTGAACATGATTTTTAGAGGGGAATATTTAATTCCGTAAATTTTCACTCTAGTGCACATTTTGAGCATTCTAGTTTTAGCCAAGCTCTTCTTTTTAAGTTGTCACAGTGATCAAATTCTAACTTTTTTTTATAATAAGCTAACCTACAATAGAATTCAGAACATGGATACTAAACCTCACTAGATTCTATTTATATGTCATGAAGAGTAGATACAATTTAGCAATCAAAATCTTTTATCCTACTCAAGTGGTTCTGAATTCAACCATCATTTCCTATTGTTTTGTAGTTAAAGAAAAGTTGTATATCACATAAATTTCTCACATGTCTACTATAAATTTACTCTCAAATTTGGAAAGCTCACCCGTCATGTGTTATGGGTTGATCTCCTGTATGAATAAATAAATAAAGAACTCTAAAGAAAGAACTACGAGGGGTGGGTGATGTAGCCTTTCTTTACAAGAAAGGCTCAAATGGAAATTGGAAAATAGTTATTCTAAAAGATTGTTGATTTGAGCACGCGTGCCAACTAAATAGGCATCAAATTCACGTTGAATCGCTCACGATTACAGAAAATTTAGAGAAAAATAGAGACACTCTGAAATTATATTAAATCAAATCTCAAAAATGTGTCTAGAACTACAATCAATATATTGAAGTGAACTGTGAAAAGGAGACCCCAAAACACCTAAAATAGGAGAATAATAAAATTTTCTACAATAATGAACTACTAATCACTAGAATCACAATGTCAGTTGCCGACGTGAAATTTGCATTTTCTAATTAAAGTTATGGACAAAATAAAATTTTCCTAAAATGACAAAAAATTGATCCAGAGGCCTAAACAATGGAACTTGCCCAAAAAACTCAATAAATGATTAATGATGATCCCACATATTTAGATAATTCTGATCCTTATGCACTGTATTAGTTGGTCCTCGATGAAGATCAACCTCCTATGCTAAGTTAGATCTTTCATATATTTTGGCCGAAGTTTGTTAGGGCCGACGTAAACTTACTTGCGAGTGTCGTAAGAGTCTTCTATTAAAAGCTTAGGAGGAATGACCTTGACAAGAACCTGATGTGATCGGTGGCAAAAGTCTTTGATCTCATTGGATGAATGTATAATAATATTTAAGGTTAATATCCTCAAAACTTCTACACTTTCACTCAAAATCATTTTATCCTCTAAAATTTTAACATCTTCCTTACTGGACCTTAAAGTTTCTCAATCCATAAAAAAACTCCTAACTTGAAATATCGAACCAAACGTCGTTTAATATGTCATGTGCCGTGCACGTGATTAAAAATCCCCATTACATCCCTCCTTTCATCGATGAAAGAATCCCCTACACTTTGACCCAAAATAACTTTATCTCCTAAATTTTAACCTCTTCTCGTTAGTCACTAAAATTTCTCCATCCATTACAAAAATCATCTTACCTGAAATATTGGACTTAATATGTCATGTGATAAAAAAATCTCCATTATACCTCTCCCTTCCTCGAGCCCTTACACGAACAGAGCTTTCTATCACTTTTTCTTCTTCTCCTTACATGATAGAGACCTTCATCTTCTTCCTTCTTCATTCATCTTCTTCCTTCTTCCTTCATGATCTTTCTCTTTTCAAACCCAATCATTCTTCTTCAGTTTCTTCTTTCTTCTTCAAAAACCCTAAACTCGTGACCTCCATTTCTAACTAAGCATCTATCTTAGAAACGTGGAATAGAACACATGAAAATGAGTTTTGTTTTTGAAGGAAACACATCCAATCTATGTAGGTATTTAGAATGTTTTTATTGAATACGGATATAGGTGCATATTTTGGGAATGACATTTTGTTGAAGGATGTATTGGAAGTATTTTCTAAAGAATATGCTATGTAGGTATTTTGTAAAAGAACGAAAATGTGGGTACAAATTTTTTAGTGAAATTCTAGTTAAATATAAATTAAAATACACATATTACACATGTTAGGTGCTAGTCTAGTGGTGCGCATCCTTCAATCCACTATCTTTCCTCCTTTGCGACCTGGGTTCGACTCTGTAATTCTTTTCTGAATTTTTCTATTTCATTTCAAACAACAAAGTGAACATTTTTCCTTAGAATGTTTTGTTATACAAAATAAATATTTGATAAATAAAAATCTAGTGTCTAAAAGACAATTAATGAAAATTACACCGAATTCAAGTTAGGAACTGACTTTTAAGGAGTGTTCTAGTCGATGATGGATATGCGCAATTAATATCTTTCACGGGTAAACAATTGAGAAAATTTTGGAGGGGATCCCCAAAGCTACAAGGATATGTGTAGCCCTTAGTTGGATTCAACGGGGCAATCACATACTTAGAGGGAATATTCATGCTCCTAGTGAACGATGATCCGTTCAACCATCTGACAAAATTCATGGTGGTAGACGCATCGTCCCCTTACAACGCCATATTGTGAAGAACATGGTCACATACGATGAAGGTTGTTTCGTCAATGTGTTACCAGGTTCTCAAATATCTGTCACCAAGGAACATAAAAAAAAAAGACCATGTTGTCGCTCGGTACTGTGCTATATTAGCACCAGGATCCATCAAACGTGCTGTCGTTGGAAGCAAATAAAAATTCATAGAGACAGACCAATAGCAATTAAAGGAAGACGTACATGAGGAGCTATCAAATCCAAGATATAAAGTGGTGGAAGAAACAAAGCTATTATCTTTGGAGAACGAAAACATAAAATGACTAGGATAGACGCACAACTCGGCATAAAGAAAAAGGAGGAGCTTACAAAATTCTAGAAAAGGAAGAAAGATGTGTTTGCAAACACGGCTCGAGAAATGCGAGGCATTGATGAAAGAGTTATTTGTCATAAATTGAATATTGATCTTGCTATTAAGTTTGTAAAACAAAAAATAGGACCTTTGTGCCTGTAGAAGTTGAAAAACTCTTAAGTGTCCACTTCATCAGGAAAGTGGAGTATATGCGTGGACTTCACTGACCTAAACAAAACTTGCCTGAATGATGATTACTCGATGCCGCAAATAGATCAAATGGTGGATGCAAAATGAGGACATAAATTGTTGAGCTTTATAGATGCTTATTCATGAAACAATGAGGTGAAAATATTCCAACTTGACAAAAAACAGACCTATTTCATAACTGAACATGGAATATTATGTTAAAAAATGGAGGTGTAACATACCAGAGGCTGGTGAACAAATTTTTTTGTGACCAGATCGAAAAAACAATTTAAGTATACGTAGATGACACGGTTGTGAAGAGTGAGATATGGCCTGGCCACCTAAAGAATTTGGAAGAGGCATTTTCAGTCCTAGCGAGAAGGTAAATGAAGCTCAACCTGGAGAAATGCACATTCAAGGTTTTTGCTGGGAAATTTCTTGGAAATTTAGTCTCACAGTGGTGAATTAAAGTCAATCCAGATCAGGTGAAAGACGTGATGGAAATGAAGTCCCTAAGGACCCGCAAGAAGATGCGAAGTTTGATGAGGAAACTAAAAAGCCATTCTTTATGAAGCTTAAGAAAGATTTCGTGAACAAATCGGACGATGAATGCTAGGAGGCCTTTTACAAGATCAAAGAATACCTTACATTGCTAAAGCCTCTTTCAAACCTCTCTCAGAGGAAAATTTTCTCCTCTACGTGGCGGTATTTGAAACGGAAATAAGCACAACCCTGATCAGAGTGGATGTTAAACCATAGAAACCAATGATTTCATGAGTAAGAGTCTCACAACAGCCGAAACACGGTAGATGAGAATGGAAAAGGTAATACTAGCAATGGTGGCTACATCGAGAAAGTTAAAGCACTATTTTGAATTGTATATGCTCATAGTCCTGGCGGATTCACCTATTAGAAGTTTGTTGCACTCACCAGAGACAAATGAGAGACTTGGAAAATGGTCCATCAAGCTAAGGCAGTATAAGATCTATTATGAGCCCAAAACCTTGGTAAAAGGACAATAACTTACTGATTTCATAGGCGACTTCACATGTGAAGTGGAAGTTTAGAATGGGAAAACTATCAGGGAAACAAAAACAATTGCTAGAATTTATTCGTAGATGGAACATCAAACAATTGAGGGGCGGGAACGAGAGTTGTTATCCCAACCCATATGGTGAAACCATGGAACAAACTTTATCTTTGGGTTTGAGGCCTTAAACAAGGGAGCTGAATATGAAGCTTTAATCACATGAGTCAGATTGCTTCATGAACTGGGGGTAATGAAAATAAAAATTTATTACGATTCTATGTTGATTGTTAAATAGGTCACAGGAGAATACACAACAAAGGAGTCCTAGATGATGGAATATTTGCAACGAGTAAAAGAAATTCTGAGTTTGGTAAACGTGTATAAAATCAAGAGATTCCCAGAGCGCAAAACAGGAACGTTGACGCTTTAGCAACTTTATGAGCGTTCTTACAACTCCTGTACCGAAGGAATCTCCTGGAGGAGTTTCTTAGTGAGCAGAGCATACATTAAACACCATTAGTCGTCACATAAATTGAAATGAGAGTGGAACCCAACTAGCAAGATGACATCATCTAATACTTGGAAAGTGAAAAGCTCCCAAAAGACAAGCTTCAAGCGAGAAAACTCCAGCAACAAAGAGCGAGGTACTCGTTGATTGATGGCAGATTAATTCGTAGGTCATTTTAGGGGTCGTACCTAAATTTTCTGAGACCAAGTGAAACGAACTACGTGTTGGTAGAAGTCCATGAAAGGATTTACAGAAACCACACTAAGGGAAGATACTCACACGCATGATATTGACTAAATGATACTAGTGGCCCAAAATTCATGAAGAAGGCAAGCAGTATACTAAAAAGTGTAACAGATGTCAGTGTTTCGCCCTGTCACAAGGATGACACCAGGAGATCTTAAGACATTGACAAGCTCGTGGTTATTCATTCAATGGGGTCTAGACATAGTGGCACCACTTCCAACGATGTCAACACATAAAAGATTCTTACTTATTGAGATAAATTATTTACGGATTATAGCGAAAGCATTTGCTGAAATCATGAAAAGGAAATGAAAGGATTCTAATTAAAAAATATTATTTGTAGATACGAGATACTTAGAACATTAATCTTTGACAATGGCTTACAACCTCTGGGGAAAATAGTCAGAACTTTATAAAGGACTTCACAGCATGAACTAACTGTCAACGCCCCACTACCTATAAGAAAACAGTAAGAAGGAAAGATCAAATAGAAAAATTCTGGAAACCTTGAGGAAACGATTGAAATCCGCCAAATTAAAATGGATGGAAGAGTTACATGCGATATAGTGGGCCTATAAGACAACCCAAAGGGAACCAACTGAAGAAACGCCTTTTAGCTTGGCATACGGAAACCCAACGATGAGATAAAACTTAGACAAATCTCAGAATTCAAAGCTAAAGAAGAAAAAACTTGATTTTCTTGAGGAAAGACGATAAGTCACACTAATAAGACTGACCAACTACAGTTAGAAGCAAAAATCTCACTTTCACAAAAAGGTCAACAAGCAGGAATTCTAGGTAGGGAATCTGCTGTTGAAAAAGGTCTTTTAAAGTGGAGAAGACAAGCTAGGATCAAACTGGGAAGGACCCATGTAATCAGTAGGATCGGTGAAAATGGACACTACTTCCTCATTACGGAGGAAGGAAACGATTTGACATGAAATGAAGCTCATTTACGAAGATATTATGTATAATTTAAATTATGTACATTTATTAGTGAAACAATAATTTCCCATATTTGTTTTTGATTTTTCCACATAAAAATGGTGTCTACTTGTATTATTCTTGATACTTTAGGACTTGCAAGAGTGACAGAAAGGAAAAGGTGCGGCCATTACTCTACAATCAGTTTAAGTCCTTGAAAACATACTGCACTACAATGGATATCTGTTCTTTAAAGAAAACTTAGGGTCATGTCTCTACAATGAGCTTAAGTCCTTAAGAACGGATCGTACTACAATGAACATCTGTTCTCTAAAAAACCTGTGGCCATGGCTCTATAATAAAACTGTGCATCCATTCTCTAAAAAACCTAGGGTCATGGCTCTAGAATGAGCCTAAGTCCCCTAGATTAAACTACACTATAATGGGCATCCGTTCTTTAAATGCAATTTGAGGACATAGCTCTTTAATGAGCCTAAGCCCTTAGAATAGAGTGCACTACAATAGTCTGCCATTCTCCAAAGGAAAATGGGGCAAAAGATCATAATGAATCTTTAAGTCCCTAGAACAAACTACCCTACAATAAGCGTCCATTCTCTAAGTCCACGAGAGTGGGCAACCCTACAATGGATGTCCGTCCTCAGGAAAAAGGTTGAAAACAAATAACCTTGTCGAAGACATAGTGATGGAATTTTTAGAAAGGAATAAGTCTTCAAGACGCATAAAAGAAACAAAAGAATATAAGCAAAGAGATAAAAGACGATCAAAGCCAATGAAAAAAATTAAAGTTTCATTGATTGAAAGGCAAATGATTACAAAAAAAGAAGAAGAAAAGGGAACAAGTATAACAACTGAAAAATAAAGCAAGTCAACTTATGATGATTGGAGTTTTGGAGGAGTCCACAGAGGCATTCATATCTTCAAGGGGCTCAACTGAAGGTTTCATGCGCTCTGGGGTAGGAGCAGGAGTCGTTGGCTCCTCAGATAAAAGATGCCTTGAAGGAACAAAAGCAAGAACATCACGATGGCCTTGGCTATAGATGACCTGCTCTGCTTCATTAAAAGCCTCCTGAAATTGGGCCTCTACCTCCTTCCCCTTCCCCTGGACAACCGATTTATTTACCACCTCCATGACCTTGAACGCCTCATCCAATTTAAAGTTCTCCACCTTTAAAATGACAATCTCTTCAGCCTGATTCTCAACCATCTCCTTCAGCTCTATCTCCACCATATTCTGTCATTCTAGCTCTTCTTGTAACCCTTCAATGTGGGCACATGCCTCCTCCAACTCTCCTCAGTATCTAATCACTGCTTACTCATGCAAATCATGATACTTTTGAAGGGCCTTATGACGAATAATATAGCCTGCAAGAAAAGAGAAAATATGTCAGCCCAACGAACGAAAAGACAAACTTAAAGAAAACATAAAGGAAAGAAAAAAGGGAAGAAAATTTACCCTTATCAAGTCATGAGTTAGCACAAAAAAGGCCCTAATGCTCATCTGACGCGTCGAGGTTGTGTCAGTCTTGCAGAGAATCCCACGAGCAACATAATGAGTTGCCTAAGGCTCGTTGAGGAAGCTGATAGTGACAGGAATAGACATTTCCTTCATATATGCCTTAGCCTATATGGAATAACCTCCTCAACATCTGCTTGAGGAGGGTTAGAAGTTGGAGGATTTATCTTCCATCATAGGGACCAAAGTGAAACTGGAAGGGTCAGTCTGAGGATGGACGTTTCTTTCGTCGATGTCCCTGAACATTGTCCTTAGCCTCCTCATTGAATCTCATCGAGAAATCAACGGTTGAAGGTTGACTTTCTCTTCTTCTGAGTCTATTGATGAGGAAGAGCTTTCTAAAGAGGGTTGACACGGGGAAGAAATCAGGCAGAAAGATGGAATGAGAATCACAGTGGGGATTGAAGTAGCAGTTGGGACGTTAGCAACGTATGCCTTTATCACCTCCCTCCTCGGATCAGAAGGAGATGCCAGTCGCGGGTCTAACAATGGTATACAACAACAAACCATTCAACATTTAGCTTGGAATGGATGCTAGGTGTTTACCCATTTGTCTACAAAAGAAAATGAGGGAAATAAAAGTATTAGTAAACATAAAATGATAAAAAATACGGAAAAAGAAAAGTAAACAATTAGTAAACATAGCTCAGGCCTAGAGGCTTGCTGAAAATGCCCATGTGCGAGGAACAATCTAGCAGCCTTCATCGCTCCACTTTCCCTAGGTATGTACAACATCCATGTCCCATCCTTTATCTCCCTTCAAAAGATCATTTCTTAGAGCATCCATCTTATCAGTTCTAGGGATGATATAGTAATTCTCCCCTCGACTCGACTAAGTAGGTGAGTGTGAGTTCTACTAACCCTAAACCTAATTTGTACATCTTATTCAGAGCCTAAAAATAAAGCAAAACCTTATACGTATTTTGGGAAAAATTGGGAGGGTGTGAGTTATAGTGATGGATAAATTCTTGAAAAAGAGGGGGATACATGAAACTTAAAACTTAAAGCTATATACATTTGAGGAAAAGTAATCCTGGCTGGGGGATGGCACGAAGCCCCATTGCTCCATTTTGACCAAGGGAGCAATGTATGCCATCAGGAAAAGCATCACTATATAACTTGATGAACTCCCTGAACTCAGCCTCATTCTTAATCTAGGGATTAAAGGGGAGAAAATGATTTCCTTGGCCATTTCAAAAATTGAGGAGATAAAAAAAAAAAGATGAAGACTAAGCTGAAGATACTTACTAGAGGATTGAAAAAGAAGTGAGGGTGAAAATGGCGGGGGAGAGCCTTAAAAAGGGCGCTAATGTGAAACCAAAATCCAAAAGAACTAAAGAACTTCAAATGATGCGAAGTGAAGGGTCGTTTCAAAGATGAACGGATGACATGTGAGCGGACGTGATAGTAGCAATCATTACTTGGCAGTCGTTACACGTACCAATGTGATTAATGGCATGAGAAGCACGCTAGTTTCACGGCACATGCATCAACGTCTAAGAAATGGGAACGACACCATAATGACAATGGAAATAAGGGACAACCATCGATCTAGTAAAGTCTCGTGACACATCAATGACGATGCACTGTTGGGTGTAACATGGGCCATTGGACGGTACCTATGCCACGTGCCCGCCACATAACTGACTCTTGACCAATCAACAAATAGGGAACGAATCATCAGTTACCTGAAGAAATGAGTGTCGATGAATGAAAATGAACGACCAAGATGGAATAGCTCATAAGGAGAAATGTCAACAAAATCAAAGGAATATTCCTTAGCGACGGGATATCCTCATTTCCAATGGACTAGGAGTGTTTTGGAATTCCTTGTAACATATTCTTTCTGTATAAATGGAGGCTGAAATTACGTCAAAAAGATCATCGAATACAATCAGACATTCATTGAATTCATAGTCTCTTATGTTTCACTCTCTCTTTATTTTTGTATTTACTTAATTACACTGCAATAATCCTTTATATTAATATTATTAATTGATAAGTTATTAAAATTTAATGGTTACCAATAAAAAAGATTTATGACATGATATAATAACAACAGTTAAAAATGAGATGACATGAAACTAATGGTTGGATTAACTCAAGCAATCATTTGATGATTGTTAAAAATCAAGTATAAACAAAAAGAGGAAGAGTCGAGTAGAGAACTTATCTCCGCTTATGATATATCAATAAAAAAATCATGCTTAATATGCTTTTGTTATTGCCATCCAGATTCTAAAAAATCTATATTCCTTATTACTTATTTAAGAGACACCATAATAGGTGATGCTCCCTTAGAAAGCCTGCTTTTCTACTTTTTTGTTGACTCGAACCAGAAAGTGTGGCAAAAGACTGAACTAAAGAAAAAGAAAAAAGTACCCTCAATAGTATCATAGAGAATCTTTACTTAATTTCTCTCCAATAAGCTTAGGAAAAAAAACACACTCAATAGTATTTTAAAGATTCTTTGATTGATTTCCCTCCAATAAGCTTAATCTCTCTCTCTCTCTCCTTCTCTCTCTCCGAGGGAATGTATGTTGCGGTCTCAAAAGGAGTAAAGAGGATAAAAACTCGATGAGTTTAATGCCTTTTTTCATGTTCACTTGTGGGAAAGAAAGGGCATTTCTATCTAAAAGACAGAGTCTCTCTTTTTACGGACCCAGCATAAGTGCACACATAAGTGGGAGAAGACTTAATATATTATCCTTGCTTGCCTTTCTTGCATGTTTGGGTATATAATTTGGTTAGTCAATAAATAATACATTATATAATAGATGTCTTGTTTTTTGTTTCAAAGTGGAATACATATTTTGTTTCAAGAGAAGAAATTTTTTAACCATGAATATCCGGGAAACAAAGATAACAACAACTGGACGTGTACAATTAACCCAGGAGAGGAGAATTTACAAGTAACTACAAATTTAGCTAGTCTATGAACAGCTGATTACATGCACGCATGATAAAAGAAACCATGAAGAAAACAAAGGAAAGAATCAATAACTTCTAAAATATTTTCTTACATAGCCATGCTAAAAGACTTTGACGAAAGAGCAAGACAGAAGTTCTTATCATCGGATTGAGCATCGGCAAGAAGAAGGGAATTAGCATGAGCAAACAGAAAACTTTTGAGAAGAGCCAAACATTCTACCAAGAACGAGGCTAGATGAACCTCCTGAAAAATGAACGACCCAACAATTCCAGATAAGTCTCTAATCATGATTCCTAAACCTGTCCCAGAAGGTGAAACAGACACATCAAAATTAAGTTTCAAACAACCCGTTTCCGGTTTGATCTAGGACTAGACCCTGGGAGGATCTGGCGATGATTGAGGGCTAGATATTTTAATAATTAATTAAATGTTGAATCATTCAGGAAATCATCAAATTTTTTTACTGTTCCGACAAGCCATGTACCCTTTTGACAAAAAACAGGAGAGAAAAACAATCCAAGTGCCATTTATTTAAATACTACGTGAAATGAAACTTTAATCCTGTGTGGGTAAAGTAATATATATCTTCATAGGAAGTATTTTTTACTTCTTTTCCTTAGCATAACTTAAAAAGTTATCGGTCGATGACTTATTCAGGTTGACCAGTCATGGGCTCTTTGATCCAAAATTTTCAACAGATATTCTTCATGACATTCGGACAAATTAACCGATAATTATACATTTATGCAATTCATTGCAAAATTATATATTTTTCATATTAATATCCTTGAATCAATTGAAATCATGCGCTCTGAATGAATAAGAATAGACAGCAGACGGAATCGATGATTCTTATTCAACCGAGTTTATGTTATGTCAACTTTTTAGTTGAGTAGTACTTGAGGAATCATGTATAGTTGGGGGGGGGGGGTTTTTTTTTTGGTTATATGTATACTTGGTTTATTGAACAATTTTTTCCAACCGGGTTTTTTTTCTGAATATTGACCAGTGAATTTGGTATAGCCTTTCATTATAGTTTTAGTGACATCACACTTGAATGGAGCCTAGCAGTCAAAAAATATGAATGCTCAACAGATATTGCTATGTATAGGTGAAAAGGTATCACGGATGAGCAAAATTATACGTAGGCAAAAGCCATGATATTAGTTTTTTTTTGTGAGTTTGATAGTTATCAAGATTTATTAGTTCACTATTTCCATAATTCTCAAATAAGAAAAGATATTAAATCGTAATGGGATAGCTGATAGGTTAGTTAAATTAGTTGTTGGCTAACCTTTCTTCATCCTCTTGGCTTGGGATGTCTCCGTCAATTGTTCTTGATCATCTGGTTTTTCTAGTTGTTGTAAATATTAAAATTGTTTATGACATCAAGTGGTATAGTTAGAATGGAATTTTATTTAGAGACCTACCAACGTGTGAAATTATGATGATTTTTAAACGAAGGTTAGATATACTATACAATATGCATAGCTTAAACATACAAAACAAATACACAAACAGCCAACCTAAGCAACAAACAGACCACTAGTTTTTTTTGTAACTCTACAATGGCGAGTTTTACTAACTTTAATTCTGTTTTAATCTTCTAACTAGTTCTTCAGGTACTAAATTAACCTAATTCGCTAGGTAGATTATGTATTGATCCACTGAGTATTGTAATTGTAAGACTCTCAAGTTCATTTTTGTTTTCCTGAATGATTTTGTGTTAGGTTTTGGGAAGAAGAAATAAACATTTTTAAGTTGAAACACTTCAAAACCAACAAATTTTGTGCAATGTGATCTTAATTAAAAAAACTGCATGACGAGATTAGTAGAAAACTTGTATAAGAATGTAATTGCAAAACAGTGGTGTTTTACATTTTAACCTTAAATGTACGTGGAGTCGAAACTAAATCGCCTCAAGGTGCTTGATACCATTATTTCATAGGAATAGGATTAGATCTATGCTCTCATACCCAACATATTATTATAACATACGCCCAATAAAAATGAACATTTTATTAAATCCACAAAAAATAATATGGTCATTGTAAGTTGTGAAGAAATTGTTGGAGATTTCATTTTGGAATTGCTTGTTAAACATTGCAATTTTTGACGAATAAGTTTGAAGATCATATATAAATATGCAATTTGGTCTCAATTAACTGCTGTGTTGTGGCTTAGAATTGATGAAAGTAGACTTATTTAATTATATCATTCTGAATAAGGCTATTCAACGCTTTATATATATGTTATCAACAACTTGATGCCCTAGAACAAAAGAAACAACAGCGTGCTTCATAAACTTATGTGAGTGGATGAGCACACAACGACTCAATTAGACGGTCCGTCCGGTCTAAGTCTTTCGTTTACAATGAGGATGACCAGATTGGTGTGGTGGGGTGGGGTAGGGGTGGGGGATTAATGTTAGGATTTTGACCTAAAAAGTATTAAAATTCTGTTATATTTATTGAGATATTTAATTCTGATTAATTATAATAAATAATTTATTCTCATATTAATTGCAATACATTCACTACAAGAACATGGGTTTTAGCGATTACAAGAACATGGGTTTTAGCGATGAAATCTTTTCATCGTAAAACCCAAAAATAGTTTCGTCACCGAGTTCATCCCCTTAGCTTCGTCATGGAAGGCTTTCGGCAACGAAACTACAGGTTGGTCTCAAAACCTTTTTTACGGCGACATGATGCTCGTCGTTGAAACTTTCAACAAAGAAGCAATAGGTCGTCACTTATCCTTAGCGACGACCTGTCGATTTGTCTCCAAAGCCATCATCGACGAACACTCAGGTCGTCGCGATTTCTTTTTGGAGACAATTTAATATGATGTCGCTAAAAGCATTTAGCTACCATATGATATTTGTGGCTAAAACCTTATTTTTTAGAATATTTGACAAAAATGTTACATTTTAGTTTTTTGTATACCGTATAGACAATTTATATATATCATCATCATATTTCTCATACACAATATTTTTTTAAGAAATATATATATTAATCATTAATATATGTAATATAACAAAGTTGTTCATTACAGTATCACCAAAATGTCTACCAGGTATATAAAAAAGATAGTTCAAAATATACTACAAAAGATAGTTCAATCGTATGCACAAGATTGTTCAAAAGATAGTATCCAAAGTTGGTTTGACAAAAGTTCTGAACCTCATGTTTCTGTTGTTGAGTCATCGTCGGGACTGCACTTATTTTTGTAAAACTATTTCAGCACGAATTTTTTTCTTAGAAGATATGGGTGGGGCTCCATGTCTAAGACCTCTAATTCACCCAAGGACTTGTTAAACAATCTCTTCATCGGTGCGAGGTGTGGCATCCTCAGTGTCAGGCTCATCCCGTAAAATACACATGCATTCTTGTAACATCTCAATGAGCCAAATTCAAGATGAATATATTCATTTTTTTTCAAATAAACAGTCCTAACAAAATTAATGATGAAACATAACCATAAGTAGATCCCAAATTATTTCATTAGTATAACATTAATATCACCCATTACAACACATATCTCTCCCTCAACACACTTCATTTATAAAAAATTCACGACCATGAAGTTTCGTCAATATATAAGAAAATTTTCAACTAATATCCAGCAGAATCAGGTCCCAAAATGATAACCCCCTCCTTTCTAAAAACTCAAGCTAACACTATTATCTTATACAAGTAGCATCAATGAGAAGATTTTAAATAAATATCCAACAGAATCAGACACAAAGTGATAACCTGCCCTCTCTCCCTTCTATAAATTCAAACGAACACTATTATCTTATACAAGTAGCACCAATAAAAAGATATTCAAAAAACATCTAGCAGAATCAGATACAAAGTGATAACCCGCCCTCTCTCCCTTTTACAAATTCAAACTAACATTATTATTTTATGCAAGTAGCATGAATCAGAAGATTTTCAACAAACATCCAACAATATAATCATATACAAATTGATAACTCCCCTCATCTCCATTTTACAAATTGAAACTAACAATATTATCTTACAATATGATCAGATACAATGTCATAACTCGCCCTCTCTTCCTTCTACAAATTTAAACTAAAACTATTATCTTATATTATACAAGTATCAATAAGAAGATTTGAGAGGGACTACTCATATATCTTTCTCGAGCTGTATCATTCTGCCAACCTCTTTTAACTGAGAAGTGTGTGTTGTGAAACATTTCAATTCAAGTAGGTGCTACCTTAATTAAAGCTTCCTATCTAAAATGTAGTAAGAGTTGAGCCGTTAGTTATAAACTGAACATTATAAAGAGTAATGAAATTAACATTTTGATTCACCTAATGAAATCAATGACCAAGAAAAGATACATTCCCTCCATTATGATTATATGAAAGCTGTTGACGGTTTTTAGCATTGGTTTTTAGTGTGCCTGTAATTAATGTGTTTTATGATTGAAATAATTAGTTAAATGATCAAAGTGTAATTTATAAGTTTTGATAATAATAATTACCTCAAACTTCTTCATCTCCTAAAATGTGCACAACCAAATCAGACTATGATACCTACTTATAAGGATGTCATCGTGCTATCATATGATCTTTAGATTTGTTGTGATGTGCTTATAAGGATGTCATCGTGCTATCATATGATCTTTTAAATTTATTGTAATGTCGTCACAACGTGATCCTTTATATGTGTCAGCTACTTCTTTGTTAATCTAGTCAATCATGCGACTATCGATTGATTCAAAGTCATAATAGACCATAAATAACTTTTTACTATTAGTCATGTGATAAAGAAAATATAAAAAAAATAGATATCATTGTTACCTGCAACCTATCATGTGATAAGAACTCTTGAGGCACATTGGACCAACCATCATATTGCAGTGGTACATGTGGCCATACGAGGACACAAATCTCGTCATTAAATTTAAAGGTCCATATTCCAATAAGTCTATCAGCGCACGAAGGAGGGGTGTTGATTGGTAGTTTTCCCATAATGCTCATTAACGTCTCTAATTCAATCCTACTTGTTGGCCCGCGAATCTTCCTCACACTCCCCATAGAAGATGAAGCCCCCACAATAAAATAAAGAATAAAGAACCATTATAATATGAACGATACATAATAAATTACAAAGTGTATACCTGTTTGGGTACCATCTTCATCAGTAGAAGATCATGTAGAAGGATACGAATTTCGAAGAGGAGTATTTCTTCCAGAAGACATTAACCTGTATAATTATAAGAGGCATGAACGAAGATCCTAATCTATGCTATTGCTTAAAAAATAAATTAAAGTAAATATAAGAAGACATGAACGAGTATTATGCACACTAAAAGGCTCACCGTTCCTTTAAAATTCAATCTAGATCATCGTCACTTTGTATAATATTCTCTGAATCATCATCATAATTAAAAAAAGTGTCATCTTCATTAGCATCAACATCAACAAAGTCAACAACTTCAATATTATTATCTCCTACTCCAATAACATTTGCATCTATTTTAGAAGGTTCCACATCATACCTATGAAATTACATTGTTTCTGACTCGTCTAGAGCGATAGATGGCAAAGTTATTTCAATAGGTCCTTTGCTTTCATCTTGTTTTATATCTTGTTCTATCTCAAGAACATCTCATAAATGTCTATTTTGAACATTTTGCACCACTTTCTAATTGGCTCTAAATTTACAGTCATCAACATAAAAGACTTGTTATGCTTGAGATGTAGGAATAAAAGACTCAGTTTCATATCAAGTTTGGCTCACATACACAAGTGAAAATAAAGATCTCTCTTTTTTCTATTTATTTTTGCATTTGTGTCAGACCATTCACATTTAAATAATATAACTCCTCTTTGTCTTACCAAAAATTTTAGTCTCTTCACCATCATATCTGCTCGAACTACCAAGCCATTATTTTGCGTTGTCCGGTGATGATCATGATCTATACTATGATATCAAATATCATTAATAATACAACCAGAATATGACCTAACATGATTATCTGGACTAAATGCTAAATCATATAAATAATATGTGGCATCTAATGACCCTTGACGACGCAAAACTCCATGATCTAATGAAAATAAAATGAGTATTAGTTACTTTCATAATAATTTATATGATATATGTTTAGTCAAATATATACACACTCAATTTCTAACCATGCAGGAAATTGATTTAGATGACTTCCCCTATTTAATTCTCTTGTGTGATCATTGTAAATATTATTCATATTATTTTAAGCATTTGTGCATCGAGAACAACCATTGAAAATTAAACTTAATCATGTTATTGATTTACTTACACTAAGTAAGTTTGTATCTCATCGCAATTATTCAGCACATAACATTGGACAATCTCTAACTCTTGTTTAGAAAGTTGAACTATTTTCTTGACACCAATTGGTAGAGCTCGTTGAACGAATGTAGTTATTGACTCCTCATATAGTTTGTCAAATGGTCATCATTATTCCTCTCATTTCGCGTGAATTTCATTTCAACACCACAGAGATACAATGAGCAAAAGTCAATACTTCATTAACAATGTAGGCTTCTGCATTTGAACCCTCTGGACGAGCTTTGTTTATAACATATTGTTTAAGTGTATGCAAACTTCTGTCATAAGAAAAAAGTTATATTGTGTACAAAATAATTGATGGATAAGTAAAGGAAAAGTTGAGAGGTATATCTTTCAATTGGTTACATCTAACTATAACCGACAAGACCACACAAGTTTGCTTCTTATGGTAAATGAACTACCAGATATATCATAACATCAAAGAAAGTTGGAGGAAGACCGTTTGTAACTTACACATAATCAAACTTATTTTGTCTCCAAGAAGGTCCAAGTACTTAGTGTTGAGTGTTTTTTAGCATAATTCTTTGAAATAGTTAGACAACTCAATCAAAGCAGTGCACACATCTTTAAATAAAAAAATGAATCCCAACTGGTAAAAGTATTTGTAGTAAAACCTGACAATCTTGACTTTTCGATCCCGAAACCACAGCTTGGTTGATACATTGTGATGTTAGCTGTGAAGCCATCTAGAAACTTGATAGACTTTAAGAAACCATAAAACTTTCTTCTCTCCTATATTGTTAATGTATAACACACAGTTGGTTTAAAATATTTTTTCACTTTCTATTCAAGGTGTAATTCTTTTCTTATATTCATGTCTGATAGGTCCAATCGAGCTTTATAGGTGTCTTTTGTTTTACCATCTATATTCAAAAATGTATCTAAAATATTAGCACAAATACTTTTATCAATATGCATGACATCCATCTTGTGTCTGATTTTTAATTTAGACCAATATAGAAGTTGAAAAAACATATTTTTCTTAGTCCAATAAAGGTCATCTACAAGACGTTTTTTCTAACTTCTTTGGCTTTTTGCCAAACTTGACAAATTGTATTTGATTTAATTGCCTCAATATATCTTTTCCTATCAACTTTCTTGCTGCATCACGAAAATCTTGTTTATCACCATGTAATTTACTCATCCGCCATATATGAGCACAAGACAAATATTGTCGATGTCCTTTATAACATATTTTCTTTCGCAATCTCAATGAAGATGCATCTTTGTTGCAGATAGGATATGACATGAGGACATGGCAAGCACGTGGATTGAAGGATTTTTAGACCCTGTTCAAGTTCCTGTTGGTCCATGCATAAGATCTCGTACAATGAAATTCAAGGAAGTGCTTAACGGGCTCATTAAAATTATATGGGTTCAAGACAACACTTAGAGGCCCCTTGAAGGTGTTAAACATGATTCTCAAGGATGATATTTAATAATCCAAGCCTTGGAGAAGCCCATAATGAAGGAATGCGCTAAATTGGGAGTATTGGGTTGTTTTGAGTCAATTGCATCAAAATAAGTTCAATTGGATCCAATGAAGAATTAAGAATATTCAGATAATTATTTGAGTATAATAACCAAAATGGCATGGGAAATGGTACATAAATTACTCTTGTTTGCTTTGATCGGATTAGGAGAATATGGCTATTTTTGGGTGTCTTTTTAGTTTCCAATGTCTTTTATCTTTCATAGGGTCTTTTCTATTTCCAATGGCTTAAATATCCTTTAATTATTGTTTCTGGAACCACCTCTATAAAAAGAGGTTTGATATCATGTAAAATTGAGATTATTGAAAACATATTTGAGAGAGATTCTCTTAGGTTCTTTTAGAACGGTTCGAACTTATCAGATTTTTATCTGTGACGTTCACCCTGACTTATTAATCCGTTCATCAATACCGGATTGTGGCGTCCTCGACATACCATCATGAATTTGAGTAGAACGATCTTGGGTTCTTGAATCACGGGTTTAGCCATTCCTTGGCGTGATTCGTATTATTTGGTATCAAAGCTTTGGTTCTAGCCTCAGATTTGCTTATCCAATCTTAATTTTCAATATAAATTTTGTTCTTTCCCTTTAGAGTCAACTTCAAAAAAAGAAAAGAAAATAAAATAAAAAAAGAAGAAAATTTGAAATTCCAGATTAAGCTCTTCATATTCATATTCTTATTGCTCATTATATAGAAATTCCTAAAAAAAAAGAGAAAGAGGTGGGATATGATATTTTCATATATTTGTGACTCTTCATTAGTTTGGTTGTGGAAAAAAATTGTGACTCTTCATTAGATTGTGATCTGATTTTCATTTGTGACTCTTCATTACATTGAGATTGATTGTGACTCTTCATTTGATTAGGAGTCTTATTTCCTTTAAATCTCAATTTCCATATTGGCGAGTCTTGGTGGATTTTCACTGAAATTTGGTAATCATTTGAATTAGTTCTAAAAATGACTAAAAATGAGATTTTTCGTGTGGAAAAAGGCAAGAGAGAGTGAGAAAATCAGAGGGAAAAAATTGAATATATTGAATGAAGCATGAATGTGAGTGTATCATTCTTGATTTAAACACGTGACAAAGTGATCGTGAGGTTTCTAACCTTAAATTCTATATTCTAAACATGCCCAATAATCAATATGAAGACACATTTGAAGAAGTTCAACAACAAGTCATTCCGAACCTCCAAATGCAAGCGATGTTAGAGGAGATGAGGCGTATATTAAGGGCTGAATTAGAAACTATTCAGGGGAGATTGAATATGGTAGAAATGGGAACACCTGGGGGCAGCAACATGAAAGATCCATTATGAAAAAAGTAGAGTTAGAGGAGTTTTAAGAGTCATATTTGAACCAGGATAGATTTGAGCGTGGTTATGGAATTATAGAAGCTAGTATGGCTAGACCTCAGAAGGATAATGATCTAGGTAACATAAAGATCGAAATCCCATATTTCCAAGGTAAAAATGATTTGAAAGTTTACTTGAAGTGGGAAACTAAAGTGGAGATTGCGTTTGATTGTCACGACCATTCAGAGATGAAGAAGGTTAAGTTGAATGCAATTGAATTCACTGATTATGCCATTGTTTGGTGGAATCAATTACTAAATAATAGGAGGAGGAATAGAGAACCACCCATGAACATTTGGGAGGAGATGAAAATGCTTGTGAGGAGGTGTTTTGTACTCAGCCACTACCATATGAGTTTGTATCAAAAGCTGCAAGGTCTCACTCAAGTTAGCCAAAGTGTTGAAGATTATTTTAAGGAGATGGGATGGCTATGATAAGGGCTAATATAGAAGAAGACCGAGAAGCCACTATGACTAGGTTTTTGCATGGATTGAACCTAAAAATTCGTGATAGGGTAGAGATGCAATATTATGTGAAGTTGGAAGATATGGTGCACATGACCATTAAAGTTGAGCAGCAACTCAAAAGGAGGGGTGGTACACGTATAACCGTTGGCTCAAGTTTTTCACCATTAAAATGAAGTTATGCGAAGAAGGAGGAGATGTTGGCTATAAAAATCGAGCAAAAGTCAGAAGCGACCGGCCAATTGAAACCAAGGTAAAACAAATTCTTCTATTGCTCAAAATCTTGATATAAAGTGTTTTAAATGCCAATGCAGGAATCATATGTAGCAAGTCAATGTCTAAATAAGGGAGTTATGATGCTGCGAGAAGATGGTGAGATTGAGATCGATGATGAAGATGACAAAAAATCTATGCCTTCATTAGAGGATGAGGATGATGAGGAGTGTGCTGTACAAGGTGAAATGTTGGTTACAATGAGAGCTCTAAATGTGAAAATCAAAGAAAATGACGAGGTGCGGCGAGAAAACATCTTTCATACTAGATGCCACGTTCAAAACAAGGTATGTAGTGTGATAATTGATTGAGGTAGTTGTACTAACGTTGCTAGCAATACAATGATGGATAAATTAGGGCTGCCAACTACTAAACATCCCCTATCCTACAAGTTGAAATGTCTGAATGATAGTGGTGAGGTGAAGGTAAAAAAAGCAAGTATTAGTCTTTTTCTGAATTGTTAAATATGAAGATGAGGTGTTGTGCGATGTAGTACCGATGCAAGCTAGACACTTATGTTGGGGGAGGCCGTGTCAATTTGATAGGCGAGTGAAGCATGATGGGTTCTCTAATAAGTACTCCTTTGAACACAATCACAAGCTCATTACTCTTATTCCAATGACACTAAATCAGATTTATGAAGATCAAGTGAGGTTGCAAAAAAATAGTTATTAAAAGAAAGAGAGTGAACAAAAGAAAAAGAGTGAAAAAGAGCATGAAAGTCAGAGAGAGGCCGAGAAAGATGAGGGGAAAGAAATTGAGAGAAAATAAAGAGAGCATTATAGCATAGTGAGAGCAAGAGGGGGAAAATTCAATTACATTGAAAAAAAAGTGAGATCAAGAGAAGATTATTTTCAATCAACCTTTTATTGTACTTATGTACAAAGAGACTCTTTTATTTACTAACAATCTGACTGCTTCTTTGCCGAGCAATATTGAATCACTTTTGTAGAAGTTATATACATTGGTTCAAGCAATGGTGACATGGTAGCATTATTCATGGCCAAAGGGGTTTACGATTCACACTGATCATGAGTCCTTGAAATACTTAAAGGGCCTACACAAGATGAATAAAAGACATGCTCATTGGGTGAAGTTCACTGATACATTCCCATATGTCATTCGATATAAACAAGGTAGGGAGAACATCGTGGCATGTGCACTTTCTCGTAGGTACATTCTTATTTCCACTCTTGATGCTAAATTGCTTGGTTTTGAATACATTAAGGATTTGTATGCAAATGATTATGATTTTGGTCATATATTCAATGAATGTGAAAAGGTGGCATTTGATAAGTTTTATAGGCATGATGAATTTCTCTTTAGAGAAAATAAATTGTATGCCTATGTGTTCTTTGTGAGAATTGCTTACGAAAGAAGCTCATGAGGAGGTCTAATGGGTCATTTTGGTATAGCTACGACTTTATGAATTTTTCTTGAACACTTCTTTTGGCCTTATATGAAACACGATGTGGAAAGAATATGTGAGAAGTGTATCACTTGTAAACAAGCTAAGTGTAAGTTGAAACCACATAGTTTGTACACCCTTTTTTCAATACCTGGTGAACCTTGGACTGATATTTCTATGAATTTTATTTTAGGTTTGCCTAGGTCTAAGAGAGGAAAAGATTAAGTGTTTGTGGTAGTGGGTAGGTTTTCTAAAATGGCACATATTATTCCATGTCATAAAACTGATGACGCTTCTAATGTTGCTGATTTATTCTTTAGAGAGATTGTAAGGCTTCATGGTATGCCTCGGACAATTGTTTCTGATAGAGATGCCAAGTTCTTGAGTTATTTTTGAAAGACCTTGTGGGGAAAGTTAAGGACTAAATTATTATTTTCTACTACTTGTCATCCATTAACTGATAGTCAAATAGAGGTTGTGAATAGAATGTTATCTACTTTGTTGAGAGCTATAATTAAAAAGAATATTAAAACATAGGGGGATTATTTACCACACGTTGAGTTTGCATATAATCGTTCTATTCATTCTGCTACTAAGTTTTCACCATTTGAGATTGTTTATGAGTTTATTCATTTAACTCCATTAGATTTAACTCCATTAGATTTAACACCATTACCTGTTTCTGAGTATGTTAACTTAGATGGAAAGAGGAAGGCTGAATTTGTTAAGCAGATACATGGCAAGGCGTAACTCAGTACTGAGAGAAGAACGGAGCAATATGCAAAACAAGCCAACAAAGAGTGTTATAAGCTAGTTTTAAACCCAGAGATTCAAGCCAGCAAAGGACTAAGGTAGGGGACGAGAAAGGTAAAGAGAAGGGGCCGTCGTTGGGTACACATGAGAAAGTAACAGTTTCCAGAGAAAAGGCATTCCAAGCTACTACCTGGAGGGGATGGTCCTTTTCAAGTTTTTGAAAGGATGAATGACAATGCTTATATGTTAGATTTACCATGTACGTATGGTGTAAAAGCCTATTTTACTATTACTGATTTAAGTCCTTTTAATGTAGGTGGCGACTAGATGACAAATTCTTTTCAGGAGGAGGGGAGTGATAGGGACATGGCAAGCACGTAGATTGAAGGATTTACAGACTTCATTCAAGTTCCCTTTTGTCTTGCACTAGATTTCGTGCAAAGAAATTCAAGGAAGCGCTTGACGAGCTGATTAAAATGACATGGGTTCAAGAAAACACTTGGATGCCCCTTGAAGGTGTTGAACATGATTCTCAAGGTTGGTATTCAATCATCCAAGCTTTGGAGAATCCCATAATGAAGGAATCAATTGGATTGTGAGTATTGGGCTATTTTGAGTCAATCGGGCTATTTTGAGTCACTTGTAACCAAATTATTCCAAATTGGTGCAAATGAAGAATAAAGAAAATTCAAGTAATTATTTGAGTATAATAACTCAAAATGGCATGGAAAATGGTACGTAAATAGCTCTTGGGTTACTTTGATCAGATTAGGAGAATATGATTATTTTTAGGTGTCTTTTCGATTTCCAATGCTTTTTATCAACACTTTCCGAGCTCTCCTTATGCACTTTGATCTCCTCTATTCATGCTCGAGTCTGTGTAACCTGAGCTTCCTTGAGATTGACCAGTCGGGGTCAGTTCTTCTTCTTAAAAGTTTCTTTCATCATAGGCTTCTCGGTGTGGTGTGACACGTGTTGTCACCCTATTAGAGCTAAGGAAAAGACCCATAACAGGTATCTTTCATGTTTGAGTGGTGAAACATGTAATCGAGGAAGTCAAGTAGATTTCATGTTTAAGAATTAAATTTGGTATCTTCAATGTTTGAATGTTTAAGAATTCTCTAAAGTAGTGTAAAACTTATTGTTTTTTTTTGTTGAATTTTAGTTAGAAATAGTTGTTAATTTATTTTTATAAGGATCTAAGCTTCTTTAATATTTTAATTATTAATATATTATAGGATCTCATAATCCTCGATCTGATCCAACGATCGTTGATCTGATCGGCAAGACTCCTCTATCGATCCGAGTAAAAAATACGATATTGACAACCTTATGGAGTACAACTAGGCCAACAGTAGAAATGGAAACAAGATTACCGATGCAGTATTTTTTTACTTTGTATTTTGTAGCTTCTAATTGACATCAGTAATCGAAAGCCACTCAAGAACGAATCAAAAAATTATATCCCAAAAGGAAAAGAACCGACGGCTTCGATGACCTCAAGACGCCACAGAGTAACGCGATTTGTCCGATTGCAGAATACACCAACCAACAACATTCATAAGCGAACCAACCCCTAACACAAACAAAGCAAATGAACTAAATCAAGAATAAAAAAGGAAAAATTACACTTAGGTGATGGAGACCCACAGTGGTGGAGCCCTATGGAGATGGAGAAGCATGGCGACGCAGTCCCACGATGACGGAGACCCACAATGGCAGACCTCAGCGATGACGAACAAAGATTATTTTGTGGACTGTCATGGGGTGAGAGAAATGAAGCTGAGTTTTGAGGGAGGTGACATGAGAGTCTGAGTTTTGAGGGGAATAGGATATAGATTGCCAAAAACCTTGTTAAGACGACATCATTTAGTAATGCATTTCCGATTAAAAATTTAATTGGTCAGTAAAAGCTTAACTTCTACAGACCAATTTAATTTTTCATTTGTAAAGTGGTGCTTTTACCGACAAAATTGTTATTTCATCGCTACAGCCATATATATTTATGGGCACAGCTTTTTCTTAGCGGGAAACTATTGTGCGATGAAAAGATATGTCGCCGCAATATTTGTCCTTCAGCCACAAACATTTCGTGGTTGCTAAAAATAGACTTTCACTGACAAATTTATGCTCGTCACTAAAGTCTCATCCCTAAAACACCTATTTTTGGTACTAGTTCTTGTAAAGTGTTCAAAAACATTACAGTACTTGATTTATAATAGGCCCCGTGGAATTTAACTCATAAGAACAAGTTATTTAACCAAAAGTTCTTTGACTTGCAAATACTTACATTAACATTCTAGTATAGTTAGAGACTTTACTAAGAAAAGACTGTAGTACATTAACTCTATTATGTAGAGTGACTTATCTTGTTCATTAGGTGGAGTGCCTAGTTAATGTGCTAGTACTATCAAATGAAAATAAACTCTCGATGCTATTATTTTCTGAGTCCTATAAATCTTGAGAGAGTTATAAGCTCATATTTAATAGCTTGGTTATTTTAGTCTATTAAGAATGAGATTCTATGAGTCAACATATCCATAGGTTGGATGACTATGTTATTGGATAGTGAGTCCACAAATTCTCTATAGTGAAATTCATATACACTTTTAATTGAGTGGCATAGTACATCTTAGGTAATTCATTTATGTAGTCACATTCAACTAAGCATTTATTATCTCGAGTGGAGTACTAAAGATTTGATAAGTTTACTTAAGCTATCAAGTATGAAATTATCATAGTTGACCGGTAGAATAAACTTGAAACCTAAAGATAAAAACAAGTGTATAAATATTAGGTTCGCACTTTACCTAATTATACATGTTACTATATTATGGAGGAGCATTATATAATTAATAATAGGTCAAAGATAGTTATGTCGAGTAACATAAAATACACTTGAAGTTCAATTATGACTTTATAGCGGAGTTAATCGTAAGTAAAAATTGATGAATTGAGTATGGTTTCAATCGATAGATTTTATTAATTATGTAGTCTAGCCAAACATATTTGTATCCTTATAGTCCCCTTACTAGCATCGGATGTAGATACATTATGTATGTACTTGTTGAATAAACAAGTGGTTCAACGTGAATATCTTATAATCAACCAAGTGACTTAAAGAATTAGCTCAGTTTTAATTTTAAAAGACCAAAGATTAATTAAAATTAATTTGTTAATTTTAATTAATTAAAAAAATATAAATTTGGGAATTAAATTCCCAACTGTTGCTTTGCTTTGGAATGGGTTTCAAATTGCAACTTACATGCGAAGAGATGGCTTTTTTAGCCATCCTTCAAAACTGTTTTTGTACAATTTTTTTCTCAATTAAAGAAAGCCATGGCCGTTGATTGTAGAGAAAAGTAAAAAAAATCAGAATTGTTTTTTAATTTGATTTTTATCCATTGCTCAGAATGTATTTTTTCTAATCCATTTACATAGCTGTTTCTCAAAATTTTCATGATCCAATATTTTTCGTTGCACCGATTTCTTTAATTGGTATCAAAATAAATGTTTTGAATTATTTGAGAAATTCCTTGCGAAATATAAATGATGATTTTGATTATTTAGACAGTTCCCTTACATAACCGTTTAGATCTTACGTGTAAAATTTTGTTGGTTATGTAACTAGAAAGACAATCAGTGAAGAGATTATTTTTCTCTTTAGCATTCATATTTAATGTTTTATAGATTCTTGTAAAAATTTACTCGAGATAGTTATGATTTTTATCATATAATTATTCATACCTAGTGGAGATTGATGCAAAAACAGAATTGAAGAACGGATGAAAACTTGCGTCGCATATTAGGTGGCTACACAGTGATAAGTTCAATATTTTGATCTTAACTTTTGGATCCTAGATCCGATTAATTTGATTTGAAATCCTTACGAAGAAGACTAAATTCAAACATTTTCCTGGTCAAATTGGAGGCTTAATTTGACACATCGAGTAGTGACGAGATTTTATCAATTTTGTTCTAGTTCGGTTTGTTGGAACGTGATGAATCTCGTGTGGCAGTGGGTGACAGTCGTGGTGACCAGTGGTGAGATCAATGGTGGCAACCAGTAGTAGACAATTTTGGTGCCCATGGATTAGATCTCAGCCTATCTTGAAGATCAATTTCTGATTTTCAATTACGATAGGATTATGGTTATGCAAGGCTAGAGTTTTTTTCTTCTGATATTTATCTTTTATACTCTGCTAGTTTGTTTATTAGGTTTTATGACCATCATGCTTAGATAATTTTATTTTATACACATCACATTTAGATACCATGTGACTTTAGGTTTCTAAAAGGATAAACATTTGTGATTGCCTAATGAAGACAAAATTAAGCATAATAGATTAAGGTATAAAATGGCTAACCTTGAAGCATATTATTAGTTTTATTTAAATGTAATTTTTAATTTTAACATTCTTTCTAGATATTTAATATGTCATTAATTAAATTATGAGATTGTTAGACATTTAGATAAAATTGTATTAACTTTAATATAATACTAATTGAGCATGCTTGTGAAATTGAAGTCGATTGCAAAAAAATAAGTTGGCTAATTACCTAGTGTCGTTCCCATGGTAATAAGAACTCATGTAATTTTGAAAATCAATTGGGATTGTAATTTTTGATCAAAACTCACGGTCTCTATTATTGTATCATAGTAAGGTATTATGACAGCTCGTCTTCAATCTTAAAAGCTCCTAAAGGACGGTATTAGAATTATCAGATATTAAAAATAGGGTCTTCATAATGATCATCTTGATAACAAATAACTGAGAACGATACGCCTAAGCACGAGTTGTACATTTGTCACAAGTCTCAGGATGAAATAATGGTATATACTTGACTCATTTTTGTAGTATCCCACCTAAGAGGTTCTTATTTCTTATTTTGAGAGACCAAAGCTTACTGCTAGTTAATTGCTAGGTATTAATACCAGATTAGAAGGATTACGAGGTATTAACATCAGATTGGTATTTAGTTGTATAGGACTATCCTACCCAACTTTTAAATGTGCGTTATGTCTAAGCGTGCATATATTTAAGAGAGTTGCGAGATTGTTATGCACATTGCCTGTTAATTTTTTGAGTTTTTATTTTCATGCTATGATGTATGCTTTAATTCTTAATATTTTTATTATTTTTTAGTAATTAAAATGTTGTCCATGAGCCCATTAACATTATAGGATAAATATGTTGAAACTATATTAAAGTCATTCTTCATGGAAGCTTATATAATTATTAATCTCGAGTATGATGCTTGGAGGGGTATTGTTAAATATTACGATGCCAAAGGGAACTTTGGTTGATGAAGATATCCTTATGTTTGGTGTTTTTTTCAACGAGACAGAGATTCTTATAGCTAAAATTGATTAGAAAACGTAGATCGATATAGTCTTGGACACCTAAGCGGATTCCTTACATCAATTCATGATTATACTATAACATATATAGGAAAATGAACTCTAGATAACTAAGATGATCTTAAAGTCACAATTTGTGTTAAATATGACCCAGTCAACTTCTTCTTTTGTGATTTAAATTAGCCCAAATAAGATGAAGAAGATAAAAATCTCTAAATAAAGTTATCTCGGAGAAAGAAAGAGAGAGCAAGTTCTAATGGGAAGTGATTATATTGCGAGAAGACTGTGTACAAGAAAGCCAGCTAAAATATTTTCTTAACTATAAAGAGTTGAAACATACATCTGATTAAGAATTTATTAGTGATTGATTCTACTGAATGCTACATGAAGAACATAAGCCAGATGAAGGAACGAGAAGACCTAGGATGTAGAAGATCATAACATGAGTGATTCGACAGATTTAGATTCCTATATATCCACTCATGTGGTACTTCATTGTACGATATATAAGAATTATACAAGATATATCAGATCTATATGTATAAATATCATCATCTACATCCAGAAAACCGTATACTTTGGAAGAAGCTTGTACAGTTTGGGAAGGGGTTTTGATTGATCAAAGAGAAGAATCTACGTTAACTGATATGCCCTTACGCACGACCATACATAACATAGAAATCACACTTGGAAAGGGTGGACAATTAGCTAGAGCAGCAAGTGCTATAGCGAAATTGATTGCAAAATAGGGGAAATTGACCACATTAAAATTACCTTTTGGGGAGGTCCATTTGATATCCAAAAATTGCTCAGCAACAGTCGGACAAGTGGGGAATGCTGGGGTGAAAGATGACGGGTGAAACCCATCATTATAACTCTATATTGGCGGCTGAATGAATGTCATCTACCGGGCTGTCATATTTAATCATTTTTAAAAAATGGTCATTATAATGGTGTACAATGACGGGGAATCCCCGTAATCGTAGGTACAACAAAAAGTAGATAGATGATAGAGATTCCCCGTCATCTAAAGTTACTCCACATGTAGACTTTAAATGACGGGGAATCCCCGTCATCTTAGGTACTGTGAAAAGTAGATAAATGAAGGGGAATCCCTGTCATCTTTGGTACCGTCAAAAGTAAATAGATGACGGGGAATCCCCGTCATCTAAAGTTGAAGAAAAAAATAATTTTTATTTATTTTATTAAATAAAAACTTGGCAAATAGAAGATGTTTTCCCTTTTAAAATTAACAATTTTTTTATTAGAAAATGTATAGAAAAATAGCCATCCCAGAGTTTCTTCTTCCAACTTTTCATCAACTAACATAGACAATACGCTAACTCATTCTAATTTTCATTCAGCTTAATCTAGAATCATGGATCAAAATAAGACAAGAACTTTAGCTAAAGATAATCCTATAATAATGGGCATAATGATATGCAAATAAATTATGATACACACTTGGACTCTCCCCTATAACGAGTTATCATTTTCAGATCACATGTAAATACATTATAAGACAAGACATTTTGCTAAAGATAATCCTACAATAATGGGCATAATGATCTACAAATCAATTATAATACACACTTAGACTCTCCTCTACTTTTGTGTTGGATATTCAATTGATAGTTATAACTTCTAATCATTTACCATGTTATCATGGCCATATACACTTACTTGTTAGCCTTATGGGGTGGGGTAGGGGCATAAGATAGAGCATGACTGCATAAAATAAGAAAATAAGGTTGCAACTTGCATCTTAACTAATAGCTATAGCTTTTAGCTCAATAATAAGCGCTTGATTCTAATATTATTCAACTCTGATTCACTCTTTAGGAACCTCTTAACCACTCACTCAGCAAGGCTCTACTAATAAAAATCATCGATCACTAAACTTCAATAAAGCAATCTCAAATAATATATATATATATATATATATACACAAATACTGAGCAACCTTAACATTATATAAATAAAATATATTTATAAGATTCAGCTCTGTTTTCCTAAGAATGCTAGTGTTCTCCTCCAATAAACCACTCTATGAATTTCCCTTGTACATAAGGATGTTGTCAATGCCTAGTTTGACCCTTCCACATGAGCGCTTAAAGTTCTTCGGGTGAAAATCACTTTATACTAACCAAACACCATTCACGCTCAATTTCGTATAAACCATGGCAGATTCTAAATTAACATCTCGGGAACAAAGCTGCAATAGAACTCTTGAGTCCTGACATCTAAATTCTAGGACAGTGCTTTTGTAAGTTTCAGCACGATACTAAAAATCCTATCTAAGCCTACTCTAAGGACCAAGACTACCCTTGTGATATTCCAGACTTCAAGGAAATCATAATTCTCACTTAATTTCTCTTCGTTTGTTAATCTAAAAACTGGTTCGTTTATCAATTTTCACATTCTATGGTTCAACTGAAACTCAAAACCAAAACTATATCAACAAACCTATCAACATAAAGATGAATTTAAAAGAAAGTCCAAAACCACAAAGCACCTAGAAAGTTGAAATTATCAATTTTATTCTGGGATCCACATAATGAAGAAATGTGGTGGGCGACAAGATAAACTATATCAAAGATAATACAAGTAACATACTTATACATCCTGATACCTTATAGGCACAATAACACTAAGAAAATGTACTTTCTTATAGGCAAGAAATAGAACCCCGAGGAAATGTACTTGTAATAAGGTATAGCAAAAACAAGTTTATGGTTTTGTGAAGCCTTATTTTTTGAAGGGATGGGTTAATATCAACTCTTAAATACCAAAAGAGTGTGAAATTTTACCAATGCTTGTTTTGCAGTGAGTCTTTCCTGGTGGTCATAACATAGTAATTTGTCAACAAAGTCAACGGCCTTCAAAATGCAAAGTGTTAAAGATAAACACTGAAACTTAACGAAACTAGACTACTAATCACCATGGATGACATGATGTTTTACCTTAGGGACTGCCAAATGCTAATTATCAACACTGATGAACTTCGTCCATGGTTTCTAGCTATGCCTTCATCAAGTAAATAATAACTTCTCAGTTTTTTATATTTATTTTAGAGAAAAATAGCTTCTTAGTTAAAACAACTGACAATTACTGCAAAATTATATAAAGAAAAAGAAATTAAACATTGGGTCTGCACCAACCTCCCAACAAGAGCTGCAAGATGTGGGTGTAATTCAATCATTTATTTATTGAGATAGGCATTAAGTTCATCTTCCCCAAACACCAGTTGAGCATAAACCATTAACTTTGAGTTAACTTCGATGTCTCTGATCACTCAACTCTCTTCAGGTACAAAACCATTTGGTAGAAGAGTCTTAACCATTCACAAGTAAATTAAAACCAAAAGAAAAGGTCCTTGCAAAGTATTTGGTAAATCATTCTACATACCTTGGCTATTTTAACTAGCTGATCATAATTATCATGCCCATAAAAGAAAGGCTCCTTACAAAACATCTGTAAATCATAACCTTCAATAGTCATAATCACATATGTGTAATTGGTATATTATGTTGACACCCTTACCATCTGCTATGATATTAGCAGTGACATAAATAAAATACCAGCACCAGCATACTCATTTGTGAAGAGAGCACCCTCAAATGACACTAAGATTAAAACATCAGGGCTAATTTTTGAGCAACCTAGGAGAAAAGGCCCTTCCAGAGCTAAATAATAAACCATACTGGTAGTTCAGAATTATAGCGTAAACGCATAAATCTCGGTCCATAGAAAATATAGAAAATCAGTTTGAAATAGTGAGAGTGAAGAGTCTCAATCCATAATCAAAACAAAAATTACATATTTTGCAGTGATGTAGAAAAAATCCTTCACTGTCGAAGAAGAAATTACAGAAATGGAGAGAGAAGACGCGCAAAGGGAGAAAACCATTTTCCAGTCGCTAGCTCAGTGTTTAGGACAAAAACCTTGCTCGACCCGTAATGGAAACTCACCATGGAATGCACCGTAAAATCTTACCGTTGAAACTCACCGAGAAGCTTGCTTGGTAGCTGTCGTGAAGCTCGGCTAGCGCGTGGTCGGGAAGAGGAAGATTCGATCACCACTGCCTTATCCAAAGAAAAATAAAACATAGTAAATTTAAAATTAGGGTTAGATTGATTATATAGGATGGTATTTTCATAAATAAAATGATTTTATTATAATTAGTAAATTTTGTTTACACCATAAAACAATGACAAGTTATTTTTCACTATCATTATAAGAAGTTATAATGACAGTCCAAACATTAGCTATCAAAGTAGATAATACATTGATGACATATAATTTTTGAGCTGGCATCTTACCCAAATTACCCCATCCTTCATCATTTTCTTTTGACAGATTTTAGAAGGTTGTCATTAAAGTCCATATTTGTAGTAGTGTGTAGAATCTGAAATCACAATCACAGTCATAAGTTTTTGTGAAGGTTCTAGGAAACCAGAAAGTTAAATGAGAGGGATTGCATGTTATTCGTTAGATAGAAGGGTATACACTAATTTTGGATAGTTCATTTTTAACAACCCAAAGACGGACTAAAATTTTTAAAAATAATGCGGAAGCTAGGTCAATTTTTTTCTTTTTATAAAACAATTCATGATCATATAATTGTGTAATATTTGATGAAATAAAACATTTAGTGAATAAAAACTTAAACCACGCTTCTAAAATTTAAGATTAGAAATTTATATACAATTTTCTTATACTTGAGATATATTTAAAAGATATTTCTAAAATAACTGAAAATTCCATTTTAAATTTTTAAATTTACTCAATTAAGTAAACTTAATTTCTTGTCTCGTGCCAGAACGCCTAACAAGACTCTTTACAGTCATCACCATGATTTACATCATCTAAAATATTTAAGAAAACAGAATGAGTGAATGCCCAATAAATAAAATCTTACACATCTTAACAATCACATGTGAATGCAAATCCTATAATATTATAACATGAACTTTATATTTGATATACACTTTATAAATTATTTTATCATATTATTTCCTTTGTTTTAGCAATATATTTTCATTGCATTCTTTCCATGAATTCTTTTCGTTGCAATTTTCCGCCATATTCTTTTATTTACTTTAGATATCTTTAAATTTTTTGTTTTATTATTTCGTTACATTCTTTTCTTTATATTAGTTGTCTTTACATTCTGCGTTAACTCAATTGTATAATGTTTAACCAATTAGAGACAGTGATCCATTATTACGAAATATGTTCGACTACCGAATCTTTGATAGTATCATTGGACATGCCAAACAATCATTCATTAACTATAACTTTAACCATTAAACATTATCGGGTCCGCTGGTCCCACCCACGCCCAATTTCCCACTCACATCTTTTATAGCCTAAACATACACCTACTCTTTTCATTTATTTATTTATTTAATATTATTTTATTTTATAAACCATAACATGCAAGCGTATACATATTCTCATTAAGTTTCTTAAAAATATACACATCATTATCAACATCATAATATATACAACTAAGCATTTAGTCACACAAGCAAGTTATCACATAGGTCAAATTCTAATACATAGAATCAACGAGAGCACCATGACGGAATTCATCATAATTTTTAAAGTATGTCAAACATATAACTATGCATAAAATTCTACTCATCTCAAATCCAAAGTAGCTCAAATAATTAACTCAAAAAAATTAAAATATAAATAGATTCTAATTCTTTTAAAAATGCATTATTCCTTCCAAAATGAATTCTACCTTTAGGCTAATGTACCTAAATCTTGCGGTTCAATTCTCTTTTTACACATCATTTTCACTAGTAACAATAGTTCCTTTACTTTCCACTATAACATGTTGACATTTTATGGATTTTGATATCTCAATTACTATAAAATTACCAAGCTCAACCAATATACTTGAAAATATTTATATAACATCCTAATTTACCTTAATTTTTTGATGGTCCAATAAATGCAATTGATTCCAACTTGCATCCAATTTGCTCCAAGACCTATGTAAGTTCCAGATGTAACAATATTTGTCATTTAACCTACTTAGGGAAAATTGAAATATTAAGATCTATAGGGGCATTTCGGTCAAATTATACATACAATGTTCAATCTGAACACAAGAGGTACCAATGTGTAGAGGGCGTCGAGAGGAGTCCAAAATCACATTCATTTTGAGTGGGTACGTCAGTGATGGTCCAATCTGAATTCTAAAGTTTATGATAATATTTAATTATTCTGACATTCAAACGAAGGAACTACAACAAAATACGGTGGAAGTGGAAGAGGGTGATGAGAGGAGTCGGCTAATGGTGATGGTCAGCCGGAAAAGTCATCGGACGGCGGAAAATGCCACTGGCCAAAACTTGATAGAAAGGTGGCAATTAGAGCCTTTCATTGATATCAAGATCGTCATGATCAAATCACTTGAGAGGAAGATATCACCAATCAAAGTTTCTGGCAAACTATTTTTCTTTCTCTTCCTTCTATTCTCTCTTTATTTTTCATTATCAACCCTCTCTCTTCCAAAACCCTACTTATGCCTCTTCTTATATCTCTTTCTTTTTTCTTTTCTTTTTTTTTTAATTATCTTCTTCCACAATTTAAAATATTACCCTAATTAAGAAAATCTTTGACTTGATTTATTTTTTTCATCTTAGCTACAATTGATAAATAAAATGTACTGCTGAATTCATCTCTTCGAGCTCTTCGATTTGAGTACAATATAGTATATAAAAATCTTACATTCATATTAGTCTTTGAGGACACTATAGTCATTTCTTTATTGATCGATAATAAACTTAGATCTTAGTTTAATCACATTAATCTATACCCATCTGATAACAACTTAAATTATCAGTCCAATAGGAAACTCCCACATGTTACAAAAATAATAGGATAATCATTGAATCTCACTTTAATCTTACCCTTAGAGTTTTTATACGGTTAATAAATATTTGGGATATTACATTCTCCCTCCTAAAATTTTTTTGTCCCCAATATTTACCAATTGCCAATTAGAAATAAAATTCATAACATTCTCAAATTCATATATTGTTTCTTTCAGGCAATGGAACCATCACGATACTTCGGAGGAAAAAGTCAATGGGTTGTTCTATGTATCTACCATGATCAATATACTTGGACAATAAACCACCATCTTAGCCAAATACTTTTACATTCCTTACTACAGATATCAACATCATTATGTTGATCCACCTTAGTTTTCCATATTTCATTAGCATTTCAATTTCTTGGCGGTGTCAGTACACTTCCAAGATATGTTTATCATAAGTGGAAAAACCCTGATATCCTTTTATCGTAGGGCATCACAATCACTATGTAATTTTATCCAAATTTTTATGAGGTCAATCAACCTTCATACAAAATTGTACATCACAATACAAGCAGCGACATGCTTGCTATAATAGAACTATTCATGTCTTTCATCCCAATAAACTTATCTCAACTAACTTGGCCGAATTCCATTTTGCCACATCTAAATTGTTTTTATTATTAATAACAAAAATTGTTCTCTTGGATCCATAAAATCATACTTATCCCTAACTTGTAATATGCTTGGTCTTTATACAACATAGAATAAATTTTAATCATTTATCAATCCAAAATTACTTACAACTTTGCTAATCTATCTATAATTAGATGTGAAAAGTCTATGCATACTCTGTGATCAAGGCTAAGAATAGTCTTTCATATATATCACAAGGCTAAGAATAGACATTTCATATATATATTGATTGAATAACTTCCAAGTTATCAGCCATATATCCAGTTACATTGTAACTTAACTAAGTCAACTTAGTCTTCTAAGTTATATAATAATTACTCCCAGCTCTTAAGACGCTGAAACTTTAAATTCCAACTTAATCACAATTCTATTGTATTCCACCTTATAGTTAGCCCATAAGTGGCTTAAACCACAACCTACATTACTTTCACTTTGGCACCTCCGTCCCTAAAAGGGAATAACCATGAATTACACTATAGTCCCATTATAATGATGACAAAGACTTAAAAATAGCAGTCTAAGAACACCAAGATTTCATATGACACATTTCAAGAAAAAAATCCCTTCACTATTTAAAATATAAAAGCTTCATGATACTCAATGATCGTACGTACCATGAAACCTATAATAACCTTACCACTTCTATTAGTCTATTATCATCATCGCATCATTTAAAACTGTACGATATTACTAGGCATAGCAGAATCTTATCTCAATAATTTCAAATGTCCAACCAATAAGTACCCACAACCAATTGGCTCTTCTTATATATGGTTTATCAGATCATACCTCCTACAATGTTATATCATGAATTATCACGTATAAGTACCAACAAGTCTATATAACAAAAATATAATTCACATGTAAACCCACTTCATTGATGAGCCATCAACATGAAAATCTTACCTGCCAATCAAGAGAACGATTACCCATATAAAGGCAAGACCATTCTCTTTTGAATCTCATCCTCAAAACTTTAACTTCATAGTGCAATAGTATCATAAGAACTACATTCACATATGTGAATACCAACATGAACTTCGTAGCATTTCCATTTATTGAATTTAAATCTTGCATATCTTAAATGCAATCTAAGCACTCAATTTATCCTACCAACAATCCTTTCAAACTTTATAAGATATCTAGTACCATATTAAATGAACTTAAATTAATCAATTGATTCTTAAGTGAGATTTTCACATTTCAATTAAACCAGGAGAATCATGAAACATAAAATCTCTATAAATCTTGAAATTAACAAACTAGGACCCATCCATTATGAATCCTTGTTAAACTTAATAGTATTCTAATCTTATAAATTTTTTTTATATCAATGCGTTATGCATGTCCCAAAATTAACATCCAATAAATACTAACAACTTGTTCCACATAGTTAATATTCCTTTACAAAGTCAACACTCACCTGAATCCAATGTCCATCCCAAATTCTAGAGTAAGGTCATAGACCACTGACAAGAACAACGATGTCTTACTCAAGAATATAACCAAATATTCACTTTTATTAATTAGCTCAATATAAATAGAGTATAGTTTCTCAACCGTCAGTTTTCAATTCTTGTTAATAATATCAGTCCAACTTAGAAAAGTTAGGTCTCAAATATAACAACCATCACACAATTTATTCAAACCAACAATAAAATCTCCTTACAGGTAACTTATCATATCTAGCCTCACGAACCTGCTTATAGATTTGGTTCCTCCTCCCCTTGAAACGAGGATAAAATTTTATGTGTCTCATAATAACAAACATTTCCAAAAATTATGCCATGTTTTATTCCCATGATATGTAACTACAAAATATTTTATACATGTCAATTTCATAAATTTATCCAAAGTTCAAACAATGATTACTTCCATATATGCACAACAAAGGCAAACCCAACTAAATTCATTATGACTTAACTTAAGTCGTCTATCCCTAACACTTATATATTGACATTAATGTATTACATAATTGTTTGAATAAATTAAAGTTTTCCTTAATTAAAGTGTGTTTGTAACTTACTTAAGTCCTTGAACTATTAACAACGTAAGAAGAGTAAAGTCAAGCAGTCTTCCAAATAAACTCTTCTGAGATAGTTCAGAATGTTATTTGTAGTCTTAGGATCGACTAGGTAATCGAATCCAATTAAGACTGTTAGGTTAAACCAAATGATGTTGGTCTCGGGGCATGAGAGTTGAGACTCTAACGGTTGACCTAGACATGTTATGGAATATGTTGAATAGACCAGTAGCCAATTAGTTTAGAGCAAAATCATTTATCTAGCTCTTAATCTAATTGTAACACCTTAAGGTGAATACGAAACTTGACTTAGTAAAAAGGTTGAAGTCTGACTTAAGAGACCATTTTCAGTGAATGGTGAAAGAGCTACTCAATGCATCGAACTCATACATATTGATGTATGTGGGCCATTGAATATCCAAACAAGATGAGGTTATACATATTTTGTAACCTTCGCAGATAATTACTCACATTTTGGACATGTTTATCTAATGTGCTAAAAGTCTGAAACCTTTGAAAAGTTGAAAGAGTACAAAGCTATGGTCGAGAAGCAATTGGAGAAAATAAATAAAAATGCTATGATATGATCGTGGTGGAGAGTACTTGCAAAGAGAGTCGAAGACTTTCTTAAGGAAGAAAGTATTCTTTCTCAACTTATAGCACGTGGCACTCCAAAACAGAATGTAGTGGATAAAAGTTAAACTCTATTGGATATGATTAGATCTATGATGAGTTACTCATCCCTCCCATATTCATTCTGGAGATATGCCTTGGAAACAACGGCATACATTCTAAACCAAAATCCGTCAAAGGCGGTGCCTAGTACACCATATGAAAGATGGAGTGGACAAAAATCACGCGTAAGCCACCTTTGGATATGGGGATGCCCGACAAACATGCTGAGACCGAAGATAGGCAAGCTAGCCAGTCGATCAGAATCATGAATGTTTGTAGGATATCCTAAGAGAATGAAGGGATACATCTTTTATAGTCCAACCAACAAGAAAATATCCGTGAGCATGAATGCACATTTTCTTGAGATGACTACTAAGAAGTGTGAAGAAAAGAAGCACGCTTGTACTAGAGGAATGAATGAGTGAGAGGACACCGACTCTCCGATCAGGACTTGTTCTCGATTTAATAATGGAAGAACCACAACTTGACATGTACATGTCTTATGGAGATGCCTTGAAGAGAGTCTCAGATAAAGATCATGATAAACATGTTTCCTACTCGCAGGTCATGGTTGGTCTTGAAGCAAACCCTCATTTTTTTTCTTGTCATATCTAAAGGTCAAACTTTAAAAACACTAAAGCACCTTGTAGTGGTCAAAATATCTTTTATTCTCATAGTAGTTTCGGTTCTCTGTAGTCAAAGTATAGTCTAATGTGTCCATCATTCTTCTTCCTGAACGAAACATGTGTACCAAAAGATTAAATATTAGGTCCTATATATATATTTTATCCTTCACTTCTCCTAATTTCTCCTTAAGCTCATTAAATTCATCTAATGTCATACAATAAGGTGTTATAGTCGTTAGTGTTATGCCAAGTAACACTTCAAATATGAGTATTGGTCTAACAGTCTGATAGTAATCTTAATTATTAGATCTTCAAATACTATTCTTGGACTGTTTTAAACAATCTTGTTATCCTCATAAACATCTTTTATTTTCAAGTATCCCTCATCAAACCAGGAGATTTCAAACTTACATTGTTTATCAGAGGCTAGGCTTGCAAAACATATGAGCTTTGAGATGAAACCATAAGATCTAAACTCTAAAGTTTAATTAAGCTTTACCAGAGGGTTGAAACCATCTCACATTCATAGTAAAGAAGGTACTAAACCATGTTAATTATCACATTAATGTCATGAGTAGCCAAAAGACAGAGTACTTTCAATGCCCCTATTCACAAATTGAGAAAGACTTATTGTCTTATCAAAGACGTAAGGTATTTCCATAATGGTAATATAAAGCTCCAAGTCTTGGATCACCGATATGTTTCACAGCTCATGCAGGTATTAACCATATAGATAGTCAAACCTTTTTCTAATCGTAAAATAATAAATCTAAAAAAATGCTCATTTTGGTCTTGTAGATATTTATCTACACACCAACAACAACTACAAACAAACATACAATGCAATCAATAACCACATACATACATACACTTCATAACACTCTAATTTTTAGCACAAACTTTTAATAACTTTATAAAAATATATTTTAAAAGTCTACAAAATCTCAAAACTTGGCTCTGATATCAAACTATAACACAAGATTGCTTTGATAATTTTAAAAAATAACGTGGAAGCTCGGGCAATTTTTTTTCTTTTTAAAAAATAATTCATGATCATATAAATGTTCAATATTTGATGAAATAAAACATTTATTGGATGAAAAGTAAACAATCGCTTCTAAAATTTAAGATATTTCCTAAATAACTAAAAAATAAACTTTAAAATTTTAAATTTACTCAATTAAGTAAACTTAATTTCTTGTCTCATGCTAGAACGCCTAACAAGACTCTTCAAATTAATCACCATGATTCTCATCATCTGAAGAATTTAAGAAAAATGAAATGAGTTAATGCCTAGTAAGTAAAATCTTACACATACTTAGCAAACACATGCGCATTCAAATCTGATTAAATCATAACATAAGCTTTATGTTTGACATACACTTTATAAGTCAATTTATCACCTTATTTCCTTTATTTTAATATTACATTTTCATTACATTCTTTCAGTGCATTCTTTTCATCATAATATTTTCTTTACTTTAGATATCTTTATATTTTTCATTTCATTCTTTCCTTACATTCTTTTCTTTACATTAGTGATCTTTACATTCTGCTCGAGCTCATTTGTGTAGTGTTTAGCCAATCAGAGGCAGTGGAGCATTGTTATGGAACTTGTTCGACAACTGGATCCTTGATAGTATCGTTGGACATGCCAAACGACCATTCATTAACCATAACTTTAACCCACATCTCATTTCCCACTCACCTCTTTCATTTCATAAATATAAACCTAGTCTTTCAAATTTATTTATTATTTTTACTTTATAAACCTTAACGTGCAAGCGTATACATATTCTCATTCAGTTTTATAAAAATATACACATCATTATAACCACCATAATATATACAACTAAGCATTCAGTCACACAAGCAAGTTATCACATAGGTCAGATTCTCTTACATAGAAATAACGAGAGCACCATGACATATAACACACAAATCATAATTTCTAAAGTATGTCGAACATTTAAGTATGCATAAAACTCTACTTATCTCGAAAGGAGCTCAAACAATCAACGCAAAAAATTTAAAATATAAATAGATTCTAACTCTTTTAAAAAATGCATTATTCCTTCTAAAATGAACTCTAACTTTAGGCTAGTATACCTATATCTTGCGGTACAATTCTCTTTTTACACATCATATTCATTAATAACAACAGTTCCTTTACTTTTCCACTATAACATGTTCTCATTTTATGCATTTTGATATCTCAATTACTATAACATTACTAAACTCAACCAATATGCTTAAGAATTTTTATATTTCATCATAGTTCACCTTAACTTTCAGAAGGTCCAATCAATAAAATTTTGATTCTAACTCGCATCCATTTTGCTCCAACACTATGTAACCTACTTAGGGCAAAGTTGAAATATTGAGATCTATAAGGACATTTTGGTCAACTTATCCATACGATACCCAATTTAAAATAAAGAGGTACCAATGCATAGAGGGTGTCGAGTGAAGTCTAAAAATGACATTCGTTTCGAATGGGTATGTTAGAGATGGTTGGATCTGAATTTCAAAGTTTTTAATAACATTTAATTACTCTGACATTCAAACCAAGGAACTACAGACAAAAATAGGATGGAAGTGGAAGAGGGTGATCAGAGAAGCCGACTGATATTGGTGGTCGGACGAAAAAGTCACCAAATGGCAGAAAATGCCACAGGCTGAAAATTACATGCTTTGTTGCATGTAACTTTATAAAACTGCTTAGTAGAAAGGTGACAACGAGTACTTTCTATTGATACTAAGATCATCATGATTGGACTACCAGCGAGGAAGATATCATCAGTAAAAAATTTCAGTAAATTATTTCTCTCTCTCTCTTCCTTCTTTTTCTTCCTCTCTCTTTCATTATCAGCATTCTCTCTCTTCCAAGACCCTACCTATGCCTATTCTTATCTCTCTTTATTTATTTTTAAATTATCTTCTTCCACAATTTACAATATCACACAAAGTAAGAAAATCTTTGACTTGATGTATCTTTTTCATCTCAACTCCAACTGACAAATAAAAAGTACTTTTAAATTCATCTCTTTGAGCTCTTCGATTTGAGTACAATATTGCATATAAAAATCTTACATTCCTATTAATCTTTGAGGACACTATAATCATTTCTCTATTGAAATATAATAAACTTAGATCTAAATGTTTAATCACATTAATCTGGAGCAATTTGAGAATAACTTAAGGTGTCAGTCTAATAAAAAACTCATACATGTTACCAAAATAATAGGGTAATCATCGAATCTCACTCTAATCTTACCCTTAGAGTTTTGATAGGTGAATACATTTTTGGGATATTACAACATTTATTTCTAATTTTTTTTGTGATATGAAGTAAAATAACGGTATACATAATACATTAAAGTAGAAAAAAATTTCTCAAGCCAACTATACGTTTATAACATATGTCTAGGTCATATAATCTAGTACGAGTTAGAAACTAATAAGAGACCAGCTTCATGGCCTTTAGATTTTTGAAGTCTTCTGATAAGTGAATCCATTATTGATTAGAAAATGACTGAGAGCCTCTTTTAAGATAAAAAGATATAGAAGCACGTGACATCAGCGTTGTAGTATATTGCTTGAGTAGATAAGTGAAGCTCTAGGTGAGAGGTGGCTATGGATGTCAAATTTATTGACAAGCACTCTACATATGCCTGTGTTTGTCTTATGCTTCTTTTTGAAACTTTGAGAAATCAATAAGTTTAGAATGAAAGTCGAGAAGGCATTATAAAGGCAAACTAAGTCTCTTTAATTAGATCGAAGAAGGGTATTCACAGACCGCATGGTAAATATCAGGATTGTATCCCAGTTTGTTACATATGGTTCACCTAGAGAATGGTGTAACAGTAAGAAGAAATAAACCTTTTTCAACATGATGAGATCTATGTTTAGTTATTTAAATGCCTATTTTCCTTTTGAGTATTAGCATTATACAAGGCATATTTTGAATCTAACACCACAAGAATTATGAAATGTTCGTAAATCTAGATTACGTAACCTTCATAAATATGGATGTTCAGCACACGTGCTAAAAGAGAATGTTGCTAAGCTAGATGATAAATCAAAATGATATCTAAATGGTAAGCTATGCAAAAAGGAATATGAGCTATTTGTTTTTAAAATTTCAAGAATTAGAAGTGTTTGTAAGTATAAACAATGTATTATTGGAAGAAAGAAGACTATATTTAGAAAGGAATATCTAGACACAACACAAACTTAGAAGAATTTTTTGATAATGTACGTGTCATGCGATCTAGTTTAAAATAGATAAGTTCAGAAGTTATTGTGAATCTAGTTAGTCAAGAGAATAAGAATGAAGTAATTCCCAGTACAACGCAACCTTGTTTAAGTGGGAGTGTTTCTCATTCATATGATAAATAAGTGTTCCTAGGAGAATTTGGTATGGTAGTCTTGGTAGAACATGAGCTAGATCTCAATCACTACATCATAGTGGGTGGGTGTGATCAACTGGGAGATTAATGCTCAAGGGAAAGGATTTCGAGTCCATCTCAGAGGAACCTGACTCAGATCCTAGTAACTGCATATAGGTTGTAAATGATGTAAAGTAAATCATTGGTTTCAAACAATTAAATTTAAGGATGATTACATTAACTTTAATGGAGTATGAAGCTTGTAAAAGCTTTTAGAATATTGAGTGTCAAAGATCAACAAGTAGAAGCGAGATATAGATGCAAGATCAAGACCTTAAAGGTTATACTTAGTGCAAAATGGCATAATAGAGAGATGATATTGAGTATAGCAGATCATTTTCACTAATAACCATGCTCATGTCTGTAAACATATTGTATCAATTGCAGCTCATCTCATTTACGAGTTTTGGTAAATGGATGTCAAGAACGTTATCTTATATGACAATCTTCAAGTGAATATCTTTATGTCTAACCTTTATGATATACATGATGCATTAGCCCAGTTGTGAACTTAAGCATGCATTAAGGACTTAGAACATTATATTGATCATGTAATCAAACTTTTCATTTTGATCACGGTCATAATGTGTCGTGTGAGTACAAGAGAAAGGAAGGAAATATAAGGGATTTCTTAGTGTTCTATGTAGATGGCATTTTTATCATCAAGAATGATGTAGAATTAAATGTTAATGATAAATCCATGTTTTTCTGAATTTGTGATATAAAGGACTTTAGAAAAGTGGTCTTCATCCTAAGAATTAAGTTCTTTCGAGACAAATATTGAATGATTTGATTATCCTGAATTGCGTAGATAATAATATATTGTATAGGTGTGCAATGTAGGATCTGGAGAAAGGCTTGTTACCTTTTTAGGATTGAAACCTTTGTGTTCTGTCAATGTCTTATGTCATAGGATGAAATAAATAACATGAAGAATATTTCACAATATAATCAGCAGATATCAGTCGAATCTATGAAGAGCTCACACTGTATAGTTGTGAAGCATATACTCAAGTATCTTAAGAGATTGATGGATTATGTGCTAGTCTATTATGTTGAGAATCTCAAATGAGTTGAGTATATGGACTCAAATGTTAATTAAATTACTTCAGCGGTAGAACTTAGCAGACCCGTTTATGAAGACTTTACCTACAAAAGTTTTTGGGTCACATGTAGAAAACATGAGGGCTAAACTTGTTGTAAACGTTAGGATAAGTGGAAGATTGTTAACATTGTGCCCTAAAAATACTATGATTCTATTATATTTATTGAGACTTTAATTGTGATTAACAATAAATAGTTTATCTTATATTATATACATTGTATTCTTGTAAAATATCCACAAGCATAATAAAACTTGGTTTATGAATCTTATAAAGTTTGACTCATGAAAACAAAGTATTTAACCAAGAGTTCTTTATGAATCGTAAATACTTACTATCATAGTCTAATGAACTTGTCTGCTTTACTAGAAAAAGATTACAGTATATTAACTTTGTTATGGACACTGACTTATCTTGGTTGTTAGGTTAAGTGTTTAATTAATGTACTAGTGCATTTAGAATTTATTGAAATGAACTAATGAGTCTGATTTTCAGTAACATATTATCAAGTGAAAATCAACACTCATTGCTATTATTTTATCAATGTTCTCAATCTTGAGAGAGTTATAAACTCATGTTTAATAGCTTAGTCAATTTGATCTATTAAGAATGAGATTCTATAAGTCAACATATTCTTTAGGTTGGAAGACTATGTTATTGGATAGTAAGTCCATAGATCCTCAATAGAAGAATTCATAGATACTTTTATTAAGTGTCATAGTACCTCTTAGGTAATTCATTTATGTGGCCATAATAAACTAAATGCTAAATACCTTGAGTGGAGTGCTAAAGATTTTATAATTTTACTTCAGGAGTCAAGTGTGAAAATTATCACAATTCACCGGTAGAATGAATTTAGAACCTAAAGATAATAAGAAGTGTATAAATACTAGGTTGATAGTACTTTACCTAATTATACATGATATTATATTATTGAGGGATATTATATAATGAATAATAGATCAATGATAGCTATGTCGAGTAATAGAAAATACATTTAAAGTTCAATTACGATTTTATAGTGGAGTTAATCGTAATTGATAATTAATAAATCTGATTACTATTTTAATTGGTAGATTTTATTAATTATGTAGCCAAACATATTTTTATCTTTGTGGTCCCTTATTAACCTCGGATTTAATTATGTTATGACCGGACTTATTTAATAAACAAGTGACTCAACATTGATACCATATAGTTAAACAAATGACTAAAAGAACTTGCTTAATCTTAATTTTAAAAGGTAAAATATTTACTAAATTTACTAAATTTAATTTTAATTATTTGAAAAATAATACGGTTGGGAATTGAATTCCCCACCATGCTTTGCTTTGGAATAGGTTATAACAATGTAACCCATTTGTGTAGGATGTGAGCCATTCTTCAAAACTGTTTTTGTACAGTTTTTTATTCTCAATTAGAAAAAACCATGGCCGAACTGTAGATAGTAGAGAAAACTTGAAAAAATCAGAACTGATTTTTTAGTTTGCTTTTTTCGCTTATTCACTTGCTCATGATTTTGATTGATGGTTAGAAAAATAATAAAGAATACGATGAGATTTAAAATGTATTTTTTCTAATTATAGATGATTGTTTTATGATATTTTCAAGATCATGTGTTTTCAGCTGTATCAATTACTTCAATTAATACCTACCAAGATATTTAATAATATAAAATAGTTATTTCAATGTAGCTAATAAACTCTCATTCAACAAGTTAGACTAGCCTAATAATGGCTTACCTGTTCGAGTTATGTCCTAAAAGTATTGTAATGACGCTGCTTTATGGTTGATGATTTATTGATTAATAAATATTTTATTTATTAATGTCATTGCTCTATGATTAATTATTTATTGATTAATAAATATTTTATTCATTAACTACATAAATACATGCTTAGTATAGCCACAAGCATATAGTGCGTAGTTTGAGTGCTACTGAGCGTTCACTCATAAGTAAAAGATATAAATTAAGAGTTCTTTATGAATTATGAATTATCATATTCACAGTTTATTGAAGTTGGACACTTCACTTATCGTGAATACTGAAACCACTATCTTTTTTTATTTAAAGTGACTTACCTTAATCATTAAGTAAGGACTAAATAGCGTGTTACTGTATTTGAAATGCAATGAAATAACTAGTGAAAATTGATTTATGAGAAAGTACTATCATAATTATAAGATCAAAAGATAACTGCTATTATTTTATACGTGCTCTTAATTCTAAGAGAATTGTGATTTCATATTTAGTGACTTAGTAATTTTGACATACTATAAGAGTGCACTCTATGAGTCAACATGCTTGTTAGTTTGGATAATGAAATCATTGAACAATAAACTCATAAATTTTTATGTGAATCCATAATCCATGGGCTTCAAAATAATTTAATTATTTTTACATTCTTTATACATTATAAAGATGGAGATAGTTTTTAGATCATTTGGTTGATTATAGAGTATCCACGTGGAGCCACTTGTTTATTAAACAAGTCTCGTCACAACGTTATTCAAATCCGAGACTAGTAAGAGAATTGTAAGGATAAAATTATGTTTTACTATATAATTAATTAACTCTATCAATTAAACCATAATCAAATTAATTAAATATTAATTATGATTAACTCCACTATAGAATCATAATTGTACTCCAAGTGTATTTTATATTATTCGACGTAATTATCATTGACCTATTATTCATTATGTAATGCCCCTCCATAATATAGTATCGTGCATAATTAAGTTAATTACTATCGACCTAATATTTATATATATCTTGGTATCCTTATATTCCAAATTCATTCTATTGATCTACTATGATAATTTTAATACTTGATACCTTAAGTAAAATTATCAAATCTCTAGTAATCCACCATAGATACTAATCGTTTAGTTTATTGTGACTATATAAATGAATTACCTAAAATGTATTATGTCACTTAATAAAAAGTGTATGTGGATTTCACTATTGAAAATATATGAAATCATTATCTAATAACTAGGTCATCCAACCTACGATATATGTTGACTCATAAGAGTCTTGCTTTTAATAAATCAAAACAATTAAGAGTCTGCTTGAGAGTGTTTTCATAAAAGATTTTCAGAAAATAATTTTTAATTTTTTTTTACTGAAAGACGTGTAAAAGAATTTTTTTGGATGATTGTTGTGGAAAATTATTTTATTATTTTTAAATAAAGAAGTGGTTTAAATGTCAAGTCGGTAGTTTTTAATTTTAAGTTTTCCAACAATTTTACCCACTTTAATATATACCGAATAAGCAAATCTCATTTTTCTATCAATTTTTTAACTTAACCATGTGCTATTAGAAATGGTTATCTTAAAATCATGTCATTTAATTTTACTATTTAAACTTATCCGTCAACTTAACTTTCTTAGTATTCTTATTGTACTAGTAACAAACGGCCCCTTAAGTTCATTTGATTAAGTTGTCAAAGTTATCAAAGTGTTTAATTTGTCTAGTGGTGTACTTAATACTTAATGATTTTACTTGAGATATCGAGTATGAAAATCATCAACGATCACTAGTAGAATAAATTTGAAACCTGAGAAAATTAAAGATATGGGTCAACAATACTTTATCCAATTACATATGATGCTATACACATTGAAGAGACCGCATAGTGAATAATAAGTTAAGAATAATTACTTCAAGTAATATAAATACACGCTTTGAAGTTCGCTAACTTAGTGAAATTAATGATCATTAACAATTGACAGAATTCAATTATGGAGAATATGTAGGTTTTATTAACCATTGGAGCCAATAGTATTTTTGTCCTAACAGTCCAACCTCTTCTAGGTTTCATTAATATTTAAGTAATTACACCAAATTGACAAGTTTTGAAAGTCATTTTAAAATATAGTATTTTTTTTTCCAATTTTAGGTAAATAGACAAGTTTTCTTGTCACATCATCAATCATTGCTTGATGAAATTTTGATGAGATGATTTTGCCCTTAAATTTACAGATTTCAAATATGATTTTATTGATTTTTTATTAATTATGTCATCATTTAATTAATGATTTTATTCTTTCCTTAACTTCAGCTAATATCAGTTTATAGAAGATTTTATTTAATAAATGTTATTATCTAACCACTTCCTCCTTTTTTCAGCAAAATCACAGCGCACAAGAATATTTTGTTGACTCGATTTTTTTTGTTGTCTTTTAGGGTAATCTAGCTTCAAGTCATTCTCCGTAGAAAATTCTTCGAACCTCCATTGTTCATTTATTCATTAGAGATTAAAAAATGGAAGGTTTATTCTTTTTTCCATCATTAGTGAGTTGTCATCGTTATATTCATCTTTCTTCTTTTTTGATTAATATATGTTGGTCCTTAGATTTTTAAGAATTTGAAGGATTTTCGGGGTAAATAATTAATATATAGATTATATATCAATATGAAAGACTTTTGATTCTTATTCCAATTTGATTCAGGAATAACCAATTTAAGTCCCTAACATAGTATAGTTTGTTGCTTACATAAAGAAGTTATTACTTCAGTTTCAATCAATTGTTAATCAATTAGAAAGTAATTAGATAACGAAATTATTATTGATAGAGTGAAATTTTTTCACATTAATATACTATTTTCAGTTGAATATATCAATCATTGATTACTTATTACAACCAACATAATTGATAGTTTCATATTTAATCATCTATTAACCAATAAGCTTCAATTTTTCGTCTTCTCACTAGAATGATTTTAGGATTCTGTTTGTTCGGTGATTTTAGGGTTCTTCTCGAAAAACTTTTAATTTTTTAGTCTGTAGATGGTTGATTGATATATTTTTAATTTCAAATGATTTGATTAGTGATAATGGCGGTTTCCTTTTTAAGTTTACTTTTTGAAATAGGTGATAGGCGATTTCCAAGGTCTTTTGAGCTGGATTGTGGTGAGTTTCAAAATTTTCGGTCATTTGGTTGAGTTGTTTGCGGGTTTTAATTTTTCAATTAAAAAAATATTGTGAGCATAATTATTTCATCAAATTAAGCATCTATCAAATTAATTACATACTACTGATTTACTCGAGAAATCCTTCAAACACACCATAATTAGATTATGATCATTTTAATATAAAATTACTGACAATTATAAAAACCTACTATTTATCTAAAACTTTTGAAAAATTATTATTTCTTAAAATATTACCTCTAAGTTGTTTATTCTGTAAAATTTGTCATAAATATTTTTAGTTAAAGTCTGATTAATGGGCTTTTTAGATGCCACCATATACATAAGTCCATTGTCTTTTAGGGTTATAGACTTGGATGATTACAAATGGGCCAAAGGAATACAATTGTGCAGGTCTATACATAAACCAATGACCATAACCCATGTACAATGGGTGACCTGCCATGTAGCGACCACATGGCCAACAGTAGTTGAAGACAATAATTCTCTTTAAAACGAGGCCTTCTTTCTCGCTAGTAACTTATACTCTCAAAATTGACGTGTTGTTCTGCACCTTAAAATTAAACGAGGAAAAGTTTTAGAGACGATTTTGTGTTCTTGGAGCCCACACACTTGCGTAGCCGGCAGGGACAGGAGCCAGAAAATTTGATCAAGTGAGGTCACTTTCTTTTTACTTTCTTTTTATTTTTAACAGTATATTTTGTATAATAATTTTATCATATACTTAAAACTTTTCCTCGGGGAGGAGGGGTGAAATATGGATGGAATTTGGGGAATGGATCTTAGGGTTTTTATTTAGGATAGAAGATTCGTCGAGGTTTCGAGAAAGCACGCTTCAAATGAATTGTGATCTCTCTTGATTCATATTTTGTGTTTGCTAGATCGGCATTAATAAAAAATAATCTAGATCTTGTATGTTTTTTGTGAAAAATCCTCCAGTTGAAATCAGAGTAAGTTTGATTATTTTTTTTATTTGATTTCGAGTGCTAAAACTGAATCCATATTAAAGTTTGTGTAAGCGATAATAGGAATTCTTACAATATTATATTTCTTTATATTTATATATTGTATTGATTTCGGTGGAACCTCCCTTTCACTTGGGTTGGCAGCTAAATTCTGTCTTCGAGACCCCATAACATAAGAAAGTCGTGGAGTGCATAAGCCCCCTTAGAGAGAGGGGCTACTTTCTTGTGGTAGTCATTTCGAATGAGCAAGTAGGGGGCGGCAACTAAAGAGGTAGCGAGACTGACCGCAATTGCAGGAATAGGTGGACTTTCATTCATTTTGGTTATGGAAAGTGAAAGTCGTTTCGTTTAGTACGAGATCGCTTCACACCTCGCGGTGCTTACACCTCTCGCCTATCGAAGTTCTGTTGTAACTGATTTTATGTTTGCATGTAAAATTCTTTTGGTATGTAGTTAAATGGAGAAGCTATGAAAAGTTGGATTTTCTCTTATTTTACATAAATCTTGTGTAATTTTTCTTCACATAAGCATATGATTTTTGCAATGGAAATAATAAAGACAAATTATAAAAATATATACAAAATCAACTATGTGAGATGAAACGGCAAGGCGGTGATGGAAATTAAGGGTGTTCACGGTTCGGTTCGATCAAATTTTTAATGAAAAACTAAACCAAACCGAAACTTCAATTCGACAGTAATACCAAACTGAACCGTTCATGACAAGAGTACCGAACCAAATTGAACCATGAGTTTCGATTCGGCTCGGTTCTCCGGTTTGTTATTATTAATTAAAATAGTTTCCAAATGTTACTATTCAAAAAAAAATTTAAAATTTTGCTTTCTGTTCGAAAACCACCAAAAATTCAAACTGAACCGAAATTTCGGTTCTCTAATTTTTTGAACCAAACCGAACTGAAGGTACAAAAAGAATGACCAAAACGATCATTTTCAATACAGTTTGTCAGTTCAGGACAAAAATGTTCAGCCCTAATGGAAATCGACATGCGAAGCCAGCAACACAACGGTGTGTACTATCGAATACTATGCACGCCGCACGTATAATGTATGTTGTTGTGTTGGCGCAACTTACATTGAAACTTATCCTCAAGGAGGTTTTATATTTTCAAAGTGTCGCATAATTGTTAATCGAATATATCTTTCTCAATTTACATAATCAAGTTGTCCTACAGTTATTGATCACCCAACACTCTCTCTACAATGGTAGTGGGAACATGTGGAAATTGCGACAACGTCAACGAGTACACAAAGATAAGCTCTGTCTTTTATTCTCTCAACTATTTTTTGTGCAAGATCATTAGTCCCTTTTAATCCCAAGAACTCGATGCTAGACCTCATTCCCAATTGATCTCTTCAAGTGATGTAACAGTCAAGAAAAATTATTGGCCACAGTTGAGCAAGAAAAATAAGTTTTGTTTATCAAAAACAAAAAAATCATCACTTGCATGTGTTTTCATGGTGGCTCCAAGTTCCTTGGTGTTGGAAACGCGGCACACGAGTGATGGAGTTGTGGTGACTTTTAAAAATTTATTAAAAATGAATCGTATATTTTTTAATAAAATGAAAACAAGCGCGATGTAACAATTTTTAAAATAAAATTTTTTATTGAAAAACTCTTTTCAAAGAGGATCTATTATATATTATATTAAATCTGAGACATACATAGATATGAATCATATACCTCTTGTAGTGTATATCAAAAGTCCTTGTGAAAAATGATTTTGCTTTCCCACGAACAACGGACTTTGAGATTCACACCAAGATCTTCCAAGTCAATCCTCAAACACACTAGGACGTGTGTGGGCACGTAGAATAATCAAAGAAATTTCTGCCTCCAGATTACTCGACACATAAGATCTAGAGATTTACTGAGAATGATTAATTTTTGTGAGACAATCATCTGAGAGAATACATGATTATTCTCACAGAGTTTTTTGATTAACTTTTTAATCAGAGAGAAAGTTCGCCCGATTGCAATTGTGTTCTTCACTCTCTATCAACAGATTTAATTGATTCAAATTATTATCTAAATAATTTATAATTATCTAAATTCACAAATTAGATATTCTATCTCACTTATCGATAATTAAAAAATTAATCGATATAATTATATATATAATTTTCAAAATTAGTATATAAATAATTCAATTAATTAATTAAATCATACATAATTATCTCATAATTACATACTTGCCCAGAATAAGAATTATTTTTACAAGTCAGTCATTTTCTTATGTTCTGAAATATTCACACCCTAGACTCTGTAATACAGAGGTGACTTAGAGACCATAGACCTTTAATCTTGAGCTCTAATAAACCAGATTATTAATTCAACTCTTTAATTAAATAATATTATTTATTAATTTCATTATTACTCCACTATAAATATGTAATTGCACTCTTAGAGATTATAAAATATATTTATAGAGTATTCTCGTGTAGTCCATTGATATAATTATTTCACGTAGTTCTGTTATCCAATTATTGATTCAAAAATTATAGCTGATCAAAATGACCGTTTTTCCTTCTAAATTGCCTCTTGATCCTCAAGTATCTTTAATTCACTAGTGAATAACTAATTTATAATCAGATTATAAATTTGAGCTCAATAGCCATTCAGTTCCAGAATTAATATTTAAAAGAATCAATATACGATTCGTTAGGAAAGCTGGGATTCCAAATCTTGTAAGATCATATTCCCAGCCATCCATATTACTGAATCTCCAAAACAAAAGTCACTAACTTGTTTTATAAACAAACCTTAACGAATGAATCAAAAGATATGTATAGGAGTTCATAACTACTCAGGATTCAGATGATCTACATATGATCATCAAATTGATGTATAAACAATATGTTAATAAATATATTAATTCACATCGGTCCTGTCATGTATAACCTTATTATATAAAGTATATTCACTAAGATATCTATCCACATCAATGATCCGGATCTAGATCACATGCATTCATAATGCTTAGTGAACTGTACTAGCAATCATTTATTAAAGATTCCACACTTTAATATGTTGCTGACTTTTCTATTCATTATCTATAATCTTAATCCTCTTGTAATAATACAAGATCATAGTCTCATTAATGGATATGAAATTTTCATATATTTATATAAATTATTCAACAAAATTTAAAAGAAAAATTATAGGAAAAATGTAATTCCATTAATTTCATATTCAAATGTCAATATATATATTTTGAGGGCATAACAACCAACACTTGGAGAGAGCGTGGAAGTCATAACTATGACTGTTTCGTGTGATTCTAACATTACTATTGCTGCTGGTACTAGAAGGGGATGTGGCAAACCACCTGAAAGTAAAAATACATTGGTAAGCACCTAGGATGATAAAGAATCCCTTCCCGTTTTAGTTTTTGAAAAACATAAAGGAAAAGAGTGTAGGATCAATATGACACCGGGAAAATAGTCTAAAATAAATATTTTAATATATGAAAAATAAATTTCTTGAAATAAATAATGATAAAAATAAATGATCAAGCAATAAAAATAATTGTGTAATTAAATAAATGTGCGGAATAAATAAATAAATAAAGATATAACGATGCGAAATATTAAAGTGCAGAAAATAAAGAGAGTAGGAAAGAGAGATGACACACGATATTCTTACGTGGTTCGGAAAAATCTATCCCTACATCCACGCTCCAAGAATCCCTCTTGAAGATTTTTGCCAAGCGATCTTCTTAACGGTGAAGACCAAACATTTACAAACCATATTGACTAATGGTGCCAATCAGACTTTTACAATGTAACTCGTTCGAGATCTTCGAATCTCTTACAAAATTTCTCTCTCGCAAAGAGTAGATCTCTCAATATTCGCTCACAATTTTTAATAGGTTCTCTCTAGAGAATCAAGCGCAGGTCCAAACTGGGTTGGAAACCGGATGGAACGGTGCTTGATTTGGGAAGAATTTCACAAATGGGCAACTGGTCCAACCGGTTTTCCATCGGTGGATTCGGTTTGTGCAGTAACGAAAGTAATTGCCAAATATAGAAACCGGTTTCAACCAGTTTCAAACCAATCCATCCGGTTCCCATCGGTGTGACCGAGGTCCCTTTCAAAGCGGAGCTGATTTTGATAGCAGATTAAGGTGAACCGATTTTGACATCTTACACATTGTTCTGCTCAGTTTGGTATCTTTCATTATGGTTCATGAGCGTGTCGGTATGGTTCCGTGTTCCTTGATGCATTCTGAGTTCAACCAATTTTGTTTAAGGCCATTTGGAGTACGCATGAATGAATTCAAGTAGCTAGAAAGGTCAAGGAAGTTGAAGCCCTCACACTGTAGCATAACCCTATTCTTGAACAACTAGATGAGGATTACACATTACTGGCTGAGATAGAGCGTGTTCCTCTAAATTAGTTAGAGAGTGGTGAGGAAAAAATGAGGAATCAAAATAAAAGAGCTCATGACAGTGAAGATGATTCAATAGCTCATGATACTCAGGAGACAAATGCACAACTCCAAGTAGTGTGAAATTGAGCTTGGCAGAAGTAAAGAAAGAAACATCATGTTACTAAGCCTAAAGTTCAAAGTTAGATCGTAATGAGTAATTCACCAAAACCCCCTCCTCCCCATATATGATGTCAAACTTTGCTATCTGGAATGTGAGAGGTTTCAATAGGTCTCAAAAGCATTCAGAAGTAAGGATTGTGTGAGGGACTATCAATTGAGTATGTGTGGTTTGGTGAAAGAGAAACATTTCAATAGATTGCCAATAGTGTTTTTCCTGACTGGGTTGCTACTAATAACTATAATATGAATACCTCTGATAGAATTTGGCTTGCCTATGACCCTGCCATTTTTTTTGTTATCCCTATTGTCTACACTGATCAAATGATTCACTGCAAGATAGAAATGACTAATCATTCTGCTGAATTTTGGTGTACTGTGACATATGCTTCAAATGATTCTAGAAGAAGGAAGGTGTTTTGGAATGATTTGACTCATATTTATCGTGATACAATCCAAAAACCTTGGATTATGTGAGGATACTTTAATTAGATTATGCATCCCAATGAGAAGAAATGTGGTACCATGTTTTGGGATGAGGGCATGTTGGATTTTGCAAGCTGTGTTTCTCAGACTGAAGTGAGTGATTTGAGTTATAATGGAGCCTTCTTGACTTGGTGGAACCATCAAACATGAGGGGGCATTATTATGGAGAAAATTGAATGAGCAATTGCTTGTTCAGCAAGGCAATATCACATTTTACAGATCCTGTTTAATTTGATAGTTGTCCTGCTATCATTAGACTGCTTCCTGATGTACCTAAGAAGAAAACCACCTTTAAGTTCTTTAAGTTTTTTATTGGCATGAGTGGGGCAATGCTATGTTCAGACTTGCTAGAAATCTCCTATAAGTTAAACATGCTCCACTGTAGTGATATTTCTAAAAGGGTATTGGAAGCCAAGGAATGTCTTTAGCTTGCTCACTAGTATCTAGATGCCAATCCTAACCTGTTGGAGGCCCAATAGAAAACAAAGAAGTTTCTAAACAGTTTACTGATTGGAAAATTATTGAAGAAATTTCTTTAATGAAGAAATCAAGGATCTCATGGCTGTATCTGAGAGATAATAATACTACATTCTTTAGTGCAGTAAAATCCCATAGAAGAAAGGCTCAGATCATGCAACTTACTGATAATAATGAGAATCTTCTTGAAGATCCTTCTGTAGTTTAGGAACACATTAGACACTTTTATTAGAATCTTTTGGGTGCCCAGACCCCAATTCCTGATATTGACAGGGATATCATCTAGAAAGTCCTTGTAAAATTAAAACCTAAGATTTGTGAGATGTTAATCATTGACTTTAATGCTGAGGAGGTGAGGGACACTTTATTCTCCTTCTCCGGGTTCTGATGGATATTTTGCCAATTTTTTCAAAGGGACCTAGGACATCATAGGGAGGGAAGTAAGTGAAGCAATATTGGAATTCTTTTAAAATGGAGAGTTGCTTAAGCAATTTAATGCCGCAATAATCACTTTAATTCTCAATATACCTAACCCAATTAGAATCATCGGGTATAGTTCCATAACCTGTTGTAACCTAGTTTATCAATGCATCACAAAGATGCTAGCTATTAGATTAAAACATGTTTTACCTGACTTGATTTGCCTTAATCGAATTGCTTTTGTGTCAGGCAGAGCCATTTTAGACAATGTCCTACTTTCTTAGGATATCATGCGAGGTTATCACAGGGAATCTTATATCCCTAGGTACATTCTCAAAGTGGATTTTTTAAAAGCTTATGAAAGTCTGAGCTGGTATTTTATTAGTAGACTTTTGCAGGGTGTTGGCATTCCTTCTAAGTTCATCAATTGGATTATGGAGTACATTACAACTCCAACACACTCAATTAACTTGAATGGCAATCTCCAAGGATTCTTTAAAGGTGCAGATGGCTAAGGCAAGGAGATCACATCTCTCCAAACTTTTTTGTGCTATCTATGGAAGTTTTAGCATGAATTCTGAACAAGTGTACATCCCTCTTAACTTTCTAGTAACATTGTAGATGTAAAAGAAATAAAATTGTAAATATGTGTTTTGTAGATGACTTGTTGGTGTATTGTAAAGGAGACCTGAATTATGTTAAAATTGGTAAAGTAAGGCTTGACCTATTTTGCAGATTATCTACTTGAAACCAAATGAGTCAAAGAGCAATGTGTTTTTCACTAGTGTTGATAGTTTTGTGCAACATAGTATATTGTGTGAAACATGTTTCAACAAGGACAGTCCTCCTGTGAAGTATCTAGGCACCCTCTCATCTCCATAAAGCTTAGCAAAGTGCACTGTGAGATTCTAGTGGACATGATTGCGATGAGGACAAAGGTCTAGGAAAATAAGCATATTTCTTATATTGGTAGTTTACAACTAATTATGTCCATCCTTAATGCCATACAAGGATATTGAGCCAGCTTGCTTATTATCCCTAGGCATGTCATGAGCAAGATAAATGATGTTCTCATAAACTTTCTTTGGAATGAGAATTCAGGGAGTTTTGGAGGGGATAAAGTTTCTTGGGACATGATATGTGCTCCTATAGAGGAGGGTGGTATGGGCATTAAAAACTTGACTGTATAGAATCTAACAGCTATAACAAAACACTTTTAAAGGTTGGTAACTAAATCCAAAGAATCATTATGGATTGCATGGTGTAAAAATAACCTCCCCAAGGATCGTTCCATATTCACAGTTAAAATGCTAGCTGATCATACCTGGTAAAGGAGAAAACTACTCACAATCAGTGACAAACTTGTAGGTTAATGTGCACTTAAAGTTGGAGATGATTCTGATATTTTTTCTGTTCACTAAGCCATGGCATCCTGCAATACCTTATATGCTAAAGGAAGTAAAAAAAATTAGTTTTGAGCGTAGGCTTGCACTTGTCTACTCCTCTCTCTATTTTGATTAAAAAAAAGTAGATGGGTCTGCCCCAACCAAAACCTTACATCCAGTCTAGCTCATTGGGCCTCTCACCTGGACTTAAACCTTCTCTACCATAACCATAATGATACATTGTAGTGGATTTTGGATACAACAGGTGCTTTTTCCATCAGAAATATATATAAGGACCTCGTGTAACAGAAACCAAAGATTGCATGGCATAATATAGTCTGGTTTTCTGGTTCCATTCCAAAATATTCTTTTATAAATTACCTTGCTTTGCTTGATAAGTTAACTACCAAAACTCATGCCGTTAAATGGTTTCCTTCCTTCTACTAGCTTGTCTTGTGTTTTTCGTACTGTCAGGATTGAGTTAGTAGCTCATCTATTCTATGAATGTGAGGTTACACAGGTTATTTTGGTTGATTTGCTATAGAGGTGTGATCTTCACTGTGATATTCTTACTTGGGTGGCTTTCCAACATTGGTTATTACGGAAGCAACACATAGACGTGAAGGTAGAAACCTACAAAGCTAAGCTTATTGTAAAAGGATATACTAAAAAAGATGGAATCAATTATGAGGAAACTTTTTCGTCGGTGGTGATGCTGAAGTCTATAAAGATATTGTTGTCCACTATGGCTCACCTCAATTTTGAGATTCAGAAAATAGATGCCAACACTGCATTTTTATGTCTTTGCTGAAGGGATTTATTGCTAAAGGCTAGGAAAATATGGTTTGCAAGTTAAATAGCTCTATTTAGACTCAAGAAAATATCAATATCATGGAACATCAAGTTTGATCAAGTAATCAAGTCTTCTAGTTTGGATAAAAAATGGATGAACCATGTGTGTGCAAGATAAAGGAAGGAAAACATTGTAATTTTCTTGCTTCTTTACGTAAATGACATTCTATTCTTTAGAAATGATGTGGGGTTAATGTTGAACATAAAGTTGTAGTTGCTGAGTAAGTTTAATATGAAGGACGTGAGTACAGGCAACATCTGTTCTTGGGATCAAAATCATTCATGATCCAAGATCTAGAAAAATATGATTATCCCAATTTGCGTATATAAATAAGGTTCTAAAGAGGTTCGTGATAAAAGATTCAATGAAAAGTCAATTGGTATCCAATGATCAGTGCCTAAGACGCAAGATGAGATTGATAGTATGAAGACGGTTCCCTATGCTTCTGTAGTGGGAAGTCATATGTATGTAATATTATGTACTAAACTAGATATTTATTTTGTAGTAGGCATGGTCAGTAAATATCAATCGATTCAAGGGAGATAACACTAGGTAGTTGTGAAATATATACTATACTATCTTAGAAGAATGAGGGATATTTTGATTGTCTATCATAGATAAAGTCTCGTACTTGTAAGGTATACAGATTCATATTTCCAATCAGAAAATGACCCTAGGAAGTCTACTTGGGAAATGTGTTTAATATCGGAGGAGGAGGAGCCAGTTGGAGAAGTGTAAAAGAGAACCATATTGCAGACTCAACCTTAAAAGCGGAGAATATGTAGCAATTTCAAAAGTTGTAAAAGAAGTTGTCTAGCTACGAAAGTTCCAAGGAAAATAAAAGAGTAACACGATTGATAGAATGTTGATCACAATTTATTGTGATAACACAGGACCGATCATGCAATATAAATAACCTTCAAACCATCGATGAGGCAAGCATGTTGAGTAGAAGTATAATCTCGTTAGGGATATCATACAACATGGATATAGTTATCTCTAAGATAGCTTTCATGAAGAGCTGGCAGATCCGTTTATGACGACTTTAGCCATAAATATATTTGGGTCACATGTAGATGACATGGGAGTTAAGCTTATTGTAGAGTGCTTTCGGAAAAGTGAGATCATTAGGATTGTGCCAAAAAAGTACTATAGAGTGAAGCTGATAGTAGAGTGCTTTCGAGAAAGTGAGCGATCATTATGATTGTGCCAAAGAAAGCACTCCAATTCTATTGTTTATATTAAAAACATTTCATTATCGTTAATAATAAATAATTTCTTCATATATTATGTGCAAATACATTCTTATGAAAGGTCCACAAGTGAAATAATAATTAGTTTATGATTCATATGGAGTTTATCTCATGAGATCAAAATGTTTAACTAAAAGTTTTTTATGGCTTGAGACATATTATACATAGTCTAGTGAAGTTTGGTGTTTTACTAAGATAGACTATAGTAGATTAACTCTATTATCTTGAATGACTTACCTTGCTCACGAGGTGGAATGTCCAGTTAATGTGCTAATGCATTGAATGGATTAATGATTTTGATTTTCAATAAAAGCACTATCTTTAGATAATTATAACTTCTACCTGCATATATGAGTGCTCTTAATATGGATATAGTTACGAACTCATATTTAATAGTTTTGATCTACTATGGTTGAGATACTATGAGTCAATATGTCTATTGATGGATGACTAAGTTGTTAGATAATGAGGTTGAATAGATTCTCAATAGTAGAGTTCATAGACATTTTTGAGTAAGTGACGCAGTACCCATTATGATAAAAATCTAATTATGTTATCATAAACTAAGCGCTTAGTATCACTAATAAATTATTAGAGATTTTATAATTTTAGTTGAGGAATCAAGTATGATAATTATCATAGTTGATTAGTAGAATGAGATATAGAGCTTAAAGAACAAGTGATATATATATATTTGTTAGATAAATACTTTATCTAATTATGCATGGTGCTATATTATGAAAGAGCAACACATAATGGATATTAAGTTAAGATAATTGCATCGAGTAATGTATGAAATCTACTGTTGAGAATCCATTATGATATATTTAATAAAAGTACTATCAAATCTCTAATAGTAGAGTTCATAACGGATAATGAAGATGAATAAATTTTCAATAGTAGAGTTAATAGACATTTTTGAGTAAGTGACACATTACCCATTATGATAAAAATGCCTATAAACTCTACTATTGAGAATCTATTCATTCTCATTATATAACAACTTAGTCATCTAACCTATAAAATCTTTTTATCCACATAGTGAATAATAAGTCAAGATGATGACAAAATCCATTGAGTAAGTGACACAGTACCCGTGATGGTCACAAAATCTGTTTATGTGATTGTAACCTAAGCGCTTAGTATCACTACTGAATTATTAGAGATTTGATCATTTTTGTTGAGGAATCAAGTATGGTAATTATCTTAGTTGATTAGTATAATGAGATTTGCATAATTAGTTTATCTAATTATGCATGATGATTTATCATGGAAGAGCAACACGTAATGAATAATAAGTCAAGATAATTACATCAATTATTATAAAATATGAATGGAGTTCAAGAACATTTTTAGTGGAATAAATAATAAACAATAATTAATAAGTCTAATAATGGTTTGGTCGGTAGATTTTTTTTAATTATTTAGCCATGAGTAATTTTATCCTTGTGTTCCCTAAGCTAATCTACGGCTTGGATACCAAGTAGTCAACCAAGCCAATTCTAATTTTATTGATGAAAATTATTGATTATTTTTTAAATTAGTTTTACTTAGTTGATAATTTTCAACCAATCCTCACTTTGAATTTTCACTAGAAAAATGAGACTTACTCCTAGATGTTAGGATCCTTTTGATACGATTAGTGACAGAAGAGAAATCCTAAAGAGATCCTTCTCCCTAACTGAAATTTAGAGAGGGATGAATGAATGGATTTTTCTTCTAAATGTCCATACATTAGTGATCGATTGATGATTTGAGGAATAACAAGAAAGATGGTGAAATTTTGATTTATGTTCATGGTGGTACACCGCAAGTGCGGCAATCGGTAGTGGGAGTACACGACAATGGCGACAATGGGTGTATGGGTAGCTGCAGCAGTGAGGCTTTCTAGAAAAGAAGAATGAAGGTACATGGTATGTTCATATTATTGAGTCGTGTTTAGTTGATGACCCTAGCAGATCTTAATAAATACCAAAGAAACATTGGTCGAACGAGTTCATATTTTGCCATACCTATTTTGTTTCTTGAAAACTTAAAGATTAATGTGAATACCTTAACTTCCATGAGTTCATGGTTTAATGACATGCAAAGAGACACTTTTATGTCAGAAAAACTGTCACTTACTACATTCGTTGTTAAAAGAATAATTTGCATCTGGTTCCAAAAATCGTTTAGGGAACATTTTTTTCCTTTTTATTTTATTATTTATTTGTCCTCAAATAGGATGTTAAAACTAAACATATTACTTATTAGGGTTTAGATGATTAATTGGTCTACATGTGCGTAAATCCCTTTAATATAAAAAATCGTACTAATTTATTAGATAATTAGTTGTTAATAAGTAATAATGGACAAACATTCCCTCTAACAAAGTTATCAACAAACATTTCCTTCTTTGTTAAACCATTAAAGTTGTGTCCTGGGCAATTTAACCCATAAATTCTGGAATGAGATAGATATACTTTGTGGTCACTATACAAGTGATGCTTTATTAGGGTGCCAACTATTTTTACAACAATATGGTCTCTATTACCATTAAATGTCAGGTGATAAAATAGATATGAGTAGTAGTGGTAATCACGTAAAGTGACCGTGAGCATGTGGGTGAATATGAGACGTCCATGTGACCATGAGCATGTGGGTGAATATGAGATGTTCATGGCTTGTAGGAACCAACATGCTACACGGCACAATGTCCATGACCGTCGTTTTCTAGTGATCATGCCTTTCCAATCCTTACTATAAATGGCGCACATGATCATTCTGGGCATGTTTATGTTTCTCAATGATTCTTTTTTGTATATTTAACTTTTATGCTCTTTTGAGCGATCGCTTTCCACTTTATCCTGATAACGCTTGTTCAATATTCAAAATGTTTCCTCAAATTCTTTCATGTGTCTTTCCTGACATACGAGAGGAAAATGTGGAACACGTAGCATTTTCAATTGTTGTCTCCTACTATTCTTTCAACAGAACGAGTTATCCCCAACTTTTCTTTCAACGCAAGGCTTAGGCTTCTAGTAGTGTAAATGCTTCGGCTTCGGTTGTCAATAGCTTCAAATTCCCTTCCTTGAGAGGTTGAAGAAAATACATATAGGAAAATAGTTTCAATCAACCATTTGTCCTGCAACAACTTGTCCGTTCAAGCTCTCCGTAACTAAAAAATTGTTTTCAGTATAAAATTGTCCGAGTGGACTAATGTGGATTGGGTTGAAGCTTTGGAATGCTTCTACTTCTAGAAAACGCATGAAGCCAACATGAAGTGCTCAACCTGATGACATCGCTTGCCATAGATGAAATATTTGCACAATGAATGCCCTGATTAATAAATGAGATTCTATTTTATAAAATCTTGGCATAGTTTGTAATGAGATTGTTGCATATTTGTAATGATATTTGCTTATTTTATGAAATCTAGTTCTGAAGGCTTTTTTTGTAACATTACATATTTGTGATTTTCTAAATGTGAAATTAGCAAGTTCATAATGGTTAAAAAACCTAATAAGTAATTATCGACAAACATTCCGTCTAACAAAGTAATATAGACAAACATTTCCTCTTGTATTAAACCATTACCTTGTGTCCGTTGACAATTTAACCCAAAAAATTTAGAATGAGCAAGACATCTCAATAAAACTTTGTGGTCACTATACAAGTGATGCTTGACTACGGTGTGAACTATTACAACAACAATCATTTCTACTAGTATTAAACATGAGGTAATAAACTATGGTTTTTTGTACTAGCATGTAAAACACTTTACTACATTTATATAACTTTTAAAAGCATTGGTTAGGGTGTCTCTCCCGTGAGACTTCAACAATAGAGGGACAATACTCTAGTATGGATCGCTGATCTAGACAGCTCATATCACATCACCAAAATGCAACTTCTCCTCTGGTGTTGCAACCCAATGACAAAGGATCCAAATTCACATAAGTTATATTTAACATGTGATTTTACGAGCCTTTGACTAAAAAACTTAAATCTATTTTTTTGGTAATTTCACTCGCTAACTCTATTTTTACTATTATATTTCGAGTTTAGAAAGACCGAGTAGTGCTTTTAAATTTGGACACTCCACACTACTACAAAATGAGCTTTAGATGACAACAGATTATTAGAATTAATGATACATCTCTTAATTCTGTCATGTAAAATAAGATTCTAGTGTAAAAAAATTGATGTTTGGTTAACTAACATGTTTTACATTAACTGTCATAAATATATTACCTAATATGACACCTATTCTTTTTAACTGTCATTAAATTTTCTTTAATTACAAAATTGCCATTATATATACTCCCTTAAATAACCCTAATCTTTTCATTTCTCTCAAACTTGTGACGCCATCTCCCTCTCCCTTCATTCTCGACGCCATCTCTCTCTCCCTTCATTCTCGTCACCGACCATCGTCGCTGGCTATCGCCAATACCTCTCTCTCTCTCTCTCTCTCTCTCTCTCTCTCTCTCTCTCTCTCTCTTCTTCTTCTTCTTCTTCTTCTTCTTCTTCTCTCTTCTTCTTCTTCTCTCTTCTTCTTCTTCTCTCTTCTTCTTCTTCTTCTTCTTCTTCTTCTTCTTCTTCTTCTTCTCACACAAGGAGATGCACATTCTTGAAAATTTCTATTCCTACATCTGTGAAATCGCTTCGATCTCTCTTTCTGAATGTTTCATCTATTGGAAATTTTTTCTCACTTTTCATTTCTTTAGTCTTGCCTATTTGGTCTTATCATTTACTTTCTCTGGAAAGATGAACAATCGGAAAGGTTAATCAATTGCGGGAAGATCTGGTGTTTCTTGTGTTCACGGTTACAAATCTAGCATCATTGATTGAGAATTTTTATTTTTCCGATTCCATAGGCATTTAGATACTACTTTTTACACTTTTAGATTGTGGATCTAGGTTTCAGTGATCCGTGTTTTATTCCTGAATTGGTTAAGTGAATGTGACTGGTTTTAATGAGTATGGAAATTTCTTGCGTTGTGGCTTCTTTGGACGCTCAATTATCCGAGGTCTCTCCTTTGGCTCTTAAATCACCCTGGTTTTGTCGAAAAACATTTTGAGTAGTGGCTTTCGCTTCCAAACACTAATGGACTGGTATTTTTTACCTTTAATTCTCTATTAATTACGGATAAATTATCGCATCGTCTCAACTAACTTTTTGGTTAAGTGAATGTGAAGGCACTAGTTTTGCATTTATTTTTATGAAACAGGGACAGTTAAGAGTCTTAAGATTTTCTCAGATAATGAAAAGATCAAGGTTGATGCCAGTTGCACGTAAGTGCTAATTTTAGTAGATCAATTAAGCAAGCCTAGTGATTGGCTTCCCGTGTCTTGGCCTGCGACATAATTTAGCTTACGTTTATAATTTAACTTTGAATTTCTTCACTACATTTCAATTTTTGACTGTTTATCTTTTTTAATGGAAGGAAACTTGTCATGATTAAGAAAAAGTCTACTGAGGATTATGCAATTTATCCAAAGGTAATTCATCTTTTCCGTTCTTTCATTTTTGTATGGAAAATTTTTAGCTAGTCAAAGGGTGAGCATCATAACTTCTGTAGTTAAGTATTAACTTTTGTAGTTCTTGTCTTCTATAGTTAAGTATTTACTTCTACATTCATTGTTTTGCTATTTAAAAGTGGTTTGAAGTATATGAAAAAGAACAAACAGAAGTGTGATGCCTTTGGTAAGTCACAATGTTTGCGTAGTAAGAACTTTTTAGAATTTAGTTAAAATATGGTATGCTGACTTCTCAGGAACTAGAAGTAATGGAAGGAAAGCACTTGTTGATGTCAGCAATACCCTAATCAGCTCTTCACAAAATATAGTTCATGATGGCTCCAAACCGATGTGAGCATATTTTCTTCAAATACCATTGTATATCTATAATTCTTTCTTCTTTTCACTTGGGAATGGGGGGTGGGGGTGTGTTAGTCGTGTTGGTTTGTGCATTTGTATTACGACGAAAGTTTTTAATTTTTTTATTGAGCCTCTACTCCTAACATCGTGGGTAGATTGTTCATACTTACAGAAGTATTGCTAATGTGTAAGGCTACGACAACAAGCTCCTAACAGTTTTGGTGGCTTATATATATAAAACAATGGATACTTGTAATTTGAAAGGAATAGGATTACCATGGATTGGGTTGAAAGTTCCTTAGCAAGCACAATCATTTTATTCACATGTTCAACTATAGAATATTATTTCATTTTTGCTCCATTATAATCTTCAATTCAACATATGATTCAAAAGTAGTACCATAAGCGATAGAAATAGCATCAAACATGCTCTAAGCACTTCTATGTTCTTCAAACATTATTTCAACATCAGGTTCCATATAAGTCAACATGATTTCCCTAGCAG
>QANY01010678.1:984202-1023445 GCA_003255025.1 Datisca glomerata
CCCCCCCCCCCCCCCCCCCCCCCCAAAAAAAAAAATTACGTCACTTATTGGGAGAAGGAAGTGCGATTTCATTGCCTGGTTAAATTCTAGGACATTGACTTCGAAATAACTCGGACTTTAAAACCAACTTACGAATCATTTTGTTCCATTCTGACATTGTTTTGGATCCACGTATGTAATCAGAGGCTGTTTGCTTGGGGTTTGAGATGAGGAAAATGACTCAAGACAAGATAATCTCACAAACAAAACACTAAAAATAATTTATTTCCTTTTTTCAGCTAATAAATTAAGATATGACAGAAGTGTCAAACCTACATATTCAATTTGTTTATATAATAGAATGATTAAACAAGTTTAAGATCATAAAGAAAATTTTTGTGTAAGGGAAAAATCATATATTTTACGGAGCTAGAATATCAATAATATATTTAAAGTTTTGGCATTTAAATACAATTTGCATGACCTGATGAAGTTCAAAGTAGTACCCATGTTAATCCCCCATACTATTAGTTACAAAGATCTTTTGACAAGCATTTGCCGCATTAATTCGTGTGAACCAAAAATTTATTAATAGATAAGAACACATTCCAACCAATTCTCAAAAAATATAAATTTATATCAAACTAGAATTAATAACTAATCCCAACATTGAATTATTGAAAAAACTCATATAAGTAAAGAATCTCAAATAGTCTTGATAATGAGACATATAATTGTCACTATAGATAAGAACTAAAATTTCACCGGTAGTGATTAACGTTCAGAAACAAGAAGAATTTGCGTACAGTTCTGGAAAATTATATTGTGGACCTTGGAGGGTGAATGTCAAAGCTTATTTGACAAAAAGTAAAAATGTCGAATACACATTTGAAGTTCAATTATCTTAGAACACAAGGCAAAAAAGTAACTTCTTTATAAAGATTTATGACGCCTACCTTTTCAACTTTTTCTAAGAAACTGGCTAAAGAGGTAGTAGGTAACCGTTTCAATGATCAAGATTTGAGGGATAAATGTGACGGCCAGGAATAGTCCGGTGCCACCTAGTATACCACACAACTTACTCGTTACTGTAATATATAATGGTCTTTCATTTATTATCTTTAATTATATAATATGTTAGTAATCTAACAATGTAATTAGTATTGATTATTGCATATTATTATTACGTTTCTATTACTTTTTATCGTCAATCAATTAATATTATTATATTCTATTTTTTAATATTAATTTATGTAATAAATAATAATAGTTAAAATGATATAACAACAATAAAAAAATAATATAATGATTATAATATAGTATACATCTATAATCTATAATAATAATATCTATAACATCTCTAAGGGACTTAAGTTACGAGAAATTTATGATTTCCTAATTTACTCCTCACTCATTTTTATGTCTTGATGGTATTTTTACTTTTACGTGATTTTTGTTAATTACATGAAATACATACAGATTAAAAATCCTAATAAAGATTTCTGTTTTACAGATTTAATCTATGCATATAATTTATAATCTACTTTTATAACACTTATAACATTACATGAATACTATTTTTTATTTAATCGAATCTTACAACTATTAGCATAAATACATGCACCTTTAGAACAAAAAATATGCATGGACCTTAAGTTTGTTCATCTACACTAATGGCTTACTATTTATTGATTTATCTTGAAACTGCACTCTGACTAAGATAAGAAAATCAAAGATTTTGTCATCATACATAGAATTTTGTCAATGGTGAGCCGCATGGTTAAGAATAATATACAAAAAGAAACACGTGGCGTTTAAAGATTGGTCCATGCGGCGATCCCATTATATAAAATTAGATATTAAGTGTTGACTTCGTTTTTGAGTTTATTGACAAAGATTCGAATGTCTTTTCTTACCTGGGAACAATCTGAGGGCTGTGATCTAGTAGAATTAAGACAATGTTCACTATACCGGGATGGGAAGATCTCTTTGAAGGATGTAGCTACCTTACGAGTCTTGGAAGTGCTTCTTTGATGTCGCAATGGGAGAACCCCTGGCACGACTCTCCATGCCACTCCGGGGGGAATCCCGAGGGTGGTGCTCCATGCCATCATGGGGGAACCCCGGGCGCGGCTTCCCATGCCGCCATGGGGGAAGCCTGGGCGCGGCTTCCCATGCCATAACGGGGGAACCCCGGGGGCGGCTCCCCATGCCACCCGGGGGGAACCCTGAGGGTGGTTCCCCATGCCGCCATGGGGAACCCCGAGTGGGGTTTTCTATGAGATGTCATTTTAGGGATGTGACACATTTGAGACATGGTGTGATGTTTTCAGTGTGTGGCCATGTTTTGAGCGTGACTCTTACTAGAGTTAGTTTCTGTCTAGACACGCGTTTGGCATGTGATTGTAAATGATGTACGTGTGATCCTCACCTGACCCCATCTATAAAAATGGGTCCCTAGCACCATTATTGAGGCAATCAGTTCTCATCAATTTTGAGATCAAATACTGAGAATATTCTCTCATCGAGTTTCTCACCTACCTTAAAGTCTTAAAGACATTTATCACCTTTCGACGACTGCCTAAAGTTGCTTATCCTTCACCTTTCGACCACCAACTCCACATTCCCAGGCAGACTTGGCATAGACTAGATCACTCATACACACATTATCCTAAATCCCTTAACATTTTGGTGACTCCACTAAGGACTGATCTATCTACCATCTTCTTCTCTCTTCGAGTATGGTTGGGCGTAGTCGAATGACGAGAGCTTCTTCTCATTTGGAAGGAGAGAATGTTAACCTAACTATTAGGAACCATGACATGGAAGATGCTACTTCCAGTGAGAGAATCAACCTCCTTAACGTTACTGCTGCTACAATGACAGTGACTAAGTTGACTAACGCCATTAGAGAGCTCTAAGCCTCCAAAGTTGAGATCCATACCCTACTTAGTACGCTAACCACTCTCCTTGTGGGTACCCAGAACCCTCCTCCACCATCGCCTATCGTTCATATTGTCCCTCCTCACGCGGCGAACTAGACTGACGTCGACAGACAAATTCCATCTATAATTCTCGTGGGCTCGTTCGGGTCAGGAACGAAAAATAGTGACCATAATGCGGATCACTCAAGAATCCCATAAATGTTATCATTAAGTCGATAGCCTTCACACGTCCCATGTCGGCAAATGGTGTCCCAATCGATGGCATCGACACCGACCCTTTTGTTACCGAGGAGACTCTATAGAAAATGTTGGAGATGGAGTGTATCAAAGCATCTTTGAGCAAGACGATGGTAGACTTTATTCCCCCTTACCCATGTGACCTAGCCATGAAGCCACCATACCCATCTGACTATGTACCCCCAAAGTTTTGTAAGTATAACGGGAAGGACGAATGTGCTAAGGAGCACATTATATGTTTCATTGATGACTTGGGCCTGCACGAATGTGACGAGTCCATGAGGTTGGGGGAGTTTTTGAAATTGCTGACTGAGTGGGCAAACACACAGTACATCAATCTAGCACCATGATATGTTTTAACATGGTCCCATATGGTTTCCGCCTTCATGACAAAGTTTTTTATGTCTGGGGAAAAGATGAGCATTCTCGAGTTGGGGCGTGAGTGTCAAAAGAAATATGAGGACCTGATAACTTACATCAGACAGTTCAAGGACAAAGCATTGGATTGCCAGGAAGAGTGGAAGGAGGAAGACTTGGTGAAAATGTGCATCTACGGAATGGTGAATGAGTATAGAGCGCATTTGGAAAACCTTGACATTGCCACTTTCTCACGCCTCGATGTAGCTGCTCAACGCACCAACACTTCGGTGTTCAAGCCAAAGGTTGCGGAGTAGGGTGAGCGTGAGGGCCTAACATGGAAGCCTGCAAGATACACCCCACAAGTAGCCATAATGTAACCCCAAAGACGAGATGCAAAATGGGATATAAGCAAAAGGGATGATCCACCATATTTCCCCTGCTCCATGGATAAGGTGGAAGAGCTGTTGGATGCTTGGGTCAAGGATAAGGTTGTGTGGAGACCTTGGGTGGAAAAATTTCCCACTAGAGAAGAAATTGAGTCACTTTAGTATCGCTTCTTCCACCGAGACACCACTCACGCAACCAAAGATTGTAAAACTTAGAGATGGATTTTCCATGACAAGCTACAAAAAGGGGAGATCATTAATGCGGGCATAGAAGTCGTGGGAAACTAGCCTTTCCCCCCACATGCTACTCGATCATTGTGACAGGAAGTGGCTGATATGCTACAAAACCCGAGGAAGGGTACGTTAAGTACAAAGGCAATCATGTGTTGTAAGGTCCAAAGATTATGTACTCAGAGTCACAATACGCATGTTTATTTTTGAAATGACTATTCTAATAGGAAGGGCCACATGAGACCACCTCTATTGCTGTAGTAGATGGGATGACCCTCAAACGCTTCAAGTCGTACCGACGATGTTCAACTTTAAGTGCCTAAAAAAACTATCATGTTTAGGATTGTAATTTTTTACTTCAACTTTTGTAATTATCAAAATAGTCTGAAAACTTATAACATGTTCGCCATCCTGAAATGCATGTAAGACATTTCAGCGAAGTTAGTTCCTGGAATGCTTTTAAGATGTTTCAGCAAGGATTGATCCTGGAATGCTTTTAAGACATTTCAGTGAAAGTTGTTCCTGGAATGAATTTAAGATGTTTCAGCAAAGATTGTTCCTGAACGCGTCTAAAACATTTCGGTAAAGTTTGCTCCATAAATACGTGTAAGACGTTTCAGCGAAATTTGTTCCTGAAACGCACTTAAGATGTTTCAGCAAAGTTTGTTCCTGAAACGCGTTTAAGACGTTTCAGTAAAGTTTGTCCCTTAAATGCAATAAAACTTTTTAGAAAAGGTAGTTGGAGGGAACTTAGCCACTATAGCAAATCCTTTCAAAGAGGAACTTGGCCACCATAACATGTTTGAAATATGCAAGTTGTTTTAACTCCTTACTTCGCTCGTTACCACAGAATATGACCGTTGTGGTGTAGATTAAATCTAACTTAGAGATTTATTATGAATATGCTTATGTTAAAAGTCGTATGTAAAAGAGACGTATGTGCGAAGTAGGGATGCATGATAATGAGGCATGATAACGGTTCGAAGTAGGAACGGATGAGCATGTCTAATGAAAATTCAAAGTATGAACTGATGCATGATAAAATCTAAAGTATGGATGGGTACATAACCATTTAAGCATGACCATTATAGATAGTCCAATATGAACGCGCCTCCTTAGGCAACTCGATTATATTTTTGAGTATGTGTGCACCTAGCAGGTTCCTACGTGTATGCTCTTTCACAAGTCGAATCGTCTACGGACGACACTTCAACATGTGCACCTACCGCCAGGCCATTTCTTGATGAACTTCACCCTGGTTAGTTATCTCAATATCAGAAAGTCGCGGTATGTTTACTCATGATTCTAATGAATTATCTACAATAATTATTATCAACACATCATTGAGTTGCATCTGTCATATACGAGCATGATATATGTATAAAAAAATATATTGACTGACTATATTAACTTATCATCATACTTTGGTATTTGGCCACACAGTATGAACATGCAAATGATGCATATATTACCATGTATATTCACTCGTCATGATACTTTAGTATGCGTGCTAATATTGAATTTAAGGTTGTGCTTCACTAGTGCATGTATGTTTCTTCAGCCTATTCATTTAGTTAGAAACACCTCAAGGTTTCAGTGAACACTTTGATGGGGTGGCATTTTTTTTTTGAAAAGTGTGAGTATTTCTCTAGAGGCCTTTTTCCTTCAAAGTAAAGTGCAATGAAAATAAGAGAATGATCTTGGCCGACTAACTTTATAGAGGAGGAGAGCTCCCGTGTCACATCCCGTCTAAGGAGGGGATTTTGGAGTCTCATCCAAAGGAGAACGGGACACAGCGCCACTTCCATTGGACGAGGCCCTGTCGCGTACCTTGAGGTGATACACAGCTCCTCGTTCGTGGTACTGACACGCCTCTGAACGAGGCACTCTCGCACGCCTCGTTCGAGGCGTGCTATCGCGTGCCTCCAAACGAGGGGTGCTGGCGCGCGCTTCCGAACGAGGCGTACTGGCTTGCGCCTTTAAATGAGACGCTGTCGAGAAGAGGCGCTGTCACGTGCCACGAGGTGAGGCGCTAACACACCTCTGAATGAGGCGTGCTGTCGTGCACCTCTGAATGAGGCGTGCTATTGCGCGCCTCTAAACGATGCGTGTTGTCGCGCCTCTGAAGGAGATACTTTCACGCCTCTGAACGAGGTGCTGTCGCACCTCTAAACGAGGAGAGCTATCGCGCGCCTATGAATGAGGCGTTGTCGCACCTTTGAACGAGGGGTGCTATCGTTGCCAACTTGGAATAAGATGAAGAACCCGATTGGCCTTGAGCCGAAGGACAGTGAAACAGCCACTCAAGTGGCAATAGCTAAGACATTTCATATGGCTATTGAATGCAACTTGACAGAGAGGAACTTATTTAAAATGATGATGTAATAGTAAAATTAGAACCTACTAGTTGTACATGTAAAAAGAAAGACAAGTTAGTTGAAATTAACTTTGGTTGTAAACCTTTCAAATAACAGCGATGAAGCATGATTCTAGAAGTCACTTCCAAGGTAAAATAAAAAATAGAAAGGTTTTTAAGGGGTGAAAATTTATGAGAACAGGCAAGTATGTTAAATGGTTGTGAAGAATAGTTCCAGTAGTTTAAAGAATGGAAAAATGGAAGTTTGCATTGAGTTTAAAATTTTAACATGGCAACACGGAAGGAGGATTATCCCAATGGTGATTGGCTGATAGATCAATCAACTGGACATTTTACAATATCCATGACAGATGGATACTCTGGATATAACTAGATTCTCATTGCTGAAGAAGATGTCCACAAAATAACACTTAGGTGTCTTGGAAACTCATACAACTATGGATGGATGATTATGCCTTTTGATTTGAAAAATGATACGGTAACTTATACAAGGGCCATGAATGCAATATTTCCCGACTCAATTGGAGGATTCCTTGTTATATTTACAAAATTATTGTCAAACCATATCAGTTTGAAGAGCATTTATCTCATTTGAATCAGGCTTTCAATTGAATAAGAAAGTTCCACTTAAAAGTTAAATCCTGTTGAAATGTGCTTTTGGACTTTTAAGGTTGGAACATTTTAGGAAATCCAACACATAATGGAGAAATTCAAATTGTTCAGATCAAAGCCTTAGCTATAATAAATTCAAAAAATTCCTTCAAATACAAAAGAATTACAAGATTTTTATGGTAGCTGAATTTCTTAATGAGATTCATTTCCAATGCTCCTCGGAAAGTTAGTGTTGTCACCATTGTTAAAAAGCTAAGCGAGAAGTTAATTCTGCATAGGAAGAACAACATCACAGAAACTTCAAGTTATTTGGCTAATCCACCATTTTGGTACCCCCATAGAGGGAAAAGCCATTAAAGTTATTCATTTCTGCCAGTGATAGTTCAATTAGAGCTTTTTTGGAACAAGCTAATGAAGAAGGTAAAGAAAGAGCCAGTTTATACTTGAGTCGGTTTCTAACCCAGTCAAATGGAAAACGACTATAGATAAGTTGTGTTTGTCTATTCTGTTGCTATGAATCTAAGATATTATTTGAGAACTCAAATAAAGTCATTTGTAATACTTTAACTTTTGTATTCCTCTTAGTTCTATTTTCAAATGAAATCACCAAGGCATTTATATAGACTCTACTCTTTCAAAAAAAAAACTAAAAAACAATTACATCTATCACCCCTTGGCCTTTCATCTACAAAAACTCTTGACCTTTTATGTTTCCTAACTCCTAAATTTAAAACCCACTAAAAATGACATTTAATGTTTATTCAACAAAACTCCCCCATAAACTTAAATGCTCCTACCATCCGTCATGCCAATCATTTTCTTGCATTTGTCGAGAAGTACTTTCGGTAGCGGTTTTGTGAAGATATCCGCAACTTGATCCTGACTTGCCACATGCACCAATTCCACACTTCCTTCCTTCACATGATCTAGGATGAAGTGAAAACGAACGTCAATGTGTTTGCTTCTTTCATGGTTCACTGGATTCTTTGCCAACTCAATTGCTAATTTGTTGTCAACTTGAATCACGGTTGCAGCTAGTTGCTTTAGCTCCATCTTGCTCAACAAATTTCTAAGCCATATCGCATGACATACACACCAAGATGCTGCCACATATTCAGCTTCACACGTCGAGAGCGTCACGATCGGTTGCTTCTTTGAAAGCCAAGTAAATGCAGTATCTCCCATAAAGAACACATATCCCGATGTACTTTTCCGATCGTCTATGTCTCCGCACCAATCGCTGTCGGAGTAACCAACCAACCTGTAATCTTCTACTTTCGAGTAGAATAACCCGAGTGACACCGTTCCTTGGATGTACTGTAGGATTCGCTTCACCGCCTTCCAATGTGAATAAACCGGCTCCTCCATGAACCGACTAATAATACCGACACTTAATGAAAGATCCAGCCTTGTGCATGTGAGATAGCGAAGGCTTCCTACCAAACTCCGGTATCTACTCGCATCGACACGTTCTCCTCTATCGAACTTTGAGAGTTTTGCACCTGGTTCCATTGGTGTTGATACCGGGTTGCAATTTGTCATCTTGTACTTCTTCAAAATCTCTTTTGCATATGTCTCATGTGATACAAAAATACCCGTCTCTACTTGTCTAACCCCCAAACCAAGAAAAAACTTCATCAAGCCCAAATCTGTCATCTTAAATTCCCATGTCATTGTGCTCTTAAACTTTTCTATCATCTCATCATTGTTTCTCATAAAAATAATTAAATCTATCACCCCTGACTTTTCATCTACAAAAACTCTTAACCTTTTATGTTTCCTAACTCCTAAATTTAAAACCCCACTAAAAATGACATTTAATGTTTATTCAACATTATTTGCCTCCAAGATTGTTGTATCTCTATCAAACATTGATTTCATTAAGTAAATGCTTTGTCCTTTATTAAGAGGAAGAATCAGTGATTACGCTCAAAATATACTTGTGATTATTGCAATATAGATTGAGGTGTTGATCACATAAGGAAATATCATAAAGAAAAAATTAACGAAACAAAACACTTTACAATAATTAATAATAAGAATAGAAATTTGTAAAGTAACTAAGAAAGTAAATTAGAAGAAATATTGCTTTGAGAATTCAATAACAGAAGTGATTAACAATAATAAAAGTGAAAAGGCATCGAAAATCCCTTTTAAGCTTTGTTTAACTGTTTTTACTTTGATTAAAAAATATAACTCAATTAAATGCTTCATATCCTAAACATACGATCAGTAAATATGTAATTTAAGACCGTAAAAATATTAACATATTTGATATATGAAAACTCTTTTCTGTTAAAATATGCTCAGATCTATCTTATGAGTTATCTAAAATCGATAATATGTCTAGTGACAATATTGCAGTAAAATACGAACAAAATGAATCTACCACTAACAAAATAATATTCTAACAATTGCAACATAAAGAAAGCATGAATAAATTTATTCGAAAAATAAGAACATAATTTCTATATTAAGAGAAAATAATCATAAATATTTTAAACATAAACAAAATTAAAATTTGTTAGAACATGAAATGAATAAAAAAATAAATAGAAAATTTACACTTAAAATTTCACCCCAGCGTTGCTTGAAACTCTAACCTAACTTACAACTCATCTCATAAGTTCTAGAGAGAAACTATGAGAAGAATTAAAAGTCTCTAAAGAAGAAAGATTTAAAACAAATTTATCCGAAGATGTTATAAGTAGTTGGCCAAAGTCTCAATTTTCAGGGAGGAGGAGAGCTTTCAAGTTTCCTAATTTCTCCACCTAAAATTAGATTCCTAAAACTCTTACTTCATATTCTCCAAATTGGCCGAAATATGTTACATTTAAGAATAGGAAACAAGGGGAAATAAGAAGCAATGATGGATTAGGAAACAATGTGACAATATAAAACAATTGAATAATTTGGAAATCACACATTTGGTGCCAGTAGAAGGAAGTTCGGGCTTCACTTGGGCTACTTGGAGTGGAATGCTTTTTGGCTTATTTAGGGAAATAGTCCATTTTTGAAAAATAAATAAGAGAATGACAAAAAAAATTATATTTACAAGAATGACCAATATTTTTAACTGTAATTTTTTTTATAAAACTGAGAAAATTTTATGTACAAGTGTATTATAATATATAAAAATATACCATGATACATATTGATATACCATAACATATTAATATATCATCAATATATCATAGTATATTTGTATGTATCATCCGCGGTATACTATGATATATTTTTATATCATATTATATTTTAAAATATCATCAAGCTCATCAAGGACAACCTGAAGTTGTTTCACATGTTGTCTAGTCTGAAACCTAACCTTGCTAAAAGCCAATTTTTTTCCTCTAGAGTATCAGATTTTACCCAGCTGCAGTGCTTTGACTTGTTGGGGTTTCAAGTAGGGTTGCTTCCTATGAGCTACCTTAGAGTGCCCCTCATCTCTACTAGGGTCGAAAAAACTGATTGCATTGCTTTGGTGGACAGGATCTCTGCTAGAGTCAAGGCTTGGGAGGCTAAACGTATGTCTTTTGCTGATAGACTACATCTCATTCAGTCAGTGTTGTTGGTCATTCAGTCAGTGTTGTTGGTCATTCAGAGTTAATGAGATGGGCTGTGCATTCTCCCAAAGAGGGTTTTGTGTGCCATTCAGGCTATCATCAAGAAGTACCTCTAGTCTGACAATGTTTTGAGGCACTATACCTCCAAGGTGGGTTGGGAAGCTGTCTGTCAACCCAAGGATAGAGTGGGTCTTGAGATTAAGGATTTTGTGGCTTGGAATATGGCTGCAAGTGCCAAACACCTCTGGACTATATTCACTAGTCCAAGTGGGTCTCTGTGGGGAAAATGGTGCCACACTTATCTTATTAAGAATGGGACCATTTTTACCACCACTATCGTTAATGATTGTTCATGGGTATGGAGGAAATTGCTTAAAGATAGGGACTGGTTCACTGAGCACTGTTTTGCCAGGATTGCGGGTGGAGCTAGTATTTCTCTCTGGGGTGACCCTTGGCATCACTTGAGAGTTCTTTTTAACAGGAGTGGTAGAAACCTCATCTTGGACACATACATGGACATCCACACCAAAGTCAACATCATCATTAGCAGTGGTAACTGGTATTGACCAGTAACCATTACAGCTGCTTTGATGGCCATCAAGGAAGCCATTGTCAACATGCCCCCTCCTCTACCCTCCAGACCTGATAAATGGATCACGATCATGCTTTTGATAGGAATTTCTCAACTGTCTCTAGCTAGATTGACTCGCGACCTCCATGGTGGATGGTTTCAGACTCTTTCTTTATCGTGACAAGTTCTCAAAGCGTGGTTGCCAAAATCTCATTCTTTTATATTGTGACTCATAAAAAATATAACAAGCATCAACGATATTTTCAGGATAAAGTGAAGTATCAAAACTAGAATCATAGGAGAGATATTTGAAAGAATCAAATTTATATTTTGTATGCCATTCCTCCAGTGTGAGATTGCGTATCATGTATGTATGATATCATTCATCTTCTTCTCACATTTGTTTTCCAACATGAAAAATGTTTGTTCTAAGAGTCATGTTTCCAAATGAAAAATTTTGTCAAATAATTCCTACAATTCATAGGAGCATTAGCTATGGCAAGAAAAGGCCTTCCTAAGATCAACGAGATCTTTGAATCCGTGTAACCTCAGAATGTGTATCCAGAATTAAAAAATAATGGGGTAGTAAAATTTATCAAATTTGAGCAAAAACATCTTCTATTATTCTCTTTGGTCTTCTAATTAATGAGATGTGCGTTTAATTTCTCATGTCCTAGTAGCAAGTAAATAAATTAAGGCGTAAGATACATATTATTAGCTCCATGGTCTAGCAACGTTTTGACAAACTCATTTGTCCCAATATAGCAGGTTATTTTAGGCACCCTGGATGTTTATATTTGGGTGGTGTACTCTTCTCGATCATTGCGCTCACTTGATCTTCATAAATCCTTGATGACCTTGGCATAAGCTGGTACCTCTTAGATCACATGTAACATAGGAAGGTTAATTTTCAATTGTTTCAAATGCTTTAAAATCTCACATTGGTTTTTCAAAATTTCCCAGCAGGCTAGAGAGCTTTGCAAAAAGGCATATGAACTGGAATCCTCAATTCAACTTCTTTTACAAAGACATTTTCTTTACCACTTATGGTGGTGATGATGCTTGCCTTGGTCAGCGAAATAGGTCTATCTAAAACTTTACCACTTCGAGTAGTGACGGCATTGAACTCTTTGGCATTTTGTGTACCCGTAGTGGAGGTTGGTGCTATATTTCCCAGTTAGAGAACTAGTGAATTTGACGAATTGACTTTGATTTATTTGTTCACCTCTACTACTCGTGTGAGAACGGTCTCAAACTTTTGAGTAGTCTTGTTTTGTGCCTCCATAAATGCTTGCCATGTGTCCTCTATGAAATTTCTATTTGGTGGTGCATTGTATTGAGGGGAAAGGCATGACCTTGATTGATGTGCCTCATGTTTCTAATTATTGTCGGATTGTGGAGCTTGATTGGAATTCGATTTCCAACTGAATTTTAGGTGTGTTGGTATCAGACTAGGGTAAGTACGACATTTTAACCATTCCTAAGGCATTACATTGCTCCTCATACACCACTCTCATCTTAATAAATGTAGGGTATTCCTAAGTTAACTGATCTCTCCCTCCAAATATAAAACAAGTGGTATGCGTCTGAATCCTAGCTACTTTGAGGGAAACTCTAAGTATACAACACATGCTATAGTGCTAGATTTTAGATTTAGACAAACAATATAAATCAAACTATAATGGAATATAAGAAGACACACATGTCAAAAGAGTGACCTACCACATCCCAACGGAGATGCAAAACAAATATTTAAACAAAGGATCATACTAGACACACCAAAACAAGAAAAATCTACAGCTATCCAGAAATAACACAGACAAACCTAAAAGTTACACTTATACAAGGGGCGTACTCCAAGTATACAACACATACTATAGTGCTAGATTTCAGATTTAGACAAACAATATAAATCAAACTATAATGGAATGTAAGAAGACACACATGTCAAAAGAGTGACCTGCCACATCCCAATGGAGATGCAGAACAAATATCTAAATAGAGGATCATACAAGACACACCAAAATAAGGAAAATCTACAACTATCCAAAAATAACACAGACAAACCTAACCATCAACTCAATTCAATACACCACCTAACTAACAACTTCAATTGAGATACCAAGGTATAACTAACAGCTTGAACTGACAAAAACATAGACGTTGGGTAACCAAATAAACCAAGGATAGAGAAATCAACCTAGACCCAGATGTGGCCAAATCGAGTGACCTCACCAGGATCAACCTCGGTAGTGGTTGGACACTTGGAAGTTACAACCTCTTTTGGCACAACTTAGGTAGACTTGATTCACCGATCCAACCTTAGATTTGGAAATCACGTCTCGAGAGAGGTAGGTGCCGCCAGTGGCGTCCAAAATCAAGCAGAACATGAGGTTCAAGAGGCAGGGGAGAATATCGTAATGGCTGACAGAAGAAATGCTTACCCAGCTCTGCCAAGATATAAAGCCTCATAAATCGATCTAACACTGCAAAACCCCCCATAGAGGAGCTTTGATGGCCTTGTACACGACAAGTAGAGCAATCGATGAAGAAGAACCTAACATTGCACTCTTGTCACCACTTTTCGAGTAGATCTAGAGGGCAAGAAGACTTTAGAAAATCCTATGGCTTACCGGCGATATACGTGTGACAGAAGCCTTAGAACTCAAAACATCATCGTCCAAAGCTCAACTTAGAAGTACCTTCCTCAGGAACACCATGCTACTTCGTCGTCTTAGATCAACGTAATAGAGAGAGCTGCAGAGCCTAGGCTGCAGCTCGACAGAGCACAGAGCCGGGCTTGGAAATGGAAGACTGAATGGGACCCTGAGTAGTGGTTAGGGTTACAAGTAGATATTTCTAGAGAGAAGTAAGACCTTCTCTCTCTAGAAATTTCTCCGTGAGTTTCATAATTTTAATATATCCTTAGTCTTTGAAGGGTCTAATTCCCTGGTTATGATTGCTAGTTGGGTTTTAAGGTTATCTTCTTCCCCTAAAATAATAGACTCAACTTGGTTTTGACCAATGTGAGCTATATTTTATGCTATAGGTAATGCTTGGACTAGTCCATGTATGTTTTTTTAAACTAAATCATTCAGGTATTCTATGGTTTCTTCAATATCTTTGTGAATGAACTCTCCATTGCACATCATCTCAATAACTTGGCGATCTCTTTTTGTGAGTCCCTCATAGAAGTAACTAATTAAGCATCAATTTTTACATTCATGTTAGGGCACTATTTAATAGTTCTTTGCGTCTTTCTCATGTTTGGTATAATATTTCACTATCTTTTTGGGAAAAGGTCAAGATTTACCTTTTCATGCCATTGATCTTATGGTGTGAAAAGTATTTATAGAATAATGCTTGTGTCCTCTATCTCCATGTTCCTATAGATTAAGGCCTTAAAGAATACATCCAACTTTTTTCTTTGACTTTAAGGGAGAAACAAAAGAATTTCAACCCAACCGAATCTATTACTTTGGGTCGGGTATCGAAAGTGGCTACTACCTCTTTAAACTTCTTAATATGCATATGCATATTATATCGAAAGTGGCTACTACCTCTTTAAACCCTTACATGCATGTATGGGTTTTCATTCTCTAAACCATGGAAGGTGGGAAGCAACTAGATCTTTCTTGCTTTGAACTCCCAATGTGTTGTATTTGTAGGAAATATAATGCGTGATGGTGTGGCCATACGAGTAGGGTGTAGGTAATCCCTCAATGATTTTACAACATTTTTCTCTAGTTGATCATGGTGCTAGAATGTGAAAGCATGTCAAACAATGATACGTTGGACAATGAATCAAGTGAAAGATTACGAATAAGTGTGTATTCTGATTCAGACCTTATTGCAAATCTCCTTAATTCATCTCTATACCAATGCATTCACCCAAAAAATGCCTCTCTTTTTTTTTTTTTTAATTATTATTTTTTAAACTAAAATTAACTATAAAAGAAACATATAAAATAAAAAAATTAAATTACCGTGAAAAATTACTACAAAAAACTAAAACCTATGCTAAGTCCTACAAAAAGAAAAGAAAAAAAATTTAATGTAGATTTTTCTCTCTTTTCGTAAAAAAAATTATTTTATATAAATTTAATTATTCTAAAACTACAAATAAAAAAATTAAATTAGGAAAAAAGCTAAACCTTCCTAATTATGAAAATATTTCTAAAGAAGGAAAAAAGAAACAAATAGAAAGAGGAAACAAACTAGAAAAAGGAAACAACCTTGAAAATGGAAAGGAACGAAAACAGCAGACAATTAAATGGTAAGAAAAAGTGTAAAAATAATAAAATAAATTTGCAAACAGAAAAAGAAAGAGAATTACCATTTTATGTTAAACCTTCTTGCGTTTATGGTGCCTCCCAGGCAACAATGCCATATTTTAATTAGGCTAAAAAATTATGATTATTACCATATAGATTAAGGTGTCGATATCATAATGAACTGTCATAAAGAAAAAGTTAGAGAAACAAAAAATTTAATGATAAATAATAAGAAGAAAAGAGAATTACATAGTAACTAGGAAAAGTAAAAAATAAAATATTGATTCAAGAATTTGGTAATTGATAATGGAAGTGATTAACAATAATTAAAGTGTCAAGGCAGGCTTCGAAAATCCCTCTTAAGCTTTGTTTAATTATTTTTACTTTGATAAAAATATAAGTTAACTGAATGCTATACATTCTAAACATACACTCGGAAAATATATAATTTAAGATAATAAAAATACTAACATATTTGATATGTAAAAACTCTTTTGCATTAAAACATGTTCAGATCTATCTCATAAGTTTTCTAAAATTGATAATATTTCTAATGAGAAGATTGCAGTAAAAGATCAATTCATAAAATAAATTTACCACATAAAAAAAGCATACTGAGAATTTATGATAAAGAGTTTAAACATCAATAAAATTAAATCTGGTCAGAAAATAAAATGAATCAAAGATAAATAGAAAAATTACACTTAAAAGGTCATCCCTAACCTTGCTTGAAGCTCTAGCCTAACTTACAACTCATCTCACAAGTCTCTAAATAAGAAAGATGAAAAAGAAATTAATTGAATGATGTTTTAAGTGCTTGCCCAAAATCTCTATTTTAGAGGGGACAACTTTTAAGTTTCCTAAGTTTGACACCTAAAATTAGCTTCCTAAAATTCTTATTTCCTATTTTTCAAGTTAGCCAAAATATGTTTTGTTTAATAATACGAAACAAGAGTAAATAGGAAACCATGGGGGATTAGAAAACAATGGAGACATATAAAACAATTGAACAATTTGGAAATCACACGGCTGGGGCTGTAGAAGGAAGTTCGGGTATCAATTTTGCTGCTTGGAGTGGAATGCTTCGTGCTTATAGAAGGAAGATCACGAGCAGAAGCATGTTATCGGCTCAGGGGGAAGTTGGTTAGGGATGTCGATGGGTGTATATTTAGTGGTTATGAGTATACTCATTAAATACGCATCTTAAATTCTCATTACACATACTCATACTAAAATAAATGAGTGAGTGTGAGTAATTTCTACTTAGACATGAGTACTCAACGAGTATCCGATGGATATATATATATATATATATTTTTTTTTTGGTTTTGAAAATAAAGTAAAATTCCTTTTTTCCTATTCGACCAATAATTTTATTTTCATCATTCACTTCTTTCTCTTCAACGAACTATGATCTTGAAAATCAAAGTTTCAGTTAAAATTACACTATCTCCAAATTGATAGTCTATACCACAATTTCCGTCATAAGTAGCTTAAACTAAAAATTGAGTCAACAAAATTATTAAACAAATATAATAAAATTGATGAAATTTATTTTGGTTAATCGATTATAAAATTGATGATTCAGTTAGTTCTGTTGTATGCCTTTTCGATTATAAAATTGATGATCCAATTCAGTCCATTGTAAAAGCTAAATGAACTATAATTTAGCTATTCGATAATAAAATTGATAATTCAGTTTGGTTCTATTGTAAAATTGATAAATTTCAATTCTGTTTTATTATAGAATTGAGGAATTTTAATGTTATTCAAATGTTAAATTGGTGAACTTTGGTTCCATTCGAATATAATTGATAGATTTTAATTTGGATTCGATTATAAAATTGATGATCTGGTTTGGTTTGATGATAAAATTGATGAATTCTAACTTGGTTCGATTATAAAATTGATTAGTATACTATTACTTATTCGATTATAAAATTGACGATTCAGTTTGGTTCAGTCACAGACTTGATGAATTGTAGTTTGATTATTTGATTATAAAAGTGTGTTATAATTTAGTTCCGTTATAAAAAAATAATTTCATTTCTGTTTGATTATAAAATTGATGAATGTTAGTGGTATTTGATTGTAGCGTTGATGAATTAGGTTTGATTCGATTTTAAAAGTGATAAATTTTAGTTCGGGTATTCAATTCATAATTCAGTTTAGTTCAATTATAAAATTATAAAACTAATGGATTGCCAATCATGAATAAAAACTAGAATTACATCACATATTTCATTGTATATTGTTGTTTTTAGGAGAATCATCAAAGATGGAGAAAATGCCCTAAATCGGGGTTGACTGGGGAGTGGAAGTATAAATTTTTAGAATAAATGTATACCCGATGCGAACAAAAGCGTACCAACTAGAATCCTCACAATACATATGATTGTTATTATGTATGGTAGCACGCAAGGGTAAAATCTAAAATGAGACTAAAAATCTATACTCTATACTGATCATAAATTAAAATGAGACTAAAAATCTGACTTAGACTCAACAAAATTGAACAAAAATTAGTAGACACACTATTGACACTCTAAAAAAATATGAATATAAAATATGGGGGGTTTGGAGATTGTTTGATATGTAAACAAAGTAAACGAAGACAAATTTTGAAAGTGGAATTAAGAAAAGACAAACTTAAAGAGTTTAGGTTATGATAAGAAATATAGTTAATGATTCATTTTTCACCTCTACAAATATAACAATAGTCAAAATTAGAAATAACTTTCTCAATCTTTCAAAAATAAAAACCTTAAAATAATCACAAGTTCGATTATCTTGGTCTTTCATTATCTTATCGTTAAGTAAAACAAGTTATTTACTTAAACTCTTTCCATTAAATAACTTAGAACAAGTTGTCTAAATTCAGTTTTATGAAAATAATTAATCAATAAATATACGGGTTGAATCAAGAAACAAACATATAAGTTTCAGTTTATAAAACTTTAGTTATATTCTTTTTGTAATCAAACAAAAATATCTCATAATCATTGAAAATAATTTACTACTTTTGTTTAGAAAGCCTTGACAATTATGGATCAAAATTTTAAACTAGAAATAAAATTACTAACATGCTCATCTAGTTGCACACCCAAGTAAACAAGAAAGAATTTATAGATAGATAAATCAAAAGAATATAAACATAATTGAAAGAGAGATGAAATAATTTTTTTGAAATTTATTAACTAATAACCATGTCTATTGCTTTGAAATCACCTTTAATCAAGAAAGAAATTAGCTACACATGGAGATACTAAAGAAAATAGAAAATAACTCAAAATCCTCTCTCTTGGTTAGGGCGTGCCCCCCTTTTTATAAAGAAATTAGCTACACATGTGCTCTCCAATTTTCAAAAAAATCAATAACTCTCCCTAGAATCTCTCATTTTCAAAGTTAGTCAAATTATCTCTTCAAGAACTCTAGCACAAATAGGACTTGTGATCTTCGTCGCTCCCTACACCGAGGTGGAGGGCCGAAGTCAGCTAAGCTTTTATTTCCTGAGTTGTTGCCCTTCATTTCCTTGTTTGGGAGTATCATTCCGAGCTTCATCTTTGCCTTGATGGTGGTACCCCTTAAGCTTCACATTTTGCTAGGGCGTAAGTGTCAACTTATCTTGAACCGTCCTTTCTGGATATTCCAGCGGGAGGAAGATTGATGACTCCGGGCCTTCGAGTTCATCCCAAGGGTTACTCCTAGGGCACTGCGCCAGTTATGAGCTCCTTTCTTGTGGCTTTATCCACTTTATATGGGGGCTTGGGAGGAACTCGCCCATGTATTTCATCATGGACAGTAAGGTTCTACCGAAAATCAAAGTCAGGGGTCTCGTGACCATCCTTAGCCTTTCATCAAGGCTTTATGTCCTAGCTTTGTTCACGAGCCCGTATACAAGTTTTGGCACGGCATTCGTGTTGGAAATCGAGGCGCGCAACGGATGCGGTTTATTTAAAAAATTTATTGATAAAATAATAATCGCGACGCCAGAGATTTCAAAAAAAAAAATTTGTGAAAAACAATTTTTCTATACGAATCCATTATATATCTATACATTAAATTAAGACATTCAAAGAAAAGAATTTAACTTCTTGAAGCTATCAAGCGTCATCGCTATCTTTTAGTAAAAACAATGACGCTTGATTCCGCGATGAACAAATTTTGATATTCACACCAAGATCTTGCAAACCAATCATTAAACACGCTAGGACATGTGTGGGCACATGAAATGAATCAAGAACATTTTTATTTCTCTAGATTTAGGGGTGTGCAATCTTCCCGAAAAATCCATCTCGTTCCGAACCGAGAGAGACGGGACAGGATTTTTGCTCTTAGCGGGATGGAACGGGACGGGACAAAATTTTTATTTCCCGTCTCGATTTTCATAAATAGCCTAATATTTTTATTTTTTAGAAATTTGACCCTTACTTTTTAACCCTAAATTTTTTAATTCTTAACCTTTTAATCTTTTGAACTTTAAACCAATTTTAATTTTTTACCTTTAAGTTTTTTACCCAAAATACATGCCCGTCCTGAACCCCCTCCCGTCCCGCTCGAGATTTCTCCTAAAAAAAGGACGGGACGAGACTTAAAAAGAATTATCCCATCCCGATCAGGACGAGACAAAAAGGCAAAAAAACTGTCCCATCTCGTCTTATGCACACCCGTATCTAGATTTACTCAACACATGAGTTTAGATATTTGGAGAAGAACTTTTGAGATAAAAGTTTAAAAATTGAATTAGAGAATTCGCAGGGCTTTGATTAATTGATTAATGTATCAATTGATTGCTTATGAAGTCAACAAAATATTATCTATTTATATTCTAGGTCAATGTTCATTAGATTTTTAGGTTATCGATAAAATAATTAATTATTTATAAATGTGCCACTACAGTGAGACCCGCTGCAGTCTACGCCACACTGCAGTACCGTGGGGCACTGTAGCGTGCCTTGAACTACTCTAGTGTCGTGAGGCACTATAGAGTCCCACGCACCACTGTAGCGACGCGTGCCAATGTAGTGTCGTGTGACACTATAGTGTGTCATGTCAATTTCTGATTCAAAAATCAATGATTGACATATGGCAGTCTGATATGGTGTGTGGTAATTTTTCTAAATTTATTATTTATTTTAATCAAATAAATATCTAGATATCAGTTAATTCAAAATTAACTTATATGATCACACTAATCACCTAACTTATCTGCTAGTTAAAAAATAACATATTAGTTCATTCAAATTCAAATTATTATCTTATAATAATTTCATATTATTTAATTTCATAAATCAAATATATTGTCTCACTTATCGATTTAATCAAAACCAATCGATATAATTAATTAATTATAATTAAAAAATTACAATATCTAATTTAATTAATCAATTCATAGTTATTGAATCTCACATAATTATATACTTGTCACAGAAACTTAATCATTTTGCAAGCTAGTCATTTTCTTATGTCCTGAAACACTCACACCCAAAACTATGTAGTACAAAGATGGTTTGGGGACCATTGACTCAAAATTCTAAGCTCCAATAAATCTGATTATTAATTAAACTATTTAACTAAATAATCTTATTTATTAATTTCATCATTACTCCACTATAAATATGGAATTGTACTCTTAGTATTTACAAAATATATTTACAGAGCAATCACGTGTAATCCATTGATATAATCAATTCATTTAGTTTTGTACTTCAATTATTGATTCATAAATTAGAGGTGGTAAAAATTACCGTTTTACCCTTTTAATTATCTCTTGATCCTTAAGTGCCATTAATTCACTAGTGAAAGGTCAATTTATAATCATATTATAAATTTGAGTACAATAACCATTCAGTTCTAGAATTAACACTTAGAGAACTAATATACGACCCGTTAGAAAATCTTGGATTACAAATCTTATAAGATCATATTCCCAGCCACCCATGTCACTAAATCTCCAAAACAAAAGGCACTAGTCTGTTTTACAAACAAATATTAACAAGTGAATCAAAATATCTAGTGTGACATGTATAGGAGTCCATGACTAATCAGAATTTAGACTGATCTACATACGATCATCTAATTGATGTGTATTAAATTTTTATGATAAACGATAAGTTAATAAATATATTAATTCATATCGATCATGTCCTATATAATCTAATTAAATAAAGTATCTTCACTAAGATGTCTATCCACATCAGCAATTCGGATCTAGATCACATGCATTTGAAATGCTTAACGAACCATACTAGCAACCATTCATTAAAGATTTCATACTTTAATATATTGCAGACTATTTATTCATTATCTATTATTTTAATCCTCTCGTACTAATACAAGATCATAGTCTTATTAATGAATATGAAATATTCATATATATATGTACACATTATTCAATAATATTTTAGAAAAGACAATTATTAGGAAAATATATTTTTATTAATTTCAAATTAAAATATCTTCACACATGCTTTAAAGGCACTATCCCCAACACTTCGTCCTTCCATTTCACCTAAATCGGGACGTGGGAGGCAGGAGCTGCCTAGCCCAAATTCACATTTCATTCGTGGTGGAGGATTGGTGCGGGGCTCTGTATTTCAACTGAGAATGTTTCCAGGCACGTGTACCCGTACAATGCCATTTTTCTTCGCCTAAGCTAGAACTTTACAAAATTATTGGTGGTATAAATGGGCACTAAGGAGTAGGATGGAGGGTATCCCACCAATATTTTCCTCTATTTTCCTCTAAGGGCCTTTGCCTTTGTTCGCTCTTCAGTGACCTCGTTCGCTCTTCAGAGATCTCGTTATCCTCCTCTGTCCTCTTGGCACTTGGGATGGCCCTAACCAGACCCTTACAAAAGGGGAGCGCTTGGCCTTGTGAAGCCTATTTTCACTTTGGTCCAGGTTTTAAAGGGGTGACAGTTCCTCCAAGTTAGGGAGTCGCCTTATTTCCCATGAATAGCTTTCCCCCATGATTTTATGAGTGCGTGGCGACTCCGTTAGCGAGCCTTTAAGTCATGGGGGAGAATCATTCCCTTAAATTTCTGAAAGATTGCAGAAAGTAGAAAAATGGACAAAGGAAGATAAAGAAGATGGATGGAAGAAAAAATGTTGAAAATTGAATGACGAAAAACTTGAAAATGGAAGAACGAAAATCTTGAAAATGAAAGAACGGAAATCTTGAAAATGAAAGTAAATTTCTTGAGGAAGTTATGACAATTTGAGTGTTGAAAAAGATAAAAATGACATTTATGAAATGAATATGTAAGATTGATAAGTAGGAAAATGATTTTGGTGGGCTGAAAATAAAGTTACTTTGATTATGGCCGTATAGTGTAAATTAGTGAAGATAGTATATTTTGGTCATTTAATTTTCAAGAGAGTAGATTAGGCAAAAACCGATCCCCAATTCCCCACCTTGGAGATTATGACCAACCAGAAAACTCCGTACCTTAAAAATCAGGCGTTCATTATACGCCACCTCCGAAACATGACGTAATTCAGCAGCAACGAACTCCCAAAACCCTGCCTTTATGACCTCAAAGTCTTCTTCTCCATTATACAATTTGATACTTATGTGTAAAACCAAAATGGCAGTTAACGCCGCCGAGCCCAACCCACGAACCCCACCGACATCGCAGTCGCAGCGAATCGAAGCCGCTCAAACGCCGAGATCTCCCAAATTACCGACAACAACTTCCGGTTCGTCTTTTGCCTCTGAACCCTCAACATCCTCTGCCATAGGCTCCACCTACAAATTCTCATCAGGAACAACTTCTGTTTCTAGCAGAACCTCACTTTTCAGCCTCCGCGATACTCTCCCTGAAAACCCTCACGTCTACGACTTCTCTGAAATCTGCTCCGCCACTAACAATTTCCTCGCCAAGCGCTTCTCTACCTCCTCTTTCACTCCTTCCTGGCGGTGCACTCTCCGTGGCAAGGATGTGATTGTCTTCCAGCGCAAGTTTCGGCGAAAATTTGAGTCTGCACAGTTGAGAGAACGCCTCTCGGTGATTTGCCGGAGCCACCATGTGAGCATAATCAAGCTACTTGGAGCTTCGATTTCCGGCGAACATATCTACCTGGTTTATGAATTCGTAGTCGGAGCGAATCTCGCCGATTGTTTGAGAAACTCAAGAAACCCTAAGTTTACGGTCTTGTCGACATGGATTTCGAGAATGCAAATCGCCACAGATCTGGCTCATGGACTGGATTACATTCACAACAATACAGGGCTTAACATAAGTTTCGTGCATAATCGTATCAAAAGCAGCAGCATTATGGTAACGGAGCCTTCATTTAACGCTAAGATTTGCCATTTCGGAGCAGCTCAGCTCTGCGGCGAGGCCGATGAAAATGAAGGAGCGAAAAAGGGTTCCATTCCACCGGACAAAAGAGAAATTGATGACATTTTGGAGGTGGAACCGGCATTTAAACCGAAGGAGTTGAAGGGTTCCGGTAGCCGGAAAGTGAAAGTCGAAGGTGTGAGAGGGTACATGTCGCCGGAATTTCAATCCACCGGCGTCGCGACTCAGAAGTCGGACGTGTATGCATTCGGAGTAGTGTTGTTAGAGCTCCTGTCCGGTGAAGAACCATTAAAATATAAGTTTGATAGGAAGAGAGGTGATTTTGTGAGAACATCGGTGATTGGCACCGCTAGGGCGGCGATTGAAGGCGGGGAAGGAGAAAATTCACTGGCGGCTGAGGATAACGGCGGCGTTGGATTAAGGTTGAGGAGGTGGATGGACTCTAAACTAAAAGACTCGTTCCCTGTCGAGGTGGCGGAGAAGGTGACACGTGTAGCTATTGAATGCGTTCACGTGGACCCAGATAAGCGGCCAAACATGGCACGTGTGGCAGGGAAGATTTCCAAGCTATATTTGGAATCGAGAATTTGGTCCGACAACATGAGAATTCCTGAGAATATTTCGGTCTCTTTGGCTCCTCGGTGAAACTATTTTATTCCGATTCGGATTTGATTGTTTTGGGGACGATATATTTGATATTATCTTTTTTATTTTTAAATTATTGATTCTGTTATGAGATTTTATTTCATAATACACAACCAGTCGACAGTCTGGTATTTTGCAGAACCTCCGAATCATGCAAGATGAGATTGCATCTCTACAATAATTTTAGGGAAATTTGGGACTATAAACAAGTTTAGGGAGTGGTGTATTAAGTAATAACAGATTTTCTAGATCAATATGTAAATATCAAGTTCCTTAAACCGTCAATCATTTTACACCAAAATATCTTTCGTCCATATAAAGTAACAAACCTATTAATTCAGGTAAATCAAATGAATGTTATTAATATACTAATTTGTATACTCTATAATTAAGGAAGCATTTTGTATTTGGATTATTACGGTCAACCTAAAAATACTATAAAACTTAAAATTTTGAAAATCCCATAAATCACGCCTCCCCCAGAACCGTGACTCAACCACCGTATTTAAAAAATTAATGATATACTTAGAAAATAAAATCTATAATCAATTGAAACTAAATAGAAATCAAATTTTTAAAAAAATTAAGTTTTCAAAAATTAAAAAATCTCGCCCATCCCTCAATCATTAGGTAAATCAATCTCAACACATCTCCTGTTAAATGAAACTAATTCAAAATTTGTAATCCACCGATGATATCTAAATAATAAAAAAATATATAAAAATTTAAACTTAAATTTCGTTATATAAAACTTGAAAATTCAATATATGACAGATTATTATATATCTTATTGTAAATAAAATATTGATAATTGTAGAGTAATACAAAAAAATGCTATAAAACATTAAACATGCTATTAGCATTGACGTTTATAATTGTTTACACTGAATTAAGAAAATTATGTTTCAAAAAACATGCATCATCGACAAGAAATAAACTATTGACATTAATGTTTATAATTCTGGAATTTAACAAGCAAACGGACTCTAAACAGAAAAAGCTTAAAATCCATAAATAAATAAAAAAATTGAATATCAATCGATTATGGAAAAAGATTTTCATAACCGAAACTCTTTATATATAGCGTATTTATGATAAATCAATCACATTTATACATTTATGAATTTAAAATAAATGTAAAACTAATACTAAAAATCGGTAAATCCTCTTAATTAATTAAAAGAGTCCCACAAAATCAATAGTAAAAAAGGATCCATAGAGAGGCAATTGTGTCTACCGTAAATAACCAGCTAAAATATGCTGATGTGGCATCAAGAAATCTGCTATTTAGCTATAAAAAGGAAAACCATGTTATTTCTTAACTCAGTTTTTCTAAACTTGACTATTTGGTGCAATTATTTATAATTTTAAATATGCTTTTGTTATAACACATATTTTGCCAGTACAAATGTTTAATAGTTTATATAATTATTTTAGATAAAAACTGTCGCAGTACAAATGTTTCTTTCTCGTGCTAAGTGTGGGAGTCCTTCAAACCGGGGGGGATCTACTGGAATGACGTTATACAATTTCCTTCCCCTTTATGGTGAACGTACTCTCCCTTCTTACTGGAGGTCCTCACGGCCTTATCGTCTACAAAATACTGACAAATCACCTTAAAAGGCGAGGAACCGAGGGTGGTTGGCCCGCTCAAGGGCCTCCGATGTCTAAGTAAGTCATTTGTTGATATTTTGGCATAATTTTCTTAGGGGAAGATGATGATACATTTTTTGTTTATATATTGATATTTATACACGAGTCCTTGTGTAGGAGGATACGTGTCGATTAAGCCTTCAGAGGCGTGTTGGGGAAGTTTCCTAGGAAAGAAACCCATCTTGACTGGCGCTGATTGGACGAAAATGAGGCGACCTTTGACATAAAGTTGGCGGATATTAAGTGCCGATGTGCCTATGAGGTTACCAGGCGGAGCTACCCTTTCATTCTGTCGTGACGATTCGACAGGTTGAATGCTCGAGCTTAGGAGGGAGTGCCGCATCGATTGTTACCCTTGGCGGGCAATGATGACTCTACACTCAGCGTCATCCGATCTCTCTTCATGAGTTTTACCCTTTCCTTTTTGTGAGTTTGGGTTTGTGCGACCCGAGCTCTCTTCAGATTGGTTAAGTGAGGTCAGTCCTCCTCCCTGTGAGCTTTCCCTTGTCTTAGGCTTCCTAATATGATGTGTCGTAACACACGTAGTTACATCATTGGACGTTGAGAAAATACCCATAACAGTTACCCTTAGTTGAGGACTTGGGTGACTTCACTCGCCTCGGTCTGAAGATTTCATTATCCGAGCTTCTCATCCGAGTTGTCTTTATATAGTGATAGACTGGGAGTTTTCGCTCATCATGAGTTTTCACACGTGTTCGGAGTTTTCCCCTTAGAGAGGATAGCAACAAATCTACTTGCCTCCCTGACTTTTGTCATGTGTCGTTTCATCATTTCATAGAATTAATGTCATCGATCTCTCGAGAACAGAGGTACTATTGGTGCATAGCGGTGCGTGGGAGAGCCTGACTCCTGGACGTACCACTTAATCCAAGCATATCATTACACTCCTGTAGTTGATTAGGCGACGTTTGGTTTCCTAAACTCTCTTGTTGGTTTACGAAATGTCCACTTTCTAGCCGTTCAACGGTTCCCATTATGGTTGGCGTAAATTTCCCTATTAAATGGACAATTTTTCTCGTAGGCCTATAAATAGGCAATTTCTCTCATCATTTCCTTCATCTTTGACTCCTTCACAGGGTTGAAATGGAGTGAATTGTTCGTTCTTGCCCCCTCTTCCTTTCTCTTCTTCATGGAAACAATGATCATTCCCCTTCTGGGGCCTCTTTCATTCTTGGAGAGGGTATGAGGCTCCCTCTTTTGATCTTCTTGACTTTCCTTTTCATGGTTGTCGTTTCCCTCTTCGTCGTTCTTTGAATGTCACATTCCAAAGTCATTAGTGTGCCGTCTGCGATGATTCTCTAGCAGTCAACAAGCCTGTCTGGTGAACTTTTTGTCTGTGTTGGCTACCCGCCCCTTTTTGTAGAGTTATTACCCTTAACAAGGGCCTGTAAATATGGGTGGCAGCCTTGCCTGTGCCAGGGCAACTTTCCTGACTACCGTCTTCTCTCTACCTTTACCATTTTCAGACCACCAGCCATTTGCCACAGTGTGCTTTGGGAGAGCGTAATCGTTTGCGATCATTCTCTTCGGGGTTACCTTGAATTTGCTGATGGGTACCGTCTTCATATCTCTTCTTAAGTTGGAGAGATTGAAGCCTTCTTTGACCTTTGCTCAGAAATCAGTTGCCACTCATAGTTTGTCTTCAAGGGAAGAGCAACTGGAGCCCTCACGATTTCAGGAGTTAAAGAGAGCCGTGGAGCTCCTATGATCCCTCCTGGCCCAGAGGGAGGCCTACTTTTTAGTTATCTTAGGAGGGGTTCCCTCTTTTATTCGAGGAGGTTTTTTTCCTTTTCTTGTACTTGTAATTCTTCCTTTATTAATGAGAATGAGTTTCCTTCATTTCTGACTTTTTCATTTAGCTCTGTTCTCACGTTACTTGCTTCGTTGCATATTGCTCGTTTTGAGTAAGCATTCACTTACTCCAGGGCCTTGAGTTGGTCTAAACGAGACCATTATCCTTTATTTTGATGTTCGATTGTCACTCTTACTTTTGTTAACCTGATTTGCAGTATTGTTGTGTTCCCGAGGCTTAGTGGGCCTTAAAATGAGTCTGGCTCCTCTCAATGGGTTGTCCCCATTGTTCTTTTACCTTTGAGGAGGTTTGGTAGAACATACCATCTTCATATTGGGAGTTGAACGTCTTCATCATGAATATTCTTGGCCTGACATGGTGCAAGTAGAAATTCTTTTCCTTTGGTTAAAGGATTTTCCTTCCTTGGCGGGGTGGAGTGCCTCATTTCTGGCCCATCATTAATGTTTTGGCTATATTCTTATCCTTGCCTACTTACCTCTGGCGCGATTGCTCTAGCTGGATTCTTTTATCCCTTATAGTGAACAAATATGGCCTTTTCCTTTGGTATCTAGCAAGACGCCTCACTCTAGCTAGACCCTTGATCTCATATGAAAGCTGGGCTACTCGACAAACATATCTGTTGACATATTTCCAGGCTTTTCCTTCTTTGACTAGATCTTAAATCCTATCTTCGAGCTGCGATGCTAGGAAGACATCACTTGTTAATATCTAGCCAGGCTTTTTCATGCTCTGTTTAGATCCTAAATCTCATTTGCAAGCTGGGATGCTCAGCATGCATCACTTTTCGATATCTAGCTAGGCTCTTTCAGCTGTGGCTAGATCCTAAATCCTGTCTGCGAGCTAAGATGCTTGACATACATCACTTTTCGATATCTAGCCAGGCTTTTCCTGGTATGGCTAGATCCTAAATCTTGTCTGCGAGCTTAAATGCTCAGTAGACATCATTTTATACCTTAATGACTTATCAGACGTGACTGCTCTAGCTAGACCCTTGATCCTGTTTGTGAGCAGAAGTCCTCGGCATACATAACTTTTTTTCTTGACGTCTAGCCAGGCGTGTCTGCTCTAGCTGAATCTTTGATTCCTTCTGTGAGCATGAATGTTCGGCAGACATCACTTTTTTCCTTGACGTCTTGCCATGTGTGCTTACTTTGGCTAGATACTTGATCCCGATTGAGAACATGAGTGCTCGACAGAATCACTTTTTACCTTGACGTCTAACATGTCGTGCCTTCTCTGGCTAGACCCTTTATCCAGTTTACGAGCAGGAGAGCTCAACAGTCATCACTTTTTTCCTTGACGTCTAGCCAGGCGTGCCTGTTTTGGCTAGACTCATGATCCTTTCTGCGAGTAAGAGTGCTCAGCCGACATCGCTTTTTGTTCAATGATGACTGGTCAGCTAGAGTACCTCACCAATCATTACTTTTTGTTTAATTTTGAGTGGTCGGCTAGAGCACCTCAGTAGTCATCATTTTTTATTTAATCCCGACTTGTGGACTAGAGTACTTCACCAGTCATCACTTTTTGTTTAATCTTAATTGGTTGGCTAGAGCACCTCACCATTCATCAATATTCATTTAATCCTGACTGGTGGGTGAGCACCTCACCAGTTATTACTTTTGTTTAATCCTGACTCGTGGGCTAGAGCATCTCAACAGTCATAATTTTTTGTTTAATCTTGACTGGTGGTCTAGTTCACCTCAACTATCATCAGTTTTTTGTTAATCTAGACTGGTGGGCTAGAGCACCTCACCAGTCATCGCTTTTTGTTTAATCATGACTGGTGGGCTAGAGCACCTCACCAGTCATCTTTTTGGCCTTCATAACGTGTGATAGAAGAGTTGGGCCTCGAAGGCCTATGGAAGAACTAGTAAATCTTCAGCAAATATAACATGTTCTATCTATTCATAAAAGTAGATTTGTGTAAAAAAGTTCTTAGCAGAAGTTATTCCTAAGTAAGGAGAAAAAGAAGGCGTCTTATCTAAAAAATCATAGATGAGTACATGATCTCTGTTGCCTGCTACTCTGAGGTGAGGGGCAAGAACAATCGAGCTTGGGCTTCCTAATCTTTTGGCCTTCCATCTTTTGTCAGGGAATCCCTCTCCAAACTTTACTTTTGCCTTAATGATAAGAGACTTCTAGCATCGCACTTTGCTCGGGGGACGAGCGCTGACTTGTCTTGAACTGTTTTTCCCTGGTAGTATTCTGGGAATACGACCAGCTCTATGTCCCATCAAGTTCCCATGTAAGGGATGCCCTCTGGTTAGTACGCCGACCATAGGCTCCTCTATCCCTGTGGTTTAAGATGCCTCGAACATGGGCCTGAGGGGAACATGCACTTGTAGGGGTCTCGTGAAGTTTCTGACTTTATTGAAAGCTAGTGTGATGGGGTTGGCGATCTCTCTTGCCCTCTCATCGGGGCTTCGTGTCTTGGAGTGACTTGTAAGCTTGCAATCTGATTTTGACATGATCCTTATCCTTCTGTTTCACCTACTATGGAATACGAGGCTTAAGGCCACATGGCTGGGGCTTGCATTTCAGCTATGGAGGAGAGCTGATGCAAGCCTATATATTTTAGCTGGGACAAATCCTCGGCTCATCCAACCACAGCGCACGATTTCTTACTTGCGGCCAAAGGAATACCAAAAGCCTAGACAGTGGGCGGCCCATTGGTATCTCCGCATTTGCCTATATATTGCCCCCAAGGGTTCTTCGGGGATTTTTCCCTTTGCCTTTCTAGGGTGACCCCAACTATAGCCTCATAACCCTTCACACCCGGGTTTGTCTTGGTTTTGGTTTTCTAGAGAGGTGACACTCATTCCGAGATGGGAGGTCATCTCGCCTTTCCCTAGGTAGTTTCCCCCGTAGCTCCGGGAGCACGTGGCAAGTTTTTCGACGATCCCTTGAGTCGTGGGGGCGGGGCTCATTCCTGTGCAAAAGACCATTGTAACTTGCATAGGATCTGGCACATCTTTCTTAACATTCTTAGACGGTTCCTGTTCATTACTATATCTTTTTTTACAGGATCAACGGATATCATTTTTTTAAGAACCACGTGTCCCAAGAGGGAAATCTTAGATAACCAAAACTCACACTTACTAAAATTGGCATACAACTTTTGATTCTTTAACATATGATGTGTTGTTTTGAGATGTTCTCCATCAAACTTAGAGTAAATAGGGATATCATCTATGAAAACAATGACATATTGATCTAAGAACTCTCAAAAGACCTGGTTCATCAAACCTATAAATGCAGCATGAGCATTCGTCAACCCAAATGGCATGACCAAAAACTCGTAATGTCCATATCAAGTACAAAAGGAAGTCTTCAATATGTCATCCTTCTTCACTCTTATTTGATGGTACCCTGATCGCAAGTCAAGTTTTGAGAAGATAAAGGCTCTATGGAGTTGATCAAATAAATCCTCTACTTGAGGTAAATGATACTTATTTTTAGTAGTAATCTTGTTCAACTCTATATAGTCTATGCAAAGCCTCATAGATCTATCCTTTTTCTTTATAAAGAAGATAGGTGCTCCCCAAGGTGAGACACTGGGAAGATAAAACCCTTGTCCAATAACTCCTAAAGTTCTTAAACTCCTCCATCTCTGCAACTGGATGATATAGGGAATTATCTCAGGAATCAAGTTTTCAATTTAATGTGCGGTACGCTTGACAACGTCTTAAGGAAATTTTTTGGGATATCTTTAACCACCTCCATATCATCCATTTGTAACTCCAACCTTCGTGTTTTCAATAGCAAAATAACCCCAACAATAATTGTTAATCAAATGTTTTACATTTTAAAATGATCTGAGGGAATGTGTGCAAATACAATCCCTTAAATTGAAAACTTGATTTAGCTGTTTAAACAATACCTCCCTCTCATGACATAGGATATTAGCGTAGTTGATAGCTAACCAATCCATACCGAAGATAACATCACAATCACGTATATGCACTAATGTAAAAAAATCCTCCAACATTCTATCAGCAATTTATACAAAACAAGACTTGATGGCCTTGTTTGTACATGAAATACCACCCGAAGGGGTAGACACGGAAAGTTCAAACCTAAGAGGTAATATATTCCCATTCAATCTCTTAGTAAACTTAAAAGAGATAAAGGAATGCATAGAGCCAGAATCCAACAACACAAATGCAGGAACTCCTTAGAGTAGAATTGTACATGACACCACATTGAAAGCGTCTTCTATGCTTGCCTTAGTCATTGCGTAAACCTTCATTTGCACTTTGGTCCCATTTCCAATCCTCTAATTGTTTAGCTTGTCTTTCACCTCAGGGAAGTCCTTTAGAAAATGCCCAGTTTTACCACAATGAAAATAAGCTCCAATCGCCTTGTAGTACTGTCTCGGATAATCTCTCCCACGCGTTTCACAAGTCTTAGCTTTAGTTTTGGTATGAGTCTTCTTCGAATGATCAATCCCTTTACTAGATCTCCCTTGGAAATTTCTCTTATGGGGGGGGGGGGGGTTCAAGTTATGGCTGTGTGCAGGGTTTGACGATGGGCTATTTTCTAATAGGACTTGTGAGGCTTGTAAAACTTTTGCATAAGTTTTTAACTCCAGCACTCTGACATGTTTGCACACATCTGGATGAAATATAAGTTCAAACTATCTATCCTTGTGATCTTCTCTATCAATAAGATGTGGAGAAAATCGTGATAAGTCCTCAAATTTCCTCTCCACTACCTAAGGGTCATAGTACCATGTGTTAGTTGTATGAATTATGCCTCCTTTACCCTAAACCTTGTTGCCTTATGGTAATAGGGAAATACTTCTCATAGAACAGCTCCTTGAAGCAAGACCACGCTATTTGAAGTCCGTTCATATCCGAAGTCCGTTGTGTCATTGCCCACAATTGACGAGCACCTTCTTCAATATGAAAGTGGCGCATGAAATCTTTTAGTGATCAGAGTAATCCAAGATGCACAAAGCCGTTTCAATTTCCTCTATCCATTCATTTACCAACAGAGGATCAACCGAGATTCCATTAAAAGATGGCGGGTGTAGTTCCTTAAATTGTTCGATGATGTGGCGGCATTCCTAGGACAACATTTTTTATTTGGAATCCTTGCATAATATGCTCCTAAAGAAGACCAAGAAGGGTCTTAGCGTTCACTTATTCCTCATTGAGGCGACGTTCATTCCTTGGTGGTGCCATACTGAATTAATTTCAAGCAAGAATGAGCAAAAAGAAATACATAGATATAGGTAGCACACAAAAATGGGTAAATTCAATCAAAACTATATAAATTATTTTTTTTGGATAAATGCCAAATATATTAAAGAACCAAACACAAGCTACAAGGGGAAAACCCTAGGAGACAACCAAACAAACCCTCAAGGGGGATTCCCAAGAAAATGAGGGGGAAGGTCCCAACTAGCAATAAGCATCCTATTTATGCGGGAGTTAGGGAAAGAGTGTTGATTCCAAAGCCTAATTCTAAGGGAGTTAATAATGGCTTTTACAATGTCCATTCTATCCTTAACTTTTCCCTAAAAAATCCTAGAGTTCCTTACCCTAGATGTTGTAGATAATGGAGTTGAAGGCAAGCTTAAGAAAGAGGCTCCTAAAATCCTTTTTCCTAGTATTGGTAGCAAGCTACTCAATCATTTGATCCCAGCATGAAACATTAAAGCTAAGATCACAAGCTTAAGTAAAAACTAACCAAACATAGATAGAAAAGGAACAACTAAAAAATAAATGGTCTATACACTCAACAAAATTACAACACAAAATACATTCAGAATCAATAGAGATGCCCCATTTAACCAACTTGTCCTTTGTAGTGAGTCTGTTTCTACAGACAAGCCACCAATGAAGTTGTGCTTTGGGAAATTATAAGAAAACCAAACAAATGCACCCTAGATAACCTTAGGAGCATCCTGTCTCAGCAAACAGTAAGCATAGGTAGCAGAGAACCTACCATCAGGAGAGGGTTCCCATATCCACTTATCACGAGAGGCTCTAAGGATGGGGAGGCATACTGGTAGAAGCTTCCTTGATGGAGATCGGAGCAACAGACTTAGTGAAAAGCCAGACCCAGCTACCATCCATAATATCCATATTTACCCTAGTGTTCACACCCTAGCCAATGTCAAAGGTCAGGCTCCTCCCAACTCTATTCAGCAACACACCAAGCTTGTATCTAGGATCACCCTAGAGGGAGGTATGGAAGATATCCTCAATCAATATACCAATCCTTAGGCTTGATGAGCTTTCTCTAAACCCAAGTGAAGTCAGTCGGCACTATTTGAGTGACAAGGGTACCATTGTTTATAAGGTGAGTGTAACACCATTTCCTTCAAAGGGAGCCAATGGGGTTAGTGATGAGATATCATAAGTGTTTTTCTATGGTAGTTGTATTCCACGTGACCAAGTCCTTAAGCGCTATCCCCCTTGTCTCCTTAGGCTGACAAACATCCATCCAACTAACTTTAGAAGACATTTGCCTCATAGAGTTACCTGACTATAGGTACTTGCTGAAGATGGACTGGATGTCCCTAATAACCCTCTTAGGCAGAACAAAACAACCAGCTGACAACCCATGGATAGCCATAATCCCAGGCTGGATAAGTTGAAGCCTTCTAGCAAAGGAGAGGTGCTTGGCTTCCCAAGCCTTGATTCTGCAGGCAATCCTATCAACCAATTTGGCACAGTCATTCTTTCCCAGTTTTGTAGACACCAGAGGCATATAAAGGTACCTAACAGGGAATTGCCCACACTGGAAGCCCAATAGCCAAGACACTGAAGCTTCAGGTGCTCAAATACCCCGGAGAAGAATATAAATTATTATTATTATTATTACTAGAATTTTTTTGAAAGCCTAAACCGGAGTACTCGACACAACTTGTCAGTAAAGGGTACGTACCAGACAAAAACTAACTAAAACACTTATTCTAGGGCAAAACAATTCAGAGAACTCCTAATCAATACTATTATTAGGAACTATATAACTCAGTAGGAATCTTCATATGGGTCTTCTTTTGGAGTTAGGGCTCTAGGAGTAATATGTTCCCTAGGACCGCAACTAGGTGGATAGTCCCTAGCAACTGACGGCAAAATTTTGGCCTGCGAAAGTCGAGGAGCTAAATATAAGGGTTAGTTAATTAACTTCTTCATCAGTAGACCCAACCGATTCAACCTCATCGTCACAAGGCCTAGCTGGAAAACGGTGAATTCCCACCTCACGAGGGATAGCTCTTACTACTGGAAGAACTTGTCTCCTTACTCTAGTTGCTGGGATAAGATTATGCTCTCCCCTCCTAATGGTTCTTGGATTTCGTATCATAATTGGACACCTACGATTCAGGTCCAATAACATTCTTCTTTCAAATCTAGTAAGGAGTGAAGAGAATTTGATAATGCATAGGAGATCTCCTCGTCCTCAATAGTCAGTTCAGAGTCGTTACAATGGTCCATTGGTAAGTAAATCACACAATTTAGAAGATCACATGTCAACATATTTCTCACAAAGTAAAAAATATCAAAATCTTAATTTCTTGTACGAACTCTAAAAATTAAGAAAGTTTTTCATGAAAACATTTATCTATAGAACCGTTTATACTCTGATACCAACTGTAACCACCCAAGAATTTAACTAAGATTTTTTTTAATATTTTTTACAAAAGCTCATGGAAGCTAAGTTAAATTTTTTAATCCAACAAGACTATAAGTGCAAATAAAAATTTAAACATAACTTTATTTAATCCAAATTATTTAGAAATATCGTTACAACGATTCAAAATTAAAATATTACTTAATTAATCAACAAAACTGACAAAAATTGACATAAGTTAAAGAAAGCAATTAAACCCAAATATTTTCCTAAAAAACTTATTGACTCTCGTCCCGTGCTAGAGACTCTAAACTTCATCCATAATAAACACATCCTCATCATCTGAAAATTATAGAATAAAATGAAGTGGGTAAAAAATATCTAGTAAGCAAAACTATACATACATAACATCACTACAATTGCAATCACATACATTATATATCATTCTTTCAAAACTTTCTTGTAGAGTATATCACATACAATACATATCGTTCTTTCAGAATTTTTAGATCTTTCTTACAGAGTATCACATATGGTACATATCATTCATTTAGAATGTTCATATCATTCTTATAGTGTTCGTTGGCTAACTTTCTGTTAGAGCTCGCCACCACACCCTGAATAGAATAGATATTACCCGTCGGTAAGTTCTTAGCTTGTGATGTACGTGCAAGTACTCTTCCTCACGAGTATCACTCCATACCTTCAAGAAGGTGGAACCAGTTGAAAAAGTACCTTCCCACAAGACTAAACAGAGTGTATACACAAACCCTATCCAGAAGGATAAGGTAAATAGAGACGTTTCTCAAAGGATAAGGCAAACATAACAGAGTTGGTAGGTACATGATTCTAACGACACAGAGTGTTTTTAGTTACATAGTCATACGATGATATTTATTATCTTAACATATAATAATCCTTTTAGAAATACAAATTTGCACATCACGATGTCATCACAGAGTAAAATATAGCAACACAAATAATACATCACTGAACCACAACCATCACAGGGAAAGCAATCATAGTTCCATTCTAAATTTTTTAGACACACTATGTAAGGTTTTACTTACCTTGTCTCCTAGTAAAGAATTTACCAAATAAAAATCGTGAACAAACAATACTATACTTCTCGGAAAGATACGATTGTAAATTTAAAAACTAACACCATAACGTAGAATTAGATAAAACTGACACGACATATCCTAGGGTTTCCTAAAAATTATAAATTTCTTTTTAACAATACTACAATACTTCAGAGTTTTGCCTATTTAATTTTGTAATAATCTGATGTCGTTTGAGTTGTTAAAACATGAAAACTTGACCTAGAAAAAATTTGAAAAAGTCACGGAGATCTACTTCTTCCGTAATTTTGCTAGGTAACAGCTTCAACATGTTAAAAAACTTTCTAAGAATTTTAAGTTCAAAAGAGTTCGTTTGATTTGAGAAATATTAAACGTTATAAATGCCGTTAGAAAAATAGTTTTCCAGAAAATTATGCTTTCATTTCTAAAACAGTTATGATGGTGTTTCTACAATTTGTAAACAGGAACTTCATGAATACAATATTTTTCATGAATATATAACATTAAAACTAAAGTACTCATGGGAACTTACCAAATCAAGCGTCTATATCGTTGACATATGATAATTTTCAAACGTTGTAATTAGACGTGAAAAGTTAGCACAAAATAACGAACTTTAAAATTCAGATCTTACACATATATACATATATATCTTAAACTCTGATTAACCACGAGAAATTAGGGTTTCTCGCATGAATGAAGATGAAAACAATTCACGTCAACAATGGGTTGATGAAAAAAACTTGAGTGAGTTTGGGGTATTCTCCACTTGGTCGGCAACAATTTATAAAAATATTTGAAGCTGGGAAGAGATAAATAGTCTTCCATGATTAATAAAAATAGTGTAAGCTTAAAAATTTTCAAACAATTAAATTTTGAAATCATGCAAATTCGGTAAAATGGTTTCAAATATTTGTTTTGGAACAAAACTTGGGGATATAGATTATGATAAAGATCCAAATAAATTTGATTATTATTTTTTTTAAACGAAAAAATTGTAATATAACAACTTTTACTTATATATGACTTATTATAGGATTAAAATTTTACTATAGTAACAACATAAATTACTTCAATCGCAAAACTATAATAAATAGCATACGATTAAAGGTGATTGTCCTCACCAATCTCTATATGTGTCCTGGTCACGAGATTCTTCTTTTAAAGTATGGAACCATATGATAGAAGAAGTCCATAAGATGTAGCTAGACACCCCCACACGATTCTATGGCTTCTTCTTTTTCCCTCCATGCTTTGTCGTAATTGTGGTTCACACCATGCTATCTCCTCACATCATCTATTATATCGTTCGACCTATATATTCATCCAACTCCTTCGTATTTGGACCTCATGTCATGTTCAATCAAAGAAGAGCTTTCTTTGGCGGTGATCGTGCTTCAAGATGTCGAAGGAGCAAGTATGGGTGGAAATAAACTTCATTACGCTAAAGAAACATCTTTAAGTTTCGTTGCCTTTAATCTCCATTTACAGTTGTCTTCCACACAATCAAGGACCAAAGTATGCAGTTTTGGACGTTGACATGTTGAAGTAGAAGTTATATTGTATGGCTATCAATCCAACAAGCCTTGGTAACTTTTTCTTATTACTATAGACATTGTCTTTCTTAATATCATCAGTTGTGGATGGTTCTCCAAGATCATTCATTGTCAATTGTGGACCTCTTCGTCCAAATGATGTATCAACAAAATTAACAGTCATAGATCTAGGCACACCATCACTTGTTATATTATCTGGATGCTCGTCTACACCAAAGGCACACTCATTCGCACGAAACTCACTTTTATCCATTTGCATGTGAAGGTCATTAGTTCTAACACCTAGAGATGTACTCATAAAACAAAGTGCATCAGTATCTGCTCCAATATCAACAAAATATTGTTTGGGTGAGTCTTGGTATATATGTTCTTTGTCTTGTGAAGGGTTGATTAGTTTTGGGAACATATGTAGAGGCAGAATGAGGAACGTAATTGGATGGAGCAGGTGCACGAATATGAGCGACTTCTGATTGAGGCACATGGAAGGATATAGTAATATCAGGAATGTGTGTAGACCTTGAAGGAGGAACACAAGAACAATTTCCTCCTTCACGTGGCTTGACTGTAATGCATAAGGGTGTTCTTAAGCAAACATTAGAATTGTTCTCATGTATAAAAAAACTATCATCGTCATTAGGGTTTCTGAACTATTATTTTGTTAAATTTCAAATTTAGGAATTAAGCGTATTTAGTGAAAAGTTCAATTTCCTATCTGTTTTCATTTTGGTTCATCACCAACTATGACCTTGGTGACATTCAGTATGTATCTGTAAAAGGGCTTTATACAACATTAGTAATATTTTAGAAACTTAATACAAAATTAGACAACTAATTTTATAATCATAAAAATAGCTAATGTTTATGGACCCACTATAAAAATTATGTATCTGTCTATTATACAATATTGCTAGCGTTTCTTAAATTTAGCAAAAATATAAATCTCACTCTCTCCCAAAAAATCCGGATATTTTTATCTATCTCCTTATCTCTCCCTCTCTCCTTCTCTACTAGTATCTCATATATGTGTGTGTGTGTGTGGGGGGGGGGGG
>QANY01010678.1:1023455-1101664 GCA_003255025.1 Datisca glomerata
GGGGGGGGGGGGGGGGGGAGATGGGTTATTTGGATAAATATACCCTTTCTATTTTCTGATAGAATTTTTATACCCCTTTCTTAAAACTCAGAATTTTTTATCACTGGCCCACCACTATCAACATAAATCTATTGCAACTCTCTCTTTCCTCATCATTTTCTTTCCCTTTCCCATGCCAAGATCAAATCAACCATGGTTGACATATATCCACTCCCCCATTCATAGCTCTCCTTTCAAGCCCCTTCTCTCTTCCTCTTCAACAAAAATGTACTTCTTCTTCTTCTTCGTCTCTTCTTCTTCTTCTTCTGCTTTTTCTTTATCTTCTTCTTGTTTTATTCTTCTTCGACTTATTCTTCTTTATCTACTTCTTTTTTCTTCTTTTATTCTTCTTCTACTTCTTCAAGACCCTGTGACCCATTCATTTTTAGCGAGACCCGATGATTCTTCTCCTTCTTCTTCTTCAACAAAAGCAGACTGGTACCCATTCTTCTCTTATTTTTTTACATATAAAATGCTTCAAGTAATATTTTGAGTAGTGACAGAATAAAATCAACTATTTGGACGGAACAAATACTTGAATCCTTCAAGTAGCCACTGATATTTGGGTTCTTGATGCAAGAAAAAATAACTACTTGAATGGTTCAAGTAATTAGAGACCCATTTTTAACCCTTCAAATAGTTAAGTGGTCTCTGCTTTACTGTTGTTTTACTACTGTCATAATAAAATCAACTACTTGAAGAGTTCAAGTAGTCACACACTCTCTGGATGACTGACTGCAAGAACAAAAATGACTACTTGAAGGGTTCAAGTGGTTATAAAACACTACTTGAACCCTTCAATAGTCAAAAGCTCTCTAGATAAATGACTACTTGAAGGGTTCAAGTAATATTTTATAACTACTTGAACCTTTCAAGTACTCACATGCTCTCTGGATGACTGACTAAAAGAATCAAAATAACTACTTGAAGAACTCAAGTAGTTATAAAACACTACTTGAACCCTTCAAGTAGTAAAATGGTCTTTAGTTCCTTAATAAGAATAAATATAATTATTATTCATAAAAAATAAAATACTACAGATAGTCACCTGGTGTATGGGTAATTAGTCATAAATAATTACTACTTGAACCCTTCAATTAGTCATAAATAAATACTTGGAGGGTTCAAATAGTCATAAACAACTACTTAAACCATTCAACTAGTCACCTAGTGTATGAGTAATTGATAGACAAAATAATAACTACTTGAACCCTTCAAGTAGTCATAAACAATTACTTGAAGGGTTCAAGTAGTCATAAAAAACTACTTGAACCCTTCAAGTAGAAGAAAAAGTTTCGGTTAAAAATAAAGAAGAAGAACAAGAATAAAATATTATTAAATTGAACCCTCCGTCACCTAGTGTATGGGTAATTGACTGACAAAAAAACTACTTGAAGGGCCCAAGTAGTTATTATTTACTATTTGAACCCTTCAAATTATTTTTTTTTCTATTCAAGTCTGTTGTCCAGTAAGCTTGTCACTACTTGAAGGGTTGAAGTAGTAATAATATACTACCTGAATCTTTCAAGTAGTAAAAAATGTACTTGAACCCTTTAAGTAGTGATGAGTTTACTAGACAATAAACTTCAGTTAAAGGCATAGCCACAAGTTCTCAAATTCGTCAGTAAGTCTTTGATAATAAGTTTGAACGATCTGACGAAGTTGAAGCACCCACTGAATTGAATTTCGAAGGAAACTTTCATCTGGTTAATCTTCAACTTTTAGCCTTGAATATAGAACATTAGGTCAAGAATATAAACCAGATTAGGAAAGTATAACCCAACATAATGATGAGCCAGCCAATCTTGATAGACACAATAGGTTCAGAAAAAAAATACAGTATGGACCGAATAAGAATCATATTTGTTGAATGGAAGGCATTCATGCAACAATTTAGAGTTGATATGTTTTTCCTTGAATATATCGAGGATATTTATGAAAAAAATATCAAAGTAATTTCAAAATATAAATGTGTCAAGGAAGACTCTAGTGTAGTGTCTGTCAGTCATCCTCCTTCTGAAAAAATTATGATTAATCATTAAAAAAATTAATCACCGTTTCTCCTTTCAAGATTGCAAAGGAAGAAGAATTAAATAAAACGGTAGTTTAACAACTCAATTACACCAACCAGAGTCTAATTACAGTAGATAAACAATTAGACAAAATTGAGTATAAGCTTGATGATCTTCATGAACCTAAACTAATGAAGTTTTGAAAGAAAAATCTTTAATAAATCTTTCAGAAAAAACAACTTTGAATGTTGTTCCCAATAATAAACAGGTTGATAAAATGCTCCAAGAATTGCAAAATAAATCTGTAGAATCATCTTCTTCAGTTAAGGTTATTAACCAAGATAGTAGTTCTAAGTCAGATACCATAAGACAGAATCCTCCTATTAGTCGTCCATAGTCCATGAGTCTTCAAAAATTAATAATATTGAATATAGCTTTAAAAATTTAGAAATTAATAAATTAGTAAGAAAATGGTATAAGAAGCCTATGCCACCAGATATACAAATTACTGAATCTTCCTTCATTAACAAATTTTCTATATCTATAGAGAAAATATACGAATGGAATATTAATGAACTTTTTGAGCAGGAAGTTCTCAATATATTACAACGCATGTCAATGGTAACTAACAACTACATCACCACTCATATTCTACCTCATACTGAGGTAATTAAACTCTTAGTCATAAGGTTCACAGGAATGCTTCATTTCTAGTGGGAAAAATATCTCACAGAAGAATTCAAAAATTCTATCCTTTCAGCAGTTAAAATTGATGCTGAAGGAACCCCAATTATTGTTGAAGATTCGGAAACAATGCCTAATGCTATCAATACATTTCTCTATATAATAATTGAACATTTTATTGGAATGCCAAGTGATATTACTTCGCATATTCATGATCTATTAACTAATCTTAGGTGTCCAACCCTAACTGATTTTAATTGTTATAAAAATTTATTCTTATCCAGAGTTATGTCAAGGGATGATAGTAATCAACCATTTTGAAAAGAAAAATTTATTAATGGATTACCTAATTTGTTCGCACACAAGATAAGACAAGTCCTTAGTAATGTCCTAGGAAATATAGATTATGATAGTCTAACCTATGGAAAAATAATTACTATAATACTAAAAGAAGGTTTGAAAATTGCGTTGATATATAAATCAATAAACAAATTAAAAAAGAAAGTAAAACTACCAAATATGAATTAGGCAATTTCTGTGAGCAATATGATTTACCCTCTATTGCCCATTCCCAGAAAAATAGAAAAAAATCTCACTTAAGTCCTAGAAGGTCTCATAAGCCCTATATGAGAAATTATCACAAAAATAGAAATAAATTTTTTTATCAATACTTCTCAAAGAATAAAAATATTAACAAACGTTTCACTAAAAATAATAATTCCAACAAAAATTTAATAAAAAATCTACTGAAAAAAGAAAACTTAAATGTTTTAAATGTGGCGAGAGTGGTCATTTTTCAAATACTTGCCAAGTTAAAAATATGATTAACCAATTAAGAATCTCTGGAGAAGATAAACAAAAATTGTTTAGAATCTTAAAAATAATAGATTATTATGAGAGTGATAGTGAAGATTTAAGAGAATTTGAATTGTCTGAATCCTTTGAATAAAACTCTTCAAGTTCTGATAGTGATTCTTTTAACATCACTATGGGGTGTAAGGATAGTTGTTGCCTACACTATGCGCGCGCGCACACACACACATATATATTTACATGTATTTGTATATATAATACTTATGTATATATATGTATATAATATACGTTAATCCAAATGGCATAATTTTTTACTCGGGTGGAACCACGTGACTCGTAAGATATCAAATCAAAGCTTATTCAGATATCTATATGTGTGATGGGATTACTTGTTGCTGCCATGTTTCGGTCCAAAAAATACTGTTTCAAGCACTTTCAAAGGTCCGGAAGTTATTTCGGTCATAATTTGGGTTTTTTTGTAGGATTCAACAGGTTTTAGAAGATTGGTTGCTGTAAATTTTAAGCAATTCAACAAATTTAATTTTTAATTTTTAAATTTTTTAATTCTTGTTCTAAATATTGAATTCTAAGATATTGATCATTATTAATGGATGATCCAGAAAAGGAATTCCTAGAGGTATTAAACTGACTATACTCCCTAATTTATGGACTATAACTAAAAGATGATTGAAAGATAATTTTAACAGTACCATTCATGTACTGTTGGATGTAATCTATATCTTCAATTGGTCTTTGAATTAGAGTAGATTGACTCTCATTAGTTAAAAGTCAATATTGGAGTAGGTTGACTCTCATTAGTTAAAAGTCAATTTGAAAGTAAATTAATATCAGACCACCTAATTTTTTTAGGAACTCTAATATTTGCATTACTTTGGCTAGATTGTTTCAATAGGGTTTGATTCTTTGGACTCCTATTGACGGAACCCTAATTATTGGTGAAGATCAAGAAAGAATGCCTGATGCCATCAATATACTTCATTACACAATAATTGAACATTTCATTGGAACGCCAAATAATTTTACTTCGCGCATTCATGATCAATTAACTAATCTTAGATGTCCAACCCTAAGTGATTTCAACTGGTATAAAAATATATTTTTATCTAGAGTTATGTCAACAAACGATAGTAATCAACCCTTTTGAAAAGAAAAATTTATTAACAGATTACCTAATTTATTCGCACACAAGATAAGAACAATTGTCATTAATGACCTAAAAAATATAGACTATGATAGTCTAACCTATGAAACAATAATTACTACATACAAAACGTGGGTTTAAAAATGTGTGTTGATATGAAAATAAATAATAAATTAAAAAAGAAAGTAAAACTGTCAAATATAAATTAGGCAAATTCTGTGAGTAATATGGTTTACCCTTAATAGTCCCTTCCTAGAAAAATAGAAAAAAAATCCCACTTAAGTCCTAGAAGGTCTTACAAGCCTTATAGGAGAAATTACCACAAAAATATAATTAAAAGTTTTGATCAATACTTCTCAAAAAACAAAAATATTAACAAACGCTTCTCTAAAAATTTCAACAAAAAATCTAATAAAAATATCGACTAATAAAAGTAAACTTAAATGTTTTAAATGTGGTTAGAGTGGTCATTTTTTAAATACTTGTCAAGTTAAAAATAAAATTAACCAATTAAAAATCTATGTAGAAGATAAAAAAGAATTGTTTAGAATCTTAGAAATAATAGATTATTATGAGAGTAATAGTGAATATTTAGGAGAATTTGAGTCACCTAAATCCTCTGAATATAACTTTTCAAGTTCTGACATTGTCGTGAAGACAAAATCTTGAATAATTATTCTGACCATTATGTGCCACTTTTTTATTTTGATGTGATTAAGTAGTTGAATGAAGTTATCATCATCTTGACTGTTAATAATAGTTTCTTCAACCTCATTATCAGAAATTAGTAATTTACTAGGTTCACTAAATTCTTGTTTATTAATTAAATTCTCTATTTTTAAAAGGTTTAATTCTTCTTTTATTTTAGTGTTTGAATTTTTCAATTTTTTGATTTCAAGTTTAATATTTTCAATTTATTTTTGAGGTTCCTCTAAGGTAACTTCTTTTTCATTTTCTTTATCCTTATTAAATTTTTCAAGGGTTTACGAAATGCTTGCAGTATTGTTATTATTATACTTAGTATTTTCTTTCTTTAGAATTACTTTCCTAAGTCTTTCCAGATATTCTTGTTTTAATTCTAGATTCTCAATTTTGCTAATTAAGTGTAGCAAGAGGATTTGTTGTTTGCTAGATGGCAATCTATTTTTAGTATTTTTTATTTTGATATTGAATTCATTAAATGAATTAATAATTCAGTCCATGATTTCCTTACTTACGAATTTTTACAGGGCGGTCAAAATGGGGTATAGGCCCCAAACCTCCAAAGCAGGAGTCAGGGGACAGTCATCGCCTCCATAATTGTCCCTCAAGCCTCAAGTTAAAGAGAAGTCCTCCACTCCTAACAAAATGGCAATACTTGGGTGTATCAGACCCAACTACCAAACAGCCTTGGTCAACCAATTTGATCCATTTGCAATCACTCAGCCCTTTGATACACGATTAATAAATCAACCAATTACAAAATATAGAAAGTCGACTCCCTATCTTCACAAAATGTCTTAAACAAAGCTGGTGGGGATACTGATTTTACTTCAATTTATGTATAATTAAACTATTTTCCGCCTATTATGGCTGGTAACTACTTTTATTGCTTCTTCATTACTTACATGAATAATTTCTTATATCTAATTTCATTCTCCGCCCAAGTGGTTGTTATTCTTACAATTGATTATTTCTCTGTATTATTTGTTTATCTAATCTGTAAATCTATTTTGTTAGAAGCTGACATATCAGCTTCTATTTGGTTAGCTTCAAGTACCTCAGTAAGACCTCTTAGAGACGTAAATCCCGAGGGTATGGTGGTTGTAGGGGCAAGTTGGAGAAGAACGACCTTAATAGAAGGTTGTAGAAGTCACCACAGAATATTAGTAATCAAAATATAGTATGAAATTTTCAATCATAAGAATAATTTAGTTATTTGAGTCATGAGTAGATTATTTAGAAGTAATTCTTCTAGTAGTAATAGGTCTACAAAAACTTCAATACCTAACATAATAAATGAGGAATACTTTGAATTAGTAGATGATCAAGTAGATCATAGGGTATGAAATATACCTGAAATTCCTAATAAAAATATTTACAAATCAACATAGTATGTTGCTTCTTTCAAGCCACAGCATCATGTAAAAACAATTGAAAAAATATATGCTCTTCGGAAAGAGCATGAAACTTGCCAATTACTTTTCCTTGATGCAATAAAATCACATTCAAGAAGGATATAATTTCCTTTATATTGGTTTAGTCCAGATTGGAGTTAAGCCACTCACAAGAAGATGCCTAAATATCTCGGTCTTATTAGCCTTGCAAGATGGAAGATTTATAAATTTTAATGATAGTATGTTAGGATTAATTAAATCCTCACTGTGTAATGGTCCAATCCATTTTGATTATTTTTCAGATTTGTCTGTTAGTTTAGTAGATCCTCATATTCTATAATCATTAACTTTAAATATTAAAACTAATGGCTACCAAGTCCTCGAAGGCACCCAACCTCTAGCTATAATCTTTAGAATTCATTACAAAGTTCCCAAAACAAATATGAATTTCCAAGCCATCAATAGGAGTCCAAAGATTGGGGTTCCTTCAACATCAAGCATTCTTTCTTGCTCTTCACCAATAATTGAGGTTCCTTCAGCATCCATTTTTACTTCTAAAAGGATGAAATTTTTGGATTCTTTTGCGAGATGTTTTCCCTCAATAATGAAGCATTCCTCTGAATCCTGTGACTAAGAGTTTGATTACCTCAGTATGAGATAAATTGTGAGTGGTGATGTAGCAATTTTCTACCATTGCCATATTTTGCAATTTATTGAGAACTTCTTGCTCAGAAAGTCCATCAATATTTCATTCGTATAATTTTTCTGCAGATACAGAAAATTGGTTAACGAAAGAAGATTTCGTAATTTGTATATGTGGAGGCATAGGTTTCTTATGCCATTTTATTTGTAAATTTATTAATTTCTAAATTTTTAAATGTTTCTTCAATATTATTAATTTTTGAAGATTCATGCACTGTGGATGACTCATAGCAGGATTTTGTCTTATGACTATCTGAATCAGAACTACTGTTTGGGTTAATAACCTTAATTGAAGAAGATGATTCTACATATTTATTTTTCAATTCTTGAAGCATTTTATCAATCGATTATTAGTGGGAACAATATTCAAAGTGGTTTTATGTGAAAGATATATTAAAGGTTTTTCTTTCAGAGCTTCATTAGTTTAAGGTTCATGGAGGTCATCAAACTTATTCTCAATTTTGTCTAATTGTTTATCAATTGTAATTAGACTTTGATTGGTGTAATTGAGTTGTTCAACTACCTTTTTATTTGGTTCCTTTTCCTTTTCTCAAGAGGAGGATGACTAATAGACACTATACTGGAGTCTTCCTTGACCATTTATACTTTAAAATTGCTTTGGTATTTTTCTCATAAATATCTTTAATATAATCAAGGAAAAATATATCAACTCTGAATTCTTGCATGAATGTCTTCCATTCAGCAAGTATGATTTTTTTATCCATATTATATGAATCTCTGAACCTATTACGTCTATCTAGATTGGCTAGGTCGTCATTGTGTTGGGTTAGGCCTTCCCAATCTTGTTTATATTCTTGACTCAGGGTTCCTTTATTCAGGACTAAGAGTTGAAATATTACTTTGTAGAGTGAAGATTCAATTAGAGTTCCTAAAATAAATGGAAGAGGACTACCTATTTATAGCCAAGGAAATTAGAGTTCACCGGGAACCCATCACTTACCTGAACTATTCTATTCTACAAAAGTAAAAACATTTTACATTTATACTTTTGCCTACTTTTGACTAAGAACACTATAAAACATGAATACTTGCCTAATTCTTTGACAACTAGTACAATAATTACTGTTTGTGTAAATTTTTAATCTTATACTTTAATACAGATCTAATGTCTTCTTGAATTATTCTTACATCTTAATACCCTCTCTCTAGTTGTTTTAAATTATACTTGATTCTGCGCCTTCTGGTATCAAAGCCAAACCTAGATGGGGATAATTACTGTTTATACTTGATTATGCATAATTGAACTATTCTCTGCCTATTATGGCTGGTTTTTGCTTTTATTATTGCTTAATTCCTTACATGAATAATTGCTTATATCTAATCTCACTCTCCCCCTAAGTGACTAGTTATTCTTACAATTGATTATTTCTCTATATTATTTGTTTATCTAATCTGTGAATCTATTTTATCAGAGGCTGACGTATCAGCTTCTATTTGATTAGCTTCAGGTACCTTAGTAAGACCTCTTAGAGACATAAATCTCGAGGGTAGGGTGGTTGTAGAGGCAGGTTAGAGAAGAGCAACCATAATAGGAGGTTGTAGAAGTCACCACAATAGATTAATAATCAAAATATAGTATGAAACTCTCAATCCTAAGAATAATTTAGTTATTTGAGCCATGAGTAGGTTATCTAGAAGTAGTTCTTCTGGTAGCATTGGGTCTACAATGTGTTCATAATCCGACATAATGGATGGAGAACATTTTAAATTAGCAGATGGTCAAGTAGATCATAAATATTTTAAATACCTTCCAGATGATCAAGAAGATCATTTTGAATACTTTACAGATGATCAAGAAGATCATTTTGAATACTTTACAGATGATCAAGTAGATCACGAGGTATGGAATATACCCAAAATCCCTAACAAAAATATAAACTTTAAATCCTCATCTAGATCATCCATTAATAATTATCAAGATATTAAGATTTAAATAGAGCAAGAATTAAAAAAATTAATAATTAAAAGTCTAGAACCTAAATGAATAAATCCCCAAGGAAGTCAAACAAACCTTAATAATAAATAATATAATAAAATTAATTCTCAAATTATACAGTATAGCGAGTCTAGTACCCCTAGGAGTTCCTTTCTTGAATCATCTATTAATAATCAAAATTTTAAGATTCAAAACTTAGAACAAGAATTAAGAAATTCAAAAATTTGAATCCAGATACCCTGAATCAAGAATATAAACCAGATTGGGAAAGAATAATCCAACACAATGATGACCCAGCCAATCTTGTTAGATGTAATAGGTTCAGAGAAAAATATAATATTGACGAAAAAGAATCATACTTGCTAAATGGAAGACATTCGTGCAAGAATTTAGAGTTGATATATTTTTTCTTAATTATATCGAGAATATATATAAGAAAAATATTCAAGTAATTTTAAAATATAAAATGAACAAGAAAGACTCCAGTTTGGTAACTACTAGTCATCCACCACTTGAAAAAATCCTAATAAATCATAAAAATTCTCAACCTAAAAAAGCCATAGGTTAGATTAACCTTACTAATGTTAAACTTGAAGAATTGAAGGAAAATAGCTCAAATTCAGAAAGTCATAGGTTAGAATCGACCTATGAATCTTTCACAATTGATGAATCTTCAAACGTTAACAAAGTTGAAGAAAAATTAAAAAATTTAGAAACTTATAAATCATCCTCCGTAAAGGACATTAACCATAGATATTCTTTAATCACTGCTTCTCCTTTCAAGATTTCAAAGGAAGAAGAACCAAATAAAAAAGTAGTTGAACAAATCAATTACACCAATCAAAGTCTAATTACAAGAGAAAAATAATTAGATAAAATGGAGAATAAGGTTAATGATCTTCGTGAACTAAAACCTAATGAATCACTGAAAGAAAAATCTTTAATAAATCTTTCAGACAAAATCACTATGAATATTATTCATTTTAATAAACATATTAATGAAGTATTTCAGGAATTAAAAGTAAACAATCTAGACAATAGTTCAGATTCAACACTTTTATTGTTTATCTTGTTATAGAGGCATATTCACTTATCCACTATAAGTGAATCTCCAAACGTTGATAATATTGAAGAATCGTTTTAAAATTTAGAATCATCTGAAATAAAATTTGAAAAGATTATTGATAATATACCTCAAGAATTGAAGGTAATTAATAATTCAGATTCAGAAAATCATATGTCAGAATCCACCTATGAATCATCCACGATAAGTGAATCTTCAAATATTAATAATATTGAAGAATCACTTAAATTTAGAAATTAATAAATTAGAAAGGAAATGACCTAAAATTCCTATTCCTCCTGATATTCAAATTTCTGAAAATTCTTTAGTTAATCAATTTTCTATATCTGTAGAGAAATTATGCGAATGGAATATTGATGGATTTTTTGAGCAGGAAGTTCTCAACAAATTACAATATATGGCGATGGTAGCTAACTGTTACATCCCCCCACACAATTTACCTCATAATGATGTAGGTAATCAATCTTTTAGTCACAGAATTCACAGGAATACTTTAAGAAAATGAAAGAATCTTTGTCTTCTGCCAATGGTACTCAGATACATATCAATTATGAAATACTCAAAGTTCATATTAACCAAGACAATGTATCATTTATCTCAGCAAACAATATGACTAATAAAATTATTTTAGGTTTACCATTCATTTCTTTGTTGTAACATTTTACAACAGTTAATGATTGGATAATTATTTATCCCATGGATAAACCTATTAATCCCTGTGGAGTTCACCGGGAACACATAATTTACCTGAACTATTATATTCTATCAAAGTAAAAATATTTTACATTTCTACTTTTGCCTACTTTTAACTAAGAATAGTACAAAACATGAATAGTTGTCTAGTTCTTTGACAACTAGTAGAATAGTTACAAAAAATGACAAATTACAAAGATTCCCTTGATAATTGTTATCTTGATCTTCGTGTCTGTCATAATTGCTATTTTTGAAACTCATTATGACTTGTTTGTTGTATGATGGAGAGTGTCATTACTGGCATCCTTTGATAATTGCTATGCTGGATGTTGTGTCTTGAATGTTGATTGTTGCTTGAAAAAGACATTATGACTTATTACAGTGCATTGGATTTCTTGAATGTGGAGAAGTCATTAATGATCATTATGATCGTTGGATTGTGTTGAGGTGTGATTATGATACATCTTCAAAATTACTTGATTGGTTGATTTTGATTATTCAAACATTAGCATTTTACCAAGGACAAATTCTTCTATTCATTTACTCATTGATCTGAATTTGTTTATTATCACTGAGATTGCTAAGGACAAATTCTTTCTCTATCAGTCACACTCTCATTATATATATAATGAGAGTGAGATGGATAGAGAGAGATTGAGAGAGAGAGAGATTGAGAGAGAGAGAGATTGAGAGAGAGAGAGATTGAGAGAGAGAGAGATAAAAATGATAATTAGTAACTAATAGAGAGAGATATATAGATAGATAGAGAGACGAATATAGAGAGAGATATGGGATGAAGATATTTTAGGAGAGAAAGAGAGAGTAAAATATATATAGAGAGATGTAATTAATAGATATGAGATGTAAAAAATATATAATTAAATATTGAGAGAGTGAGAGAAAGATAATAAAGGGGTATATATGTAACTAAATTAATAGAAAATTTATTAAATTTAAATCAAGTTGTTCGATTTATTTTTATTTTTAGAAAAGTGCTATATTTGTTTTTTTTAAATGTGTGACAGATTTATATTTAAAATAAAAAAATTGTCTAGATTTCATGAGTACTATACCTAAAATCACGATGCAGACTATATAACTTAAGAATTTCTAGAATTAATTGATCGTGGCAGTGCGCATGTCAACTTCCGGAGGGCGTAATTTTTGACTCGGGTTGAACTATATGGTTCATAAGATATTTAATCAAAGCTTATTCAGAGATCTACATTTCCAACGGAGTCACTTTTTGCAGCCTAGTGTTTGGGTAAAAAAAATACTGTTTTAAGCACTTTCAAATGCCTGGAAGTTGTTTTAATCGTAATTTTCCGTTTTTCATAATTTTCCATCACTTTGTAATTTTTAGGGTTCCTATAACAATAGAAGTTCATCTTATTCAGTTGTTTAGACAGTTTTGATATTTTTATGAGAAAATTATTCTCCTTTTTTCTAATTTTCATTATTCTTTGTGAGTCAACGAAATTATTATCTAAATTCTAGTCATCATAGAATTCAACAGGTTTTGAAAGATCAATTACTGATTATCATGCGTGATTCAATAACTTTTCGTATTATTAGGATTTTGTCGAGGTTTCTGCTACATCAAATAATAGGCCCAAAAATTCAAGCAGTTTTGTCCTATCGTAAAGTGCAAGACACACTATCCTCTCTCATATGGTTTTTCCTTTTTAGGAAGAACGAGATGAGACAGAGAAATCCGTTTCCCGCATGTTGTGAGATGGAGCAAAAAAAATAATCTAAAAACTCATATTATCTTGTCCCATGAACACCCCCCTTACAAAAGACCCATATGGATCTTAAAATTATTTTTCAATTGTCTCAATTATCGGAGCTCGGAGCTTGAATTTTGAGAGTTTAATATATACATTTATCATCATCATACTCTAGAACTGAGTTACTGGTTGAGCATGTAAATACTAATTGAGATGACCCAACCTTGAAAATTTCAAGACGACATAAATAATCAAGGGTAAATTACACCAACCTCTATTTTAAGTTCTCCTCATTACACAGACACCCCCTCTCCTTTCAACCTCTACACAGACACTCTTTTAATTTTATTCTATGATTAAAATGCAAAACACACTCTTGTAATTTGCTTAAAATGTAAACAATAACCTTGTTTTTTCTTTTTGAATTTTTATATCCATGTATTTTGGAAAACTTTAACAAAATATCCTTATGTTACGTTTGGCTGTTAACATTAACAGCAATTTCACTCCATTTTAGAACCTTCCCTTTCATCGTGAAGTGTAGCTCATTCTAGCCATTTTTTATCCTTCCATTTCACACAATATTTAATCCATATAAACAAATTCCTCCATTCGTCTTCTCCTTCCTTGTTCTTCATCTTCACTGTGCAGCAGCTCCAATGCAGTAGCCATTAGCCAACTTCATCAGACAACTTCCAAAAATACAAGACCGTATTATTAATCAAAGCTTCAAAAAGGGAAATTGAACTAAAAACTTAGAAATGTTCAAATTATTACGGTCATGTCAATACTAACAACAATAATTGATACAAACCATGTCAACTAGTTGATGTCTCAAAATTCTTAATAGCAGCAATACTTTCCTATACTGTACTGATTCGCATACCATTAAATTAATCCAAAATTGATGTATGAGGGATAAGATTCAGATTCAAACTCATAGAGCAACGTGTCATTGATGGAGGTTTGCTTATTCCATTGATGATCGAAGATGGGACAAGAAAAGAACTGGAGAGATGAATGCAAGTTTGGAATAGAGTTGGATCAAAAATTACAAACTCACACATGATTTTTTTGTGAATTTTGGAGGGAATGATATGATTTTAGCATTATGTTTAAAAACATAAGGTTTGAAAATGCAACACAATGGCAGCCACAAGGTTGCAGCTCAAAATCTTACATTAGACCATTTACAGCCAAAGGAGGTCAAATTCTTGCAAATACTTGGCTAAGAGTAGATCTTGGTAAGAATCATCAAGATGATCATGCTCAGTGAAAGCTGCCTTTACGTTCCGTCTCCACCATGGTTATGATCAAACCAGAGTTCACTGAAGGTGAGCTAATGCCTTCACTGAATAAAAAATCAGTAATATGAGCTGAATAAAAATCTCAAATTGGAGCTGAATCACAAGCTCAACACACAAACTCAAACACATGTCTCGAAGAAGCTCCCTCGCAGGCAAATCTTCACAATATCAGAAATTAAACACAAAAAAAGGAAATTCAAACTTCACGTACCCGAAGAAGCTCCAGAATGCAATTTCTTCAACATTTCGGCCATAAGTTGCCATAACCCTGCATTTCCCCCTTTCCCTTTGAGGATTTTATATAAACGGCTTCTTCAAAAAGAAAAAAAAAATTTAGGACCCTCTCTGATTTTCAACAAGATTCAACCTTTTTTTATAGAGAAAAATACTAAGTTACCCATTTAGTTTAAAGCAATATTATTTGACCCAACTTGTGATACACTACGAGTTTACGTGACGAAAGCAGATTGATGATAATTTTTAAAATCATTAGATGCATCAATCCAATTGTACTACGTAGACTTGTGATGTATCACAAATTTGACTAAATTACATCTTTCTTAGCTTAAAAAGTTTCAGTTGACATTCGTGACTGCTACACCGGTGTCTACGAAACCTTTTTGCTAGACAACTGGTGTAGCGAGTATAAATTTTAATGGCACAATTTTAGACTTGGGTCTAACAGTTATTTTTGCTAGATCAGGGTCTAGCGCGAGATATTTTAGTCTTCTCCTATGTTAAAAAGGCATGATTTCGATAAAAATTTGAAGAGTCTTAATTTTTTTTTTATTCTGAAGTAATTTCTCTTTCCCTTTCTCCCCCTCCCGAAGAATAACTTGATGAAAAATAAACACAAACTATAACAATGAAAAGTGAAGTTAAGTGAAAATCTAAATCTTTGTTATTGATGTAACGGACGTTCACATCCGTTAACAGAAGTATCCAGTACATGATTTTCACGTGAGAATTTCCATTAATTTTAACAAGGAAACGTAACAAAAGAGTATGTTCTATATTTTCCTAAAGTGTCAAGTATAAAAATATGAAAAAAATGTATAGGGGTATGTTTTTCGTTTTAGGCAAACTATATTGACATGCTTTGTTGGATCGGTATGACGCACTTAGAGCGGGCATGTGTTGAGTGATTTTAGTTTTAAAAATGAATAATATATAAAAGTAGGTATAATGAATCAGTATAAGCAAATATATAAAGAGTATATAATGTAAAGAGGATAAGAGAAGAAGAATCGAACACAATTATTTTGCATGGTTCAGTACTCTTTGCCTATGTCTACGCTCCAAGGTTCCTCCTTTAAGAATCTACTATCATGATCTTCTTCACGGGTGAAGATCACACCTTTACAAAGAATTCGTTTCACATGCACTAATTACGCCTTTTACTGATTACTTCTACGGGTTAAAATCACACATCTTACCTCTATTTTATAATCAAAAGATTATAAACAAGACTCTCTCAAAGAGTGGATACACAAGTTTTACACTCACAATATGATGAAGACTTATTCTCTCAATGTATAAGAGTTTTGTGATCAAAGTGATGATATAATTCGGCTCCAAAAAGACCCTATATTATAGACCAAGAAAATAGATTCGTTGGGGTGTTAAAGTAGGGAGAAAATGACCACTGACCATGATCGGTTGACCTCCAGCCTGTTAGAGATTAAAAAATATAGCCCTAAAGAAAATAGAGCAAGAAGCCGATGACCGCTGGTGATGGGTAGATGTCTACTCGTGGAAGATTGGCTCCAGTTTTCCTCTGATTTTAACTTTTCTTAAACCCTATAAAAGAGATTTTATAGGTTTTTGGAACCCACTAAAAACTCTTTTATTTTTTTCATCACTTGACTTTATTTTTCTTTATCTTTTGCCACAAACATTTTTTATAATATGTGACATCATGCGTCAAATGTCCAAGGGATATTTTTCAAATCAAGATCGAGATCTTATGAATAGTTGCTTGAAGTCTCGATATATTTTGTCTTCATACTTCATGTGCACATCAATATTATATATTCTTACAACTTGATTATAACTGTTAGTACATATAAGATATTTCGGTACCGTCAAAATAGTCTCTATGAGACCTAGAGTCAACAATCTTTTCTTTTTATGATGATAAAATATTGACTGCAAAATAAAATAAGAATTCAATAGAAGCGTTGCAATCAACAAGTCTTTCTCCCTTTGTCATTATAAAAAACTAGTTACGTTTTCAATTCATTTTTCTAAGATTACACTTTGTTAACCAAGATAATTAATTTTTCTCTTGGACAATTCTGCTTATTTTTAGGCCTAAAGCTATTTTTCAAATCATACATATAGTCTTAAGCTAGTAAATGTGCAAATTTTTTTTTTATATTTTTAAAGTATTAGACCGAACAAAATATGGTATTTATAGCTGCCCCCATTTGTTCACACTTCTAAACTTAGAAGGTGCACAAATGTGTAGATAACTATTTTGATCGAGAAAAGACTATATGAATAAGGGGAATAAAAACCTTGACTTATTCAAGTTCTATTAAATGATAGAATTATGAAATTGACTTGGATAGACACAGGCTTTGACCTCAACTCAGTTTGAGTTCGATCTAACCATATTAATTGAAAAAGATCAGGCACTGATAGTGGGCTTCGATCGTGACAAAGTCAGGTTCGATTTAACCGAAGATATTTTGAAAGAAAAACGGACTTGGATAGACACAGGCTTCGACCTCGACTCGATTCGGGTTCGATTTAATCGAAGATATTTGAAAATGAGACGGACCTCGATAGATGCAGGCTTCGACCTCGACTCGATGCAGGTTCGATTTAACTAGAGATAGTTGAAAAGAAATGGACCTGAATAGACACATGCTTCAACCTCGACTCAATTCAGATTCGATTTAACCATAGATATTTAAAAAGAAACGGACCTGGATAGACACAGGCTTCGACCTCGATTCGATTCAGGTTCAATTTAACCGAAGAAAATGAATTGAGTCATGTGTGGATTTCAGAAAATAAAATCCTGAAATGATTTGTGCACTTGAATTGTATTAAAATAGATCAACATGATGCATGTCTACGCATTGTAATTCTTTAATATAAATGTAAAGTAGTAATTTTTCGTGCATGCGTGCTATTTATGATTGTGAACATTTGTAAGAAAATTATTTGATGATTTTTTGAAAATTGACTAATGTAGCCATATCCTTCTCCCCTCAAAACAATCATTTGGCCTAGGGTCATGGACTCGCAATGAAGTATTGAGTATATTTTCAAAAAAAATGATGCATCCTTATTCATTGGTTTATGCCCCTGTATTTTTCTTCAAGTTGATGATGAAGAAAAAATGAATAATTTCTCCATAATTTTCTTCTTTTTTGTACTTTAATTGTAATCCTCCAATCTTGTTTTGGGCTTTGTCATGTGCATACCAACTTTTCTCGTGGTGACTTTTCATATTTCACCTCACACTCAGATCACCTTTCTTAGTTCCTATTCTTGTCTTTTTTCCTTTTTTCAATTAGTTTTCACCTAACCAAGTTTATGATTTTGAGTTATTTCAAAAGTAATTAATGATATCTTAGAATTAAGAGGAATAATAAATAATGTAAATAACGAGAACATGAAGTATATGTATTTGTCAATTAAAAAAAGGATTTTCATTGATGATGAACAATGTTTACAAATAAGGATTTGGAAAAATTATGGAATAAGAATTTCTCTAGTATTCGAGACGACTCTTTTTAAAATTTTTTTTGCCCAACTTCATTTTTCCCATCCTTAGAGAGGTCAAACGAAGTACTTCTTGACAACTTCTTAATTAACTGCGTGCAGTAAATCATCTCCATCCATGATTGTTAGAATGAGAGCTCCATCTGAGAATGCCTTCTTGACTACGAAAGGTCATTCATAATTTGGGGTCCATTTTCCACTATAATCTTTTTGATATGGTAATATCTTTTTCAACACCAAATTTCTAAGCCATATCGCATGACATACACACCAAGATGCTGCCACATATTCAGCTTCACACTTCGAGAGCGTCACGATCGGTTGCTTCTTTGAAAGCCAAGTAAATGCAGTATCTCCCATAAAGAACACATATCCCGATGTACTTTTCCGATCGTCTATGTCTCCGCACCAATCGCTGTCGGAGTAACCAACCAACCTGTAATCTTCTACTTTCGAGTAGAATAACCCGAGTGACACCGTTCCTTGGATGTACTGTAGGATTCGCTTCACCGCCTTCCAATGTGAATAAACTGGCTCCTCCATGAACCGACTTATAATACCGACACTTAATGAAAGATCCAGCCTTGTGCATGTGAGATAGCGAAGGCTTCCTACCAAACTCCTGTATCTACTCACATCGACACGTTCTCCTCTATCGAACTTTGAGAGTTTTGCACCTGGTTCCATTGGTGTTGATACCGGGTTGCAATTTGTCATCTTGTACTTCTTCAAAATCTCTTTTGCATATGTCTCATGTGATACAAAAATACCCGTCTCTACTTGTCTAACATCCAAACCAAGAAAAAACTTCATCAAGCCCAAATCTGTCATCTTAAATTCCCGTGTCATTGTGCCCTTAAACTCTTCTATCATCTCATCATTGTTTCTCATAAAAATGAGGCCATCGACATAAAGAGCAACAAATAACACGTACCCGGGTGGTTGTTCGATGTAGACATCTTCTTCGAGCACACCATTCAAGAATGCCGACTTGACATCCATTTGAAATATTGGCCATTTGAATTGAGCAGCTTGTGAAATGAGTAATCGGATTATCTCCATTCTTGCAATAGGAACAAACACCTCGTCATAGTCGATTCCTATCTTTTTCTTGTATCCCTTCGCAACAACTTTCACCTTGTACCGTTCTATCTCGCCTTGAGCATTCATCTTTTTCTTGAACACCCACTTCACACCAATAGGGTGACTGCCTTTCGGCAATACTGCTAGCTCCCATGTGTTATTGCGGTCAATCGCCTTAATCTCCTCGTTCATGGAAGTTTGCCACTTCTTGTCTCGCATCGCCTCTTCAAAGCTGATATTTTCAGCATCTGCCAAAAGACATACAAGGTGTACCTCATTTGTCGAGTCATACAAATCTTGCAAACTTCGCATTTTTGGTTGTCGTGGTTCATCTTCATCATCGGTAGTTTCAGAGTTTGTGGGTATACTTGTTGGTGCAACGACTGATGATTCTCCAACTTCGATGATAACCTCCGCCGAATTGTTTCAGTCCCACTCGCTTGCTTCATTTACTTGCACATCACGACTCACCATCACCTTCTTGCTTATCGGGTCGAGTAGCTTGTACCCTTTTGTCTTCTCATCATACCTAATAAAAATATACCTTTTGCTTTTGTCTTTGAGCTTCATTCTTCGTTGATCCGGTACGTTTGCATAAGCCACACTACCGAACACTTTGAGATGAGAAACTATCGGCTTTTGTCCGCTCCATGCCTCTTGTGGTGTTTGATCATCTAACTTCACATGTGAACATCGATTTTGTACATAGATGGAACATTACACGGCTTCTGCCCAGAATCCTTTCAGCAGCTTCTTGCTCTTGAGCATTGATCGAACAATGTCGAGAATAGTCCGGTTCTTCCTCTCGGCCACACCGTTTTGTTGAGGAGAGTATGGTGCGGTTAGAAATCTCCTTATTCCTTGCTCCTCGCAATATTCCATGAAAGCCGTTGAAGTATACTCGCCACCTCTATCGGATCATACGGCTTTGATGTGTCTACCAGCTACCCTCTCCACCATCACTTTGAACTTTTTGAGCACCTCGAATGCCTCAGATTTTTCTTTTAGAAAATAAACCCAAGTTTTCCGTGAGAAATCATCGATAAAGGTAATGAAGTCCTTTTTACCAGTGAAAGATTCAGGGGCGATTGGTCCACATATGTCAGTATGAATCAACTCGAGAGTATGTTTAACTCGATATTCTGCCTTCTTTTGAAACGAGGTTCTCGCTTGCTTGCCAAGCACACATTCTTCACAAAATTTGCCCTCATAGTCCATGTCCGGCAGGCCGTGTACCATGTTCTTCTTTGCTAACTCTTTTAGACCACCATGATGTAGGTGACCAAAGCGGAGATGCCACAGCGACGCCTTGTCTTCTACGTTGACTCGCAAACATTTTTCTCGCACGCTTCTCAAATTCTATTTGTACATCTGATTTCTTCCCATCTCGGCTAGAGCAACCAGACGCCATTGCTTGTCCTTCAAGTGTAGTACTCGGTCTTTTAAAAGTATCTAGTAAACTTTCTCCGTGAGTTGCCCCATACTCAAAATGTTGGTCTTGAGGTCTGGTACGTGATAAACATCTTGGATTAACCCTACTAAGCCATCCTTTTGTAAGTAACAAACCGTACCTCGACCTTTGACCTCCACCTTTGATGCATCTCCAAATGATACATGAACATCTTCAATCTTTTGCATCTCTTTGAATAGGTACTCGTGACCGCACATATGGTTGCTTGCCCCTGAGTCGAGGTACCACAGAGTGTCATTGTTGATGTTGACTTCATTTTGAGCCATCAAGAGAAGGCCTTCATTCGCTTCGTCTTCCAAGACTAGGTTGGTTGTTTCTTCCAACTTTTTATCGGCTCGACATTCTTTTGCAAAATGCCCCATGTTACCACAATTATAACATTTGTCGGAGTTGCAATCCTTCGCATATAATAGTTCGACCGGCCGCCTCTTCCTCGACCGCGTCCTCTTCCACGCCAATTTGGTTGGCTCGACTGTCCCTTCCCCTTATAGTACCTCTCATGACTGCTGCCTTGACCACCGCGACCATTTTCACGACTTCCACGGCCACGCCTTCTACCTCGGAAATTTTGAGAATAGAATACCTTTTCGTCTTTGATTGACGCCTTGGTTTGAAGTGCTTGCTCGAGTGTCTCCTCCTTTTTTTTCTTCTTACGTTGTTTGTGTGCCTCGAGAGAACCGGCAAGCTCGTCGACTGTGAGCGTCGCAAGGTCCTTTGACTCTTTTATTGCGCACACAACATTCTTAAAATTGTTGGTTAATGATCTCAAAATCTTCTCCACAACTCGCGCATCGGTTAACGCTTCGCCATTACGAATGAGTTGGTTCACCACGGCTTGTACACGCGTGATGTAGTCAGATACACTTTTTGACTACTTCATCTTCATGCTCTCCAACTCGCCACGAAGATTTTGGAGACGCATTTGCTTGACTCGGTCGGCTCCTTTGAACACTTTTGCTAAAATGTCCCACGCTTCTTTTGAAGTAGTTGCACCGGCAATCATCTCAAAGCCCGACTCATCAACGGCTCAGAAAAACATGTATAATGTCGTCTTATCCTTCGTTAGCGCCTCTTTCAACGTCTTGTTTTGAGCCACCGTATATCCCGTGGCATTTGTTGGTTCTTCGAACCCTTCTTCGACCACCTCCCATGCATCTTGAGAGCAGAGAAGAGCTTTCATTTGAATGCTCTAGTTCTCGTACTTCACCTTCGTTAGTCGTGGTAGTGGCATTTGACCCGTCACATTCGCCATTGGCTTTGATACCAATTTGAGAACTCAAATAAACTCACTTGTAATACTTTAACTTTTGTATTCCTCTTAGTTCTATTTTTAAATGAAATCACCAAGGCCTTTATATAGACTTTACTCTTCCAAGAAAAAAACTAAAAAATAATTAAATCTATCACCCCTGACTTTTCATCTACAAAAACTCTTAACCTTTTATGTTTCCTAACTCCTAAATTTAAAACCCCACTAAAAATGACATTTAATGTTTATTCAACATTATTTGCCTCCAAGATTGTTGTATCTCTATCAAACATTGATTTCATTAAGTAAATGCTTTGTCCTTTATTAAGAGGAAGAATCAGTGATTACGCTCAAAATATACTTGTGATTATTGCAATATAGATTGAGGTGTTGATCACACAAGGAAATATCATAAAGAAAAAATTAACGAAACAAAACACTTTACAATAATTAATAATAAGAATAGAAATTTGTAAAGTAACTAAGAAAGTAAATTAGAAGAAATATTGCTTTGAGAATTCAATAACAGAAGTGATTAACAATAATAAAAGTGAAAAGGCATCGAAAATCCCTTTTAAGCTTTGTTTAACTGTTTTTACTTTGATTAAAAAATATAACTCAATTAAATGCTTCATATCCTAAACATACGATCAGTAAATATGTAATTTAAGACCGTAAAAATATTAACATATTTGATATATGAAATGTTCTTTTAAAGAATCGTCTAACAAAAGTCATTCTAAAAAAATCTCTAGATCTCATGTGTTGAAAACATCTAGAGACAGAAAAAGTGTCTTGTAATATTCTATGTGCCCACACACGTCCTAGTGTTTTGAGGATTGACTTAGATGATCTTGGTGTGGATCTCAGAGTCTACTGATCGTTGAAACGGTTTCGTGGGACGGAGGATTGATCGATTTTACAAGGGTGCTTAATTAAGACTACGAAGGTATATGATTCATAACCTTATATGTTGTAGATTTAATATATAAACATATATTAGATCATGCTGATTGAAAAGAGTTTTCAATAAAAAAAATTATTTGGTTATCGTGGCATTGTGCAAGTTTTATTTTATTAAAATATTAATTTTTTATTAAAAGTTTAATTTTTTAAATGGTCACGCGTCACACGCTTCCGTCGCTCACGCGCCACGACGATCAACAAAGAGAACCACTATTTTCTAAACCAATGGGCAGAGAACTATACCTACTATGTAAAGTTCACCTAAATATACTCACATCATTCAGTAATATCTATTTCATATGATATAAAGAAATCCTGCCAATGCAAACTCCACCAACAATTAGGTACCAAAATAGAAAGTATGACAATTTGGATCAAGGATAGGGAAGCCATTGATACTCACCTTTTACAAGGACTCGAATCAATGACAAAATTTTTAGCAAACAGGATAAAAAATAAAACTTACAAGGGCCACACCGGACAGTAGTGAAATAGAATATTGCGGCAAGGAATCATATGTAACAATAAAATTATATAAAAAAAGAAACATAAGGGATAATCTAAGACTAAGAAGTAAAGGGAAAGAGGATTCCTTTAACTTTACTAAGTGAACTGTTGAACTCTTCTTCTGACTTAATCAAAACAGTATTCGATTGAACTGAAAGCAAATCATTAGAATATTACATATATAGGAAGCTAAAGAAATGAAAATTTTAAAACCAAAGCTTTATGTAAAGTACATAGCTACAAAATCGAAAAGGGTGAGCTAAAGATACATTATTACGAAGTAGAAAACCATAACTATTTTCTAATGAGAAAAATAAAAAAGCAACAAACTGGATAAATTCTTTTTCTCAATCGGTCATGAAAAACAACTGTGGATGTGTCAAGTTCATAATTCTTTCTTCTCTTCCAACCCAACTTCCTGCTGTCTATTTTGTATCAAGAATTCTAAGTAACTTGACATAGAGATATGCAAAACGGAAAGAAACAATAGCAACCCCCAACACAGCTACTCCTTCTTAGTTTTTGCAATGAAGACTAGTTAATAATCAAATCTCTATAGTTAAATTTGGTTAAGAATAAAAACTACCCCAAACTACATGGGTAAAACTATATTTTACAATAATAATTAAGTATGGGAAAAAGGACTTCAAACTTTGCATTTGTTTCTAGGCTAAAATGCAAAACATATCCTTGTAGTTTGTTGAATATGCAAATTATATCCTTATACATACCCCCGTAGTTTAAAAAAATATAAATATACCGTTCTATTACTTTGAAGCGTTAAAACCAACGGGAAGTTAACATCCATTTTACTCCATCCTCTTGGCCATCCCCCATCATCTTCTCCGATTATAATTATGGCCAGAAGCAGAGATTTAACGATTTTTTATTTTAAAAGTTTACCGAAGCCTTGCTGAAAAATTCCTTATCCTAATTGTCCAACATGTAATTATTCTAAAAAAGCCCCCAAATCTTAGCTTGAAAAATCCATAAATTACCTAAGAAGTTCATAAATCCTTGAAGATGTTGCCAGGAACATTCTTGAACTCAATTCGTATTTTGTCTTAGGATTAAAACTGAGCGATCCCCAAGATGTTCCATCACCAGCCAAATGATTCATTTTAATTAAAATAAAAGAAAGAGAGACCGAAGAGGGGAGAGGGAGAGCTTTATAGCTGGGTAATTTTTGGTTTCTAAAGCTTATATTTCTTTCCTCTTAAGTGTGTTAAGAAGCTTCGAGTATGGAATTTAAATATAGAGATTGAGATTAGCTTAGGGTATGCTGCGATTTTGGGGTAAATGGGAAGCTTTTAATGTTGATTCTTTGTTGAATTTATGTTTTCTTTAAGTTTAATTTGATACATGTGAGGATTTGAACTGGGGGAATCAAGACCTGATTTTTTAGATTGGGTTTTTGGATTCCATTGATGTGAGTTTGATGTTTTCCATTCCAAGGTGAGAAACTTCCTCTTAAATCATGGGTTTTGGGAATGATTAGATGTTGGACAGCTTAGATAAGGATCTTTCTGCGTGGTTTTGGTAAACTTTTAAGAGTAACTACCTGCTAGTGTTATGTATTTTTGAAGAACAATAATTGCGATTTTGAATATATTAGAGAATCATGGTGAAACGGACTACAAGAATATTGGACCTCCATTAATGGAAGCTTGGAACTTCTTGGGGAGGATTATGCGGGATGGCCACGTTTTTCGGTATAGAAACACACATGTTAGGACGAATAAAATGCTTAAACTATCCACATTACCCTTATTTGATATGTTTCAGACAGTGAGTTTCTTTTGATAGGTTTCATAATATGAGCATGTTCTTTTTCGTCGTTACTTTGACTATTACTTGAATTGACATGCAGCAAAAGAGTTCAAGGCTAGAATTTTTCGAAAGGTCTTTCTAAGTGAATGGTTGATCGAACACCTTTTTAATATTGATAAAAGTATTAGTATTTACCGTCACTATATATTCAGCCATTGATATTCTCATGAGAACATCCATATAATAAGCCACTTTGAGTTTGTACCCTTCCATGCCCCGCTGTGGGTACCATATATTTACATTATGTATTTCAAAATCATAATGTTAAAATGATAATATTATTTAATTAGTTTACTGTATCTAATACATTTATGTTCTGTAATTATTTTTTCTCCAATCTTCATCTTCCCAACGTTCATCTGAGGCACACGAAGTTCGCCTCGCTATCCAGGTCAATAAGCTAATAATCCATGGTTTGTGAAACTCTCTAACCATGGTTGCGAACCCCTCCATCCTTGATGCTCTAGTAGAGACTAATTGGATAGGAACAACATGAGTTCAAGTTGATGATCTAATAATCAATTTTTGTTCTATTTTTCTCACGTTAATCTTCCAACACCCGAGCGACGCGTGATAACATATCTGACAATATATTTCTAACATCTATAGTTTGACATCATGAATAAGATCCGCATGCATTTTCTCATATTGAAGTCTGTCACGTTCTGTCGTAGTGGTGAACATGAGAAAAAATAACCACGAAAGTTTGGTGCATAATGCACCTGCACCGGTTGCTCTTTTAGCTTAGCTTTATCAACGGACACTCAGTTGACTTTGGCTTTACCAACTTAATCTCATCAACATGTGATCCATCGACTTTGGCTTATTAGCTTATCTCCGTAAGCCTTGGCTCTTTAAGAATAGCTCCATCAACCGAAAATATGCCGACCTTGGCTCCAACAAATGACTCATCATGACCTTGGCACACCAACTGAATCTTCATTGAACTTGGCTCCACCAACCTACTGTCCATTGATGATATCACCTCCAACCCAAGATCAGAATAGGCTTGACACCAACACGTCAAACCTCTCCTTATTAGTAGGCCAAAAGGCCAAAGAATTGGAAGATTTCAGAAACAAGGTTGGCGAACTCACTGCTGAAGACGGACCAACGAAGTTCAGGGTAAGGAAAATATGGACGAAATTGACATCGCGGAGCACATCAAGGATTTTCACTGAAGGACTACCCATATTAACATTTAGACTTCTGACGATGAAATGAAGGATATAGTCAAGGTTTTACCAGAATCGACTTTCGTGAAGGCAATATTTGATGTCACAGGTGATGGTTTTTGCTAGAATATCGACATAAAAGTTAGATGACGTGATGAATCTCCAATACCGAAATTTTTTTTTCCGGCATTGATGCTGAGATTAATCCTGACCATAGGATCTGGCCAAGCGTGTCTAAATAAAAATGGCTAAGTATGTGAAATGAACAAATAAATGATAATGACTAACCGTGTGCAAATAAAAATGACTACATTCTGAAAATGACTAAGTAGATGAAAATAACCGTGCATAGGGGTTCCCAAAAAATGTGGAGACATTCACAAAATATGTAAATGTGTTCACAAAAATTTATAAATTTAATAATTCTTGGAGTTCATCAAAATATTTCACGTACAACAAAAATTTTAATGGGTTCACCAAATATTTGAGGAGTTTCACCAAAGTATTTCACGCACACTAAGTGTGTGAAAATTACTAAGTGTATTTTGGTGAACCCCTCAAATATTCATTGTACGTGAAATATTTTGGTGAACCCCCTCAAATATTTGGTGTACGTGAAATATTAATTTTTGCCTTCGAAAATACTAAAATACACTTAGTCATTTTCACGCACTTAGTGTGTTAAATGATTAAGTTGCAAAAAATGCTAAGTTGTGAAAATGGCCAAGTGTTTGAAATTGACTAAGGGTGTGAAAAATAAGCAAATTTGTGAAAATAACTAAGTTTTGAAAATGGCTAAGTGTAAGAAAATTGTTAAATTTGTAAAATATCCAAGTGTGAATATAGCTAAGTGTGTATTAAAATTGTTAAGAGTCAAACGCCACAATCGAGACCTAAACGCCATCACTACATGGCGAGTCGTCATTCAAGGGTGGCGTTTGGGGCTTGTTGGTGGCGTTTTGGCCCCAAACACCATGGTAATAGGCGTTCAAGTTTTGGAGGGCATAACTTTTATCTTGAGTAGAACCACATGATCAATAAGATATCAAATCGAAACTTATTAAGAGATCTACATGCGTGACCCCCCGTCGTAGCCTAGTTTTGGGTCCAAAGACACTATTTTAAGTACTTTCGAAGGCCCGAAAGATGTTTCGATCTTAATTTTGGGTTTTTTCATAATTCCTATCTCATTTAGTTTTTAGGGTTTTTATATGCTTATAAATTAAAACGTAAATAGGTTATATTTCAAATTTTATGGGGTTATAATTTATAAAATTAAAGGTTAAAATTTTAAATTTTAATATTCAATTTCAAACTTTCAGCGGATATATTCTATTTATAGATAGAATCTAACCTTGAGGGTTATACGTGTTTGTCAAACCGATACTTGTCTCACTCGATAATTGTCACAAAAGTACAACAACATTATCAATGACAACATTTAATGCGTTTATGAATAAGTGTTCAATTGTATCAAGAATCTATAATTAATCCAATCTAATTTCACACAATAAGTGAGTATCATGAATGTTTGCATTGAAATAATGAGTTTTGTCTATTTTTATCGATGATTTTCCTGGTGTATGGTAAATAATTATAAAAATATCAATGTTAAGGAAAATTTTGAAGAATGGCGATTAGAGCCATATAAATAGCAATTAGGAGCAAAAAAGTGGCGGTTGGGAGGGAGACTAGCATTTGGCTTTGACGATGCGATTAGCACGTTTAGGATGACGTTTAGGTGCTAAAAATAGGTGATTCGCCTATTACGTATGGCGATTAGGTTGTACGTATTTGGTGAACCTCTCTCAAGAATTATTATTTTGTACGTATTTGGTGAACCACGGTATGTAACTGGTGAACCCCTCCAAGAATTATTCTTTTGTACGTATTTGGTGAACTCCACTACGTAATTGGTGAACCCTCCAAGAATTCTTCTTTTGTACGTATTTGGTGAACCCCAATACGTAGTTAGTGAACCTCAGTACGTAATTGATGAACTCCAGTACGTATTTGGTGAACCCCTCCAAGAATTATTATTTTATACATATTTGGTGGAGCCCACTATGTAATTGGTGAACTCCAGACGTATTTGGTGAACCCTAATATATATTTGGTGAACTTCACAAAAAAATCCAAAAAATAAAAATAAAACCTATTACATGTGGGGCTTTGTATGGCCAGATTGTTCCAAATGCAATCTAAGGATCACAATAGCCGAGCATCCATGCCGAGAATTTTTTCCCGGTATGATAAAACTTTCCGATGTGTCAAAGTTTTGTAACCACCATGTTTAAATTGACCTTGACCCTATTTCAACACTCTTGTGTAAACCTTTTCTTCTTCTTTTCCCAGTTTCGACAAACATCTCATACTCATGGATCATGCTAAGGATTTATGCCAAACCTTTGAGATACTTAATTCACATAAAATAAGACTCAAATCAATTAAATATTTTTTAGTTTCCTCACGAAGGTTTATTGAGCAACTCGTAACTCAACAAGACATTGAGGCCATTACCAATTCAATTCAATAAGGCATAGACATGCTACTGCCAAAGTCCATCAAGAAAGTTCAGAAATTGACCAGGACAACTCACAAGGTTGAATTTATGAGGTAGAGTATGAAGCATTCACCAAGTCTGATTTTTGATTATCCAACAACAAGGCAGAGTATGAAGCTCTGATAACCAGGTTGAACTTATCATGAATAATAGGAGCAACAAATTTATGGGTATTCATCGATCCGCAATAGTTTGAATTTGTAGTATCTGAGATGGACGAAGCGAAGTTTGAAATTTTTGGTATTTTTACACATTGAGTTGTTTACCTTTCCAAGGATGAAAAAAATTAAACTATCCATACTTATTTAAAAATTACAATCCTTTACCTATGGTTCGTGTGCTACTTCTTCTCAATAAAAATGTCCTTCAAGTTTTCATTTATGGTCGAATGTCCTTTGGTCTTTACCCAGACATAAGTCATTTGATTTTACCATGGTAAAAGTCTTTAAAGTTTTCATTTATGGTGAAAGTCCTTTGGTCTTTACCAAGACATAAGCTTGTGTTTATAAAAACATCAAAGAGAAGATATTGGTTTTCTTAGTTCTTTTTGTTGTTTATATACTACTCATTGGGAATGATGTAGAAACTTTTTTAATGGTAAATAAGGGGTTAGTTGAGAAATTTCAAATGAAAGATTTGAGAGAGGCGAGCTATGTTCTAAGCATCCAAATCCTAAGGGGTATGAAGAACTAGCTCTGACAGTTTCTCAGACATCATATATTGATAAGGTGCTGGAGAGATTCTCTATAAAGAATTCCAAGAAATATCAACTGCCGACCAGACATGGGATTGTTCTCTCATAGGAGCAATGTCCTAAGACATCTCAAAAGGAAGAGTATATGAGAAAGGTTCCTTATGCTTCATCTATTGGTAGTCTCGTGTATGTCATTTTGTGTACAAGACCGGACATCTGTTATGCAGTGTAAATTGTCAGTCGTTATCAATCGAATCTAGGTTTGAAACATTGGATTGCAGTAAAACACATTCTCAAGTATCATAGAAGAATGTGAAACTATATGCTTGTTTATTCAGGTGGAGGCATGAAGCCCACTTAACATATTGATTCTGATTTTTAATGAGATAGAGATAGTCGATCGACATCAAGATCAGTATTCACCCTAGGTGGAGGAGATGTACTCTAGAAAAGTATCAAACAATCTAGCATTGTAGATTCCACAATTGACGCTGAATATATAGTTGTTGATGAAGCTGCAAAAGAAGCGGTATGGCTCAGAAAGTTCTATACTGATCTGGAAGTAGATCAAGACATGGACAAGCCACTGATCCTATATTGTGACAACAGTAGGGCGGTAGCTAATTCCAAAGAACCAATGAGTCACAAGAGGAGCAAGCACATAGAGAGGAAATATCATCTTGTAAGAGAGATCGTGTATGGAGGGGATGTAACTGTTATGAAGATAACGTCAGATTAGAACTTGGCTGATCCTTTTGCCTCACTTCCTGCGAAGTTATTTGAGGGTCATGTGTCTAACATGGGGTTGAGAGAGATGCCACATTTACTTAAGGGATAATGGGAGATTGTGAGGGGTTATGCACTCAAAGCATGTATATTGACATTTTAATATGAAATTAAATAGAATTACATTTTTCTTATAATTGTTCTTTTAAATTATTGATTAATATTTTATATAAATATCTGAAAATTTCATATTCATTAATGAGACTATGAACTTGTATAAGTAATATGATTAAGATCATAAATAATGAATAAACATGTCAGCAACATATTAAAGTATGCAATCTTTGATTAATGATTGTTAGTATAGTTCATTAAGCATTATGAATGCATGAGATTTAGATCTGGATCATTGATGTGAATAGATATCTTAGTAAATATACTTTATATAATAAGATTATATATGGCATGACCGATGTGAATTAACATCTTTATTAACATACCGTTTATCATGAAGATTTAGTACACATCAATCTGATGATCATATGTAGATCAGTCTGAATCTTGACTAGTCATGAACTTCTGTACTTGTCCATTGGATCTTATAAGATTTGGAATCCCTTAAATATTAATTCTAGAACTGAATGGTTATTGAGCTCAAATTTATAATACTATTATAAATTAGTCATTCACTAATGAATTAATGATACTTAAGGATCAAGAGGTAATTAGCATGGTAAAAATTGTAATTTCGACCAAATCTAATTTACGAACCAATAATTTGAGGACAAAATTACGTGAAATGATTATATCAATGGACTACACGAGAATACTCTATAAATACATTATATAATCTCTAAGAGTGCAATTTCATATTTATAGTGGAGTAATAATGAAATTAATAAATAAAATTATTTAATTAATAATTTGGTTTATTGGAGCTTAAGATTATAGGTTCATGGTCCCCAAGTCACCTCTGTAATATGCAGTCTAGGGTGTGGATATTTCAGAATATAAGAAAATGACTGACTTGCAGAAGGAATTTATATTTTAGGGAAAATACGTAATTATGAGATAATGATGTGTGATTAATAAATTAAGAATAAATTAATTGAATTATTGATATATAAAATTCAGAAATTATATATATAATTATATCGATTAGTTTTCTGATTATCGATAAGTGAGACAAAATATCTAATTTGTGAAATTAGATAATTATATATTATTATTATAAAATTATTTGAATCAATTAAATATGTTAGTTGTGAACTAATAGATAAGTTAGTTGATAGGGATAATTAGATATATTAATTTTGAATTAACTAATATCTAAATATTTATCTTATTAAAATAAATTAATTGATATCTAGATATTTATCTTATTGGGAATCAGATATTGACATGAACTACTGTAGTGTCACATGGCACTACAGTAGTGGGCATGCAATACTGTAGTGTCGTGGCATACCGTGCCATGCGGCAGTATGATAGCTCACGGCAACTGCAGTTCCACGTGACATTGCAGTTGTGCACAAATTACAGTGGGTCCCGCTGCAATGGTAATTTTAAAATTAAATATTATTTTTAGTTTATCCCTATACATCTGATATGTCATTATCTTAAAAATATATAGATATTATTCTATTGGCCTGAGTGTTAATAGAGAGTGAAAAACACAATTTCTATCAAGGTGAATTTTCTCTGTAATTAAAAAGTTAATCAAAAAACTCTGTGAGAATAATCATTGTATTCTCTCAGAGAATTGTTTCACAAAATTAATCATTCTCACTAAATCACTAAATCTCATGCGTTGAGTACATCTAGAAACAGAAAAAGTATTTTTGATTATTTTACGTGCCTACACACATCGTACTGCATTTGAATATGACTTGAAAGATCTTGGTGTATATCTCGAAGTCTGTTATTCGTGGGAACACATGATTGTTGGTCTGCAATGACGTTTGATATAGACTACAGTAGGTATATGATTTCTACCAATGCATGTCTCAGATTTAATATATAAATATATAATGGATCATGTGATCAGAAAAAAAATTTCAATAAAAGTTTTTATTTTCAAAACCATTGCGTCACGTTTATTTTCGTTTTATCGAAAAATATACGTTTCATTTTTAATAAATTTTTAGAAGCCACCACGCTACTGCAGCGTGTGCGCCGCGTTTTCCAACTCATAATTCTAAACTTTCACCCTATGCATTAATCTCATTCTATTTCATACAAGATCCAAAAAATAATAATGAAGTATCAATTTTACAACATGAAATTCCACCAAACTTGTAAAGGCTTCAACCGCAAGTAAAGGAGGTGGAGGTTTAGGGATGCATTGAAGTCACAACGTATGAGCTGAACCGTGAAAATTAAATCGTTTCACCCACCATTCACGTCCACTTCCATCTTTATTTCGACCTAGAGAACTTCTAAATTTGGTCTTTTTTGTGAATACAAAATTGTTGGGCATTAAGTTATTTTTCAACAGGATTTTGAATTGACTAAATCGAATATAAGATTTATTAGTTACGTTCAAAATACTATTGCTGCTCAATTTTATCAAACTTAGGCTTCAGAATATTCTTCAAGACAATATCCATGATATCCTACAAGGATCCAATCATAAGGGAAGCGTCCATCTCAAATCGAAATACTCAAGTCCATCTGACCAACAAAGCCGTCTTATTATCTAGATCAAACCGACCTTGGGGTATTGTATATTGGACTGCATGCCAGTTCGGCATGGTCGAGCTATCTTCATGGTTCAACCCATTCGAACTAAACACACTTTGCCGAATCATTTAACTTATGATTCGGTAAAGTTTAGTTTTACCTTTAGTGTAGACTGCACTGTGTAGTCAAGTAGAATATTTGGTTGTCTCTGACTAACTCTGCTTCTGCACCTAGTGCGAACTTATTCTTTTACTTTCAGAGCACGACTCACTCAATCTGTACTCAAGAAATAGGGAAAAATTATAGAGGCCAATGTTTACTTGGGCTCACATCTTAACTCATCAGCCCAAAGGATATTAAGTCTCGAGCTTGAACCAGACTCTTTAGCACGCTATGGAAAAGTTATGAATTTTTCTATAAATATAAGAGGGCTCACGCGTTCCTAAGGTATTCTTTCTCTAGTTGTTTTCTTATGTTGTCAAAATAATTATTAACTTGAACGTCTGAATATAATTGACTAAACAGCACTTGACAACATCTCAAGCTCATCATCTAATTATCAGGTGACACTTAACAATATCTTCGATGGCAAGATTTTCAGCATCTATAGTCACTAGTGTTGAACTATCCACTATACATCAATGACCCAGGGACGAGGTCAGAAAATTGTTTAAAGTGGGGTAACTTCAAACAAAAAAATTGGAATATGTAGTTTAATTTTAATAAAATGAACTTGAAAAAGATAATCGGTACAAATTGATCTTAATAAAGTTATAATATATGTTCAACTTAATGAAAAAATATAGGTTGAATCAAAATTTACATCCTCTAACAAGAGCACGTTATACTTTAAATTTGCAATGTTAATCCTTAGCTGCCTTCGTTTACTTGAAGAAACTCTTGCTCACATATTATGTTGTTTATCGTACATATATTACTCACTTTGACGGTAGCATTTTTATGTGAAAAAAAATAATCGGACTATGATTAATGACGGACAATGGAAGGAAATAAAGAATCGAATATTTTGAGAATTTATATAGCTTTTTTCCCGACAATAGTTGGGAGTAAAGAAACAGTTACTGAATTAATACATACTAATAAGTTTGAAGTTTCAACTTTTCAGATTAAAATATTAACGATTTATTTGTTAAATGACAAAAGATAAATAGATAAGATAATATAAAATTTCATTACATAACAAAAGGGGAAGATGATAATAAAATTAGTAATCCAAAAAATAAAGTGGGATAAAATGTATTATTTTGACTAGTTTATTCAATTAATTAGTAATAGGCTAAAATACAAAATATACCATTGTATTTTAATTAAACTGTAAATTATATGCCTAAACTTTTTTTTTCTAATTTTTATATCTTTATATTTTGACTAAACTATAAAATATACCTATCCGTGACTTTTTTGGTAAATTCTAACATAAAATTCACACTCCCTTCATTTTCCTCCATTTCCGTCCATTTTCCACTATTTCCGTTCATTTCCTTCAATTTTCGTCCATTTCCTTCAATTTACTCCACTATTTCCCTTTATTTCTATTATTTCCCTCCATTTACCTACACTACTTTACCCTTTAAATAACTCTCTTCTTTCCTCTCATTTTAAGCCCTCATTTTAATTTCAACATATTTTTCAGATCTAATTTCTTTCCATGAAAGAAGGAAATCCACTTCATTAATGGATTTTTTTTTGCTTTTTGTTCATCTGTTAAAAAAGCTGCTTCATGTTATACCTAAAAAATGATTCTGAAAAACAAAATCTGCTTCTTTCCTATTGTAAAAAAACTGCTACACAAAAAAAAAACTTTACCTAAGAATGGCTTTCATATATTCATTATCACATAAATTCATCAAATATATAGATCTAACCAAAATAGCCAGCATCTCATTCATAAATTCACAAAAATAGCTAACATCTCAGACTTAAATTCACAAAATAGCTAGCATCTCTGACACAAATTCACAAAATAATCAGCACATCATCAATCACAACCAATACCACATATTTCTAATTATGTTCCTTTTTTCTTCTTGGGATTACCAGTCGAAATTGATTTCTTCCTAGGACTTCTTCAAGGAAGTTGGACAACACTTGGCATTTTCTGAGATCCCTGCACAATAGTTGACGGTCCTTGAGATCCTATCACATCATTCGTAACTCTTTGAACCTATTTAAATCAGATGATTATTAAATAGTAAAAAACTAATAATAAATGTAAACGATAAATTTTAACAATACGTATTGGTAATTTAGTCCTCATTGTAGTAGTCGATTGTCCTCCATTACTCTGAGTTTGGTGCAAACTAGCAGCAACCTAATCAAAATTCAATAAAATTATATTGCAATTATTTAATAAGATTATATTATAATTATTTAATAAGATTATATTGCAATTATTTAATAAGATTATATTAAAATACATACAAACTTTTTTTGAATCTTCATCTTCAGGTTGGGAGGTTGCTTGCATGTTCTGTTGTTATTCCCTCATCCTTGACAATTGGCACATCTAAGTGATCTGCCCTTATAATTACATTGATAAGTGGTTGCATCCTCCCCCTCCGCCCTTTTTCGAGCCTTTTTAGGTCTACTGGGTTTGGGTCTTCCTGTTGGTCGTGTAACAGTATCAAAGGTTGATTTAGGCCACTGTTCATGACTAGGAACTGGCATTATGTAGTGGTGCTATGTTTTCAAGAATGTGTCTCTACTATAGATAGGATCAACATAATCATTTGCCTCCTCCCTTTTCTCCATCATACATAATGCGGCATGACTACAAAGTATGCCCGTAAGTTCCCAGTTCCTACAACCACATATCTATTTCTCAAATCCACACAGAATTTTGCACCCCACATGTGCTCCACCTCATACAGTCTATCTCCTCCTTCGTATGCAATGCAGCTCATTGCATCTTCCTTAAACTCATTTACCTTCTTTTGAATCCTAAGACAAATGGACACATTCAATTTTCTCATTATATCCTGTTTTTTTCTTGAAACTTCTTCATAAGAATTCTTCTTATCATCTCCGACATTGCTAGGATGGGCTTGTTCCTTGCTTCCAATATAGTCTTGTTGGAAGACTCATCCATGTTATTACATAACATGTCACTTTTGGCTCCATAATCAAATGCATGTTTACACCAAGTATCTATTTTCTTTCCTGATAGCCACGTGTAAGCCTTGACATTCAACTCCTTAATTCTCTACATATACACTTTAAAGTTTGAACGGATAGTTGCCCTGGCAGCACTCCAAAAAGGTCTTTGAGTACCATTCCTTTGAAATTTTTTCATAATTGGCATATAAATGCCTAACACAATGCCTATAATTGGCTCTAGGCATTAACGCCTTTACAGTTTTACATAAATCCTACAAACAAATTAAAAATGAATACTAGTATCCACATAAATGCCTAAATAACTTGTAAAAAATAATACAAGCATTGGTACCTTTTGTTCGTCTGCATTATAGTCCAACCACGTTCCTCCCATGTGCCTATGTCCTTAAGTAGATTCATTAAAAACCAACTCCATGTCTCCTTGTTTTCAAACTCTTCTACAGCATAAGCAATCGGGAAGATGTTATCGTTTGCGTCTCTCCTAATCGTTATAAGCAAGTGACCCCCGAAATTACACTTCAAATGACAACCATCTATGGATATTATCAGTATACATCCATCAAGAAATCTCTTCCTACACGCGTCCAAATAAATATACATTCTTTGAAACAACAAGTTCTCTCCTTGCACCCTAATGGTACTTCCCAGATTCCATTTTTTTATTGCTTCACAGTAATCCCACACTTTTTTATATTGCTCTACAGTACATCCTTGAATCTTATCCAATGCTTTTCCTTTCACCCTCTAGCATTTATCGAATAACACAATGACTCCATGATTATCCCTTAACAAATATTTCAACACCGATAAATCCATGTTAGGTGAACAAATCAACTCCAAGTACCTATTCGCTATCTAAGTTGTTGTGACCTTACTATTCTTCCTTGCTTTAGCACAATTGGTATGTTGGAGAGGGAGGTGAAAGTATTAATTTGAAATAATTTTTCCCTTTGTGTAAGGGATGCATGTATTCTTCATCCACAATTTTTTTCTTTGCATGGTGCAATGACCCTAGTTCTTTCATTTTTTTTAAATGGTAATCAAAATTGTGTTGAATCGCATACTCCCTCAATGCCTTTTTTAAATCAATGTGATCACTAAAAATCAACCCCTTCTCTAGTGTGATTGGCCTACCCAAGTGAATTTCTTCATGGAACTTAGGATATGACAGATGAATTTCTTCATTCGATGAATCAACAAGATCTCTCAATTGGTCACTATCATTATCCGGTTCAAATACACTAAGCTCATCAATAACTGTTTCTTTGCTTCTTTTATCATTATTTTGACTCTTACTATCAAACCATTTGTTCAAGTCATCCTCATTTATGTGAACTTCATTTACATTGACAAACAAATCTTCATTTTTATCTACCCCACCCTCAGGCTCGATTAAATCCTCCAACACTTCACTAGACTTACTATTGTTATCATTATCTTCCTCAATAACAGGTTCATTTAATTCAATATGTGGGGATGCAGGTGCAAGTGGAGATGCAATACTAGGTGCAGGTCGACTACATTCACCTTGACTTTCAATAAACTTATTCAATGCATGTGACATAAATTTGTAGCAAATCATGACCAAATAACTCAAGTTGAGAGAACACTTCATGTATATATGCATCAGAACACATAGGCTTTAACATGCTTCAGTCCTCATGTGAAAACTTATAACTATACCCTGATATATTACCATATCCTATTTCTTCCACTGTACCTTTAATTCTAGATATGGATAATACATCAGGATCAATATTATGAAACTTACATAGCTCACCATTCTTATATGTTATATTCAAAATATACTCAAATGTACCACCATTATAAATCTCTAGTGTTATCTCCCTTATTTCCACAATACTTGTTGTCCTTTTCACCTGTAGTAAAAAAACATAGGAGTTAGGGATAAACAATACATGAACAACAAAACAAAGCCAAAAACAAAACAACTTTACAGAAGAAAATAAAACAAAGCCAGCCAAAATAACTTTACAGAACAAATAAAACTTTACAGAACAAAAACAAAGCCAGCCAAAACACCTTTATAGAAAAAACAAAGCCAAACATAAAATCAAAACAAAACAGTACAGAACCCCATAACTGTATAACCCCATAACAAGTCAAATCTGTGCATAACCCCATAAACAAATAACCCCATATCCCATAACAAAACAGTACAGAACCCCATAAATAAATAACCCCATAACAAGCCAAACGAGAACATAAATCGAGCCATGAAAACCAACTAGAACATAAATTGAGCGAATCTAGAACAGAAATCAACGAACCCAGAACTGAAACCAACGAGAATATAAATTGAGCCATATATGCTAATTATCACTGATATAGAAAACAGAAATCGAGCCATGAATACCCAGAATTGGACGAAAAAATTGAATAATCGAAATAGAGTAGTACATACCTGGAAGAATTGCTCAAGAAATTTCGAGCTCTTTGACCCCCAAAACTGACCAAGAAATCGAACCCTAACCCTCTGTCGCGCGTTGAAACCTTTCCCCCCTCCCTCATAATTTTTTATTTAGATTTTGGGCAGTAAAAAAAGACGAAGTAAAAGTAAAAAAAAAAAAGAGAAACGATTAACTTCACTTCCGTTTACTCAAAGTGTAAGAGTATAAAAATACGAAAAAAAAAGTTTAGGGGTATTATCAAAATGCAAGTGTATATTTTACATTTTAACTTTAGTAATAATTTATTATGAATTTTAAAAGGGGGATTGTCCCCTTACCCTTGCAGTGCCTCGCCCCTTACCTAATGCGTTAGGTCTAAAATATAATCTGTCTGAAATTAAAACTTTGAAAAAGAAATTAGCACTTTAATCAAAGTAGGAAAGAAGCTAAGTTCAAAGAGGGAAAAACAAAAAGAAAAAAAAGAGAGGAAAAGAAAACAAAGGTTGAGTGTAAGATGGCAGAATGTCAGTGAAGGTATAATCATATGGGAGTAGTACGATACAGCTAAGCATCAACCAAGCAAAAACTGGCTAAATAGTGAAAACGTAGACAGCCAATGAATGTTTTGCGTCAGCCCATGTGTATGTATATATATACATCTTCTTCACTCATCAATAACAACAAATCCCATCTCCAACTGGCTTCACCATCCGTGTGAGCCCTCTCTCTCTCTCTCTCTCTGAAAAGTTGTTGCCTCAAAGTTAGATTTCTGCAGTTTCTGTTGGGTTTTATTCCACTTTCTGTTGCTTGTTATTTTACCTTAGATCATTAATTAGCAGCTATGTTTCAGTGGTTTTATTACTTTGTTTTTTCCAATTTATTAAGGTTTTTTCCTGCTGTTCAAACCTAGAACTTGGCTGTGCATTCTAACCGGGTTTCCTTCATTTTTCTCGGTCTTTTATACTAGAAGTTCGATCTGAAAGTGTGTATTTTTGCAAAATCTAGCTCTATTTTCATTTAGGAATCTTACCCGCTTCTCAGAAAGTTACAATTAGAAATTGGTGACTATTTCTAACTTCTAATATGAAAATTAGTAGGTAGATTTGAAGATAAAGGGTTTGGATTATTTTGTTCCCGTAATTCTCCTTAGGGTAGTAGATGAAGTTATCCAAGATGTTCTTCGAGATAGGACCCAAGAGGTCACCACCATGGCATGATCTCAGCCATGTCTCACCACAAACCATAATCGAGGCTAAGACATCAACAACACGTCTGACGTCACGATAGACAAGGGAACTACACTAGAGCAGGGAATCGATCTCGGGTTGTGGTGTTCTAGGCCCCAACCCTGACCGAGATCCTACGTAGTGGTCCTACAACTGTCATGAGTAAAGGTCTACCTTACTCCTAAGACGAAAACTAAGAGTTTCTCTCATAAGGAAGTTCTTAGTCTCCAAGCAAGTAGATTAAGGAAGCTATTAGAGAAGGAAAATAGAGAGATATTCTCCTTCAATATATCTCATTTCTAACTAACAAGGAATGACAGTACACAAAGAAGGTCGACCAGATCCAGTTCAAAATCTCTAAAATAGATGGCGCCTCCACTCAAAAACGGTATGCAATTCCCTCTATTTTCTCATTACTATTATTATTATAAAAAAAATTGACTTGATCCTCAAAGTGTAATAGGTGAGGCATCACACCGATGCCATGTCTATTACTTTCACAGTCATTATTCTTATGCAGATCACAAAGCGAATTCTGAATGACATGTGACGATCCTCTTGACTGTAGCCTCCGCATCTTTGCAACATGTGTGCAGGAGTACACTATGTCACCCGTAAGGCGTCACTTAGCATACAAGGTTACTCAATCTCCTTTTGAAGAAGAATCAAAAGGATCAAATCCATCTCTTCATGAAATTTACAAATGAAAAGTTTCTTCTCTTGTTAAAGTTAGGATGATTAGTCCGTGTTTCTTTAAATTATCAAAATTGTATCAAATATTTTCCTTAAGTAGGAACATCTGGGAGACAAAAACGCATGGACGAATGCGGCTGGAATCCATTTGATTAACAGATAATAGAAGACTTCGTCATTTCATTCGAGTCGTCAGCGTATATGGACTAACGCCTAAAAGTCATTATCCTACTTAAACAATTACAGTTCCGCAGCCATTATTATTCGGCGTTTTATTGTATCACGGTTTCAATAATGGATAACAGCAATGATCCTTTTTCTTAAGGTAAATGCTAAAAATCGTTGTCTTATTCAAAACAATCACGGCTAAAAGTTGTTATAGTTCTGAGTGTTATTTTCTATTCTGACTTTAGAACTGCGAATATTTTTTTTATTTTCAATTGTTTTAGTACCAAAATTCTTTTTTTTCTTAAATATTAAATTTTTTACTAAAACTATAAATCTGAAATTTGTTTCATAAAAAATAAAATTATCAAAATTGAGATTCTGATTACGAAACATATAAATGTAGCAAAGTATAACTTACAAAAATTTGTTCAAATACCAAATCAAACTTACTTGAAATACTTGATATATAACATCCAATAACAAATTTCCTTACAAAACCGCCCAAGCTTTCCCAGTAGCATGTTCGACTGTATCAAGTCCTTCATTTTTGCTTGATTAACTTTGTAACGTCCTGATTTTCAAACGTTTATCAAACATGTAAATTTAAAATACAAAATCCTCAATTTGATTGAAATCCCAGTTTATAAAAATCTCTAAATTGAAGACCTAATTTTAAAAATTTCCAAATTCAAAACCCGAATCTTGCTAGAATTGAAAATATTTATCATGAAATAATGGAAATGATTGATTATCAAAATTGTTTATTTGAAACAAACCTTACTAAATAATATTAAAAAATTATTAGAAGAAAATCAACATGAAAAATCCATAATTCATGAAAACTTAACAATCCTTGTTCAAGAAAAGTAGGATAACTAATAACTACTTAAATGTCGAATATATAAAGACTTATTTTTCTTAAGTCTTCTAGAAAAACATAAACAAAAATCATAAATTCTTCAACTGAATCAGCTAGTTATGATAGTCTCTCATTACTGTTGCTTGCCATACCCACTTGCATGATTACATCATAAATAACTATGGGGAGTGAGTGTTGAGGAGTACATAGTGACTAAACAAACATAATGATATGCATCCACATCTCATAAATGGATTCATTATACAACATATCTTTTCCTATATGATAAATGAAAACGTAACATGCTTAATCGTTCCTTAATTTAACATATCACGAGACACATGCAAAATCATATATAATGCTTAAACATTATTTAACTTGATACATTCACTAGTTGAAATAGAAAAATGAAATGGTGTGACATACTTAATCAGGTTGAAGTTTAACATATTACATAATAAACATGTGTCATAAACTTGTCATGTAACATACTTTAATCATAACTTGGCTATATCCCTCAGTTAACAACTAACTATAATTGTTCACGCATGAATATAAATATAAACATAAACATGAACATGATAGATTAGGTGATGCTAAAGCTGACACCACTTAAGATTTTTGAAACCTCAAAGGCGTTGAAACGTCTTGTCATTTAAAGTTATTGAAACCTAAGAACGCTGATACATTGTGTCACTCAAAGTCACTAAAACTCCAATAATGCGGATATATGTTCTCACATAAGGTTATTAAAACCCCAAGAGCAGTGATACATGTTGTCACTTAAGAATATCAAAACTCTAAAGACATTGAAACTGATGACTCCCAATCACATACCAAAAACTTATTGTGAACGGCCATGTTCTCTTATTAAATAAGGGACATTACTAAAGTTCACTTCTTTCAATTACATAGTTTAACTCATGGTTCAAAAAATCCATTGCATAATAAAGACTAAACATACAACTCTTATAATGAGCATTTATTGTATGCTAGTACATGTGAATATGAGCAGACATGCTTAATTTAATAGTGTATGGTGAAATAATCAGTCATACTCATAACAATGTGCATGAAACACTATCCAACTTAACAATAAATGATAATATTAAACAATCTATGATAAAATGAGCAGCCATGTCACTAATAAGAATATATGTAAAATAATTTCAACAAAGTCATAAAGCTAATACATATTTCACATGGTCTTAGAATATTAACGGAAAATACATATTATCACATAGAGTCGTATCATGATTAAAGTCCACTTTGCACAAACATATATGTACATGTAACATAATTACATACATAGTTACAACTAATAATATTAATATGTCTTATATTTATCACACATGAGTTATATTACAATGCAAGCTCACTTACTTGGATTGGCAGAAAAGAAATAAATAGCAATTGGCCTGAAATCTAACGATTCTCGAGCACTATATATTTTAATAACAAATACACTAAAGTAGTACTAGATTATAAAATAAACTAAAAATGATGATAAAGGTCGAATTATGGGTCAGAAAGTATGAAAAAATCAATCAGGCATCATTCTGGTCAAAATGGGTTTGTCTGGTCTAGTTTGGTTCAGCTTGACTAAGGATGTAATCGGTTCAGTTCAGCTCGGTTTAAGGATATTTTTGGAATTGAATGGAAAATATCATTTTTCAAATATAAAAACTGAACTAAATCGCCAATTCCACATAATCTGCACCGGACCAACCGTCCAAAATCGGTTCGGTTCGGTTCAATTTTACGGTTTTCCCCTGTCAGAAAAAATATATATAAAAAAGTAAAAAAATTATCAAACGATTTCTACCTATAATAAACCACATAAAACACTTAAAAATACTAATACATAAGGTCCAAAATACACTTCCAGAATCTTTCCAATGTCTAGAACATTTAAGAATATTATAAAATCATTACAGAATCTTTCCAATGTCTAAAACATTTAAGAATATCATAAAATCATTACAGAATCTGCCAAAGGTCTAAAATACACTTATAGAATCTGCCAAAGGTCCAAAATACACTTATAGAATTTGTCAAAGGTCTACCTTGGTATTAATCTACCACAACCATAATATTATAAATAAAAATACTACATAAAATGAACATAAACATGGTAAAATGAAGCAATTAATTAACAGTAGCTCCTCTGTCTTAATTTCAAAACCCAAAGTCTTTTGTACAGTATCAAGAAACCTATTAGGATTCTTTTTGCATATATCCAAGTGTCCTAGCATACTTGAGACCCCATTGTGTCTAGAATGAGATTTGAACACTTCCTTGCAATAATCGTATGCGGATGTTACATCACCTTCTTCATCAGGTTCATTCTTAGTAAATGAATTCCAAACAATTGAACGCACCCCAGTCAATTTTCTCTTACCCACTGTTGGGGGTCTCTGTGGCAATTCAGGAGACTTTGAACCAAATGACGATTTTCCCGTATTTGATTTTCCCATCTAGTTCACTGAGACTCATTAACTAAAATCAAACTTAATTTATAAACTATGTAGTCATACAAGTAGACATCCCAATAAGTTTAGACAAAACAAACAGACATCCCAATAACTTCAAACAAGTAGACATCCCATTAATATCGTTAACATAAAATAAGATCCTTAATATATAATCCAACCGTGAGCAAATCCGCTATTCAGCTGAGTTAGCAGTAAAATAGATACAAACTAAATTTCATATAGAAAGAAGAAGGAGATAGAAAGAGAGAGAGTATACCAGATCTCACCTTTGTCGTCAGCAGTCGAGCAAACAGATCTCTCCTTCACCGTCCAGCAGTTGAGCAAATAGACCTCTTGTTCATCATCGAGCAGTCGAGCAAACATATCTCTCTTTCATCGTTAAGCAGTCGAGTAAATAGGTGCCACTCCTTTGTCGCACGAGCAGCCGAGCAGAGTAGGTGCCACTCCTTCATCATCGCGAGCAGAGTAGGTGCCACTCATCCGACATCAAGAGTAGCAGGCAGAGCAATACTGGGCATTCGCCTCTGTCATCTCTCGAGCTACCCTTTGATTAGGGTGGAGGGGTTAGGTCTGTGAGAGTGTAGGTTGTGAGTAGAAGGGGAAATTAGGACAAATTATAGAGGTATATATGTAAGTGTGGTTCGGTTCGACTCAGTGTTGCTTTTTCACAAAAACAACATACCAAACAGAACTGCACTTATTTTATCCGATAAAATCGAACCGAATCGCCAGAAGTGAAAAAACATACCGAACCACATTGGTTCAGTTCGGTTCAGTCCGGTTCGGGCAGTTTGATCGATTTTCTCGATTTTACTTACACATCTAAGCTTGAATAGTTCAATCCAGTTTGGTTCATGCTGAACCGTTTCGGTTCAGGACAACCAAACAGGTCAGGTTTAATTGAGATGGTTTTCCGAGTCGGAAGGGGTCATAAACACCCATGGCCACTGATTATCGCCGAGAGAGATGAAGGGGATGTATCACCAGTGATAAGTCCATCATTGGCAGCAAAAAATTGAATAAAAAAATGAAGGGATAGAGAGAAGCAAAAGGATCAAAAAGAGGTAAAGAGCATAGAGAAACAGAGAGCAAAAAGGGAAACAGGAAAAAGAGAAATTGTAAGTGGGAGAGAGAAAAAAGACAGATAGCTTACTGAAGAAGACGACGGCGCGACTGTGAACAGCATCACGTTCTCAACTGAAAAAGGGAGAATGGGTGGTGATAACAGAAGCGACTTGAAAGAGATAAGCAAAACATAGAAAAACATAGAGAGAGAGAGAGGGGGGGGGGAGAGAGAGAGAGAGAGAGAGAGAGAGAGAGAGAGAGAGAGAGAGAGTTTACGAGAGAAATATAGAGAAAGAACAAAGAGAATGACTTACCGAAAGGCCGAAGCTGCAGGGGTCTGGAGGAAGTGGCGTAGAGGAAGCTTAATGGAAAAGAGAAGAAATAAAGGGAGTTTTTGAGAGGTGGTGATTATGGAAGAATGAGAGAGAGTTCAAAACAATATAATAAAAAAAGGTGTTTAGGGATGAAACAAATAAGGAATAATGAAATAGGATAGGGTTAAATTCAACTTTGAAAATGATCTTATCTTAAAATAATAATAATTTTAATTTTTGTTGATTTATATTGTCAGGTAGACTCTATAACAAAAACTACATTTTATAGGGACAAAAAACCTATAATATACCTTTTATAGCGTTTTGGGAAATCCTATGTTTCCGGGCGCAATAATAGGTCTGAGATTTCTATAGGGTTCCAGAACCTCTATAAAAGACATGATATTTTATATGATTCTCTGCTCTCTATAAAAGACTCCTTTTTATAAGGTCTTTTATATGGTTTTGTACTTGCTATTAAATTCTACAAGTAAATGTATTCTAAAATTAAATGTATTCATAAATAAAAATAGAACTTTAAATGACAATGTATATAATAAAATGAATTTTTAAAAATTATTTCATAAAAAGCATAAATATCAATAAGTTTTTCTAAGTTTCTACTTAAAGTCATCTTGTAAAAATAAAAAAACTTCCAATTCTAAAAATGACACGTCTCCTCCAAAAACACTCCAACCGAAAAGAAGTATTGTCTCACAAAATAAGCTTGCCTTCCATCCTTTTATGGTGTGGGCCTGCAAAAGATATAATGACCCATAGATCAAACCAACTGTTAACATAAAAAGAACCAACTGAAATCATTTACTAACACAACACAAATCCTTGAAGTCTCAAATTCATTACAAAAGAAGAAGGTTAGCAACCGAAGATCAACTCTATTTCTTTAGTAATGTCAACCGAACCAAATAGAGTAAATGAGGAATGAAAAAGATATTATGAGCTCAAAAATCAAACCAATTGTTTACATAAAAAGGAACCAAATTAAATCATTTGCTAACACAAACACAAAGCCTCGAAGTTTCAAATTCATCACAATGGAAATTCAAACAAAGTCTCGAATCATTTACTAACATAAATAGAAACAAGTCTCAATTTAGTTCTTCATTCTTTCAGTTTTTTTCCTGGACACTAGTATTTCAAACACCACTGTCAGAAGAATTCATCTATGGCCCCAATTCTCATGACTAGCACTTGTGATAATGAGATTAGAACCAACAACAAGAGCTTGTTATATAAAGTAAAATTATCTAAGAGAAAGGAAAAACATCTTACTGTATACCTGAACCAGCGATTAGAATACATCTGTTAAGGCCCCTTATCCGAGAGACAAAATAGACAGTAGCCATCTCTTCCCCCAAACCCGTGTCTCTCTCTTTTGGTATAGTATCCCTCTCTTCCCCCAAACCCGCGTCTCCTTCTTTTAGTATAATAACTCTCTCGAAGCTCGTCCACGAAGCTCCTCAATGAGCTATCTTAAAGCTCACCAACGAGCTATTTCATAGTAGCTCTCTCTCTCATTATAATAGCTCTCTCAAAGCTCGATCACGAAAACCTTATGACATTCTTTCTATTGGTATTTATTTTTTGATAAAATGATGCCCGTAGTTGTCACATAATGGTCTTCCCGACCACATGCCGCTTGAAGCTCTGTAGTAAACTCGGTTACTTCCTCTACTCCTAATCACCATTGTTCTCCATCAAGCTAGTTCTTCACAGAAAATCTATTGAATCCTTATAGTTTTCTCAAATTAGACAAGCTGTAATGCTTGATTCACCGATAAGCCTTGAAATCTTCACATAATATTTTGTTGGGTCTTACTCATCGTCTACTAATCTCAGACCATGACTCCCTCTCTCTCTCTATCTATCTATCTATCTATCTATCTATCTATCTATCTATCTATCTATCTATCTATCTATCTCTCTCTCTCTCATGAAATCCACCATAGTGGGATTCTTGTTGATTCTTCAATCGACTATTTCCAAGAAAGGCACTTAACAGTTACTATTTCCTCTTCTTCAAAATGACCCGGTAGCAGTAAGATAAATCTTCATAACCAGTTGAACTATAGATTCTCTTAAAATATTGTACTCATACAAGCACGACAAACTCATTCTTAATGAATTAAACTGTTTTGGTTCCACAGCTTGCTCATCTGCTTTATCACAAGTCGGGTTTTCACAGTGTTTAATTTAGATATTATTTCTTTATTTTGATGTTATTAGTAGCTTTTACATATTTCTTTGTTTGAATATGATCATTTGTTTCATTTTTTTGAAGTATTTTTAGCTTTTTACATATTTCTTTGTTTAAATTTGATAATGTGTAGCATGTTTGAAGTATTAGTACTTTTACATATTTCTTTCTTTAAATCTGAAAAATGCTTTTACGTGTGTCTGATAAGTCATAGAAGCAGACGGTGCAAGAAATCAAGTTTGAACAATTTCTTTCTCTATTTTTTATGCAAAGTTGATTGATTTTCCTCACATTTCTATTGTAAAAGTCTGTTTTATATCTATGTCTTCCCATATTTTTCATTCTCTTTATTTAAACTATTTCTTCCTCTTTCCATCAATTTCTCTCTATAAAAAGGCAATGGCTGTATCACAACTAAAATACGTAGGAATGAACATTACATTAAAGTTACTCAAGAAATCTGGTATGAACTCGTTTGTCTTTGTTGCTTACCCACATATCCTCTATTTTTTCTGGCTGATGATTTGATGTCGTTCTTGGCAATGGCTGTATTGCAAATAGTATTTGCAGGAATGAACATTGCATCAAATCTACTTATGAAATCTGGTATAAACCCACTTGTCTTTGTTGCTTACACACTCATCCTCTATTTTTTTCTGGTATGAACCCACTTGTCCTCATTGCTTCCACTTGTTCTCTCTGTTTTTTCTCGTTTGAATGCACTTGTCCATTATTTTTTATTGTTTCTTTGTCATATATTAATGAGTAACAAAGTTTTTATTTTGTGCTTAACTGACAATTGTCAATATAATAGAGGTGAACAAAATTAGAACAAATGGTATCAATGATGGACTTTCCAATCCAATACTATTGCAAAAATATGGTTATGGTCTTCATTCGCCAGATGAGAAATGTTATAGTAAAAACTTAGGACATACTTCATCTGTTATGTGTAATCATTGTGAATCATGGGCCAAATATTGAATTATTGGTTTCTAATCCAGTTGAGCTATTCGGCAAGGGAAGGCCACAAGTTTTTTATGATGTTACTATTTCTCTAAAAATACTTGGTATTTGGATTTTCTCGTTAAGGAAGAACCTAGTTGTTCAATCCCTTCATTGTCATTCTTCCTAAGAAGACGCCAGGGTATTAATGCTATCTATTTACATGTTTTTAGGTTGAGATGAAAATCATCTTAAATACATTATTAGTAAGCTGAGTATCCATGATTGTTGATGTCAATTCCTTATGCATGATAATGTTAAGTGTCAACAAGTCACATATAATTGATGGAGTTCTTGAAGCAAAGTATTTGTTGCTAAAATAGGAAGAAATACGGCCTCAGACTGTGAGTGGACAATTTATAATTTATTTTGGATGTGAATTACAAATTTCAGTTGCATGATATGGTAGCCATGGAAAAATTGTAGATATAGTCAGAAGGATTTTGCTAGTGCATATTTATGTTCTTTAACCAATAATATTTGTTGCAAAAACTTTCATATGAACTATTTTCTTCAATTTGGAAAAGAGAGATCAGGAGCAGTAGTGTTTTTGCTAGGTGAAAATCCTAATACATGTCTAGGATTATTTATCTTTTTTGCCACTATTTTGGGAGTTTAAACGTTGGAATTCAACAATATCATATCTTATCCTTGTTGTTTTTTTAATTATATATTGAGAAATGGCTTATACATGAGCTAATTTTATTGTCTTTAGGCGTATTTGCTTTTTTCTTAATTATATATAGAGAAATGGCATTTCCAAGTTTTTGTTATTTACCCAGCTTGTTTCTTTGAATTTTTTAGAGTGGAAAGAAAATATGTGTGCCCCATAGTCTATGCCCCTTGCTAAATTTATCCTTTGATTATGCCTTGTATCCATTTAACTCTCTTTGATACCACACTAATAAGGCTTACTCTTTTTTTATTTTTATTTTCTCTTTCATTATACACGATTAATGGTAACAATGTACTCCTTTGATCAATAATATATAAATGATGAATTCTCTATTTTTCAACTATGTTTGAGCCTTGCAGTTGAATAATTGGGTAGGTGGGAGCTATGATGTTGCGTAAGACCGTTTAATCATTTAATTACATTTGGATTTCGATATTAATAAGCTTTTGTTGATGTACGCTTAGACCCCATACTACATATATTTTCTTGCCCTCTTGTTTTTCCTCATTTCTCTTTAAGTTTAGGATCTTAAAATGTAAAAAGTTTATCACAGTCAATGAGACACAAAAAAATCAAAGCTCATAAGGTAGAAGATCACAAAGCTGAGATATTGTTCGATGGTGTTTAGGTATGTTACAATCCACTAAAATCTTTTATAACATTCTCCTATAGAACAAATTTCTCTTAATATATGATTATTAAAAATAATATTGAGAGCTAGGGATGAATGCATTCACTATTCACATATGATACTATGACTATCTTTTCATGAACTAACTATTAAGTCTTTTTGTTATTCAATAGTTGGAGATATTAACACGATGTTTTCATGGCAGTACTTTATTTCTCAAGTTTTTATTATTTTCAAACCTACATTTTTTGGCTCAATCACGAGAACTTTATATTTCTCTGCTAAAACAAACAATCATATTAAGACCTATATATCAGGTTCTTTCATTTTTCAATCATATGAAGAGTTATATGAACAGCTTCAATGTAATCCTTATATTTTGATACAATTCATATTTAATCTATTTTCTTTTTCTTCTTTTTAGGGGTGAGGGAATTGATGTATTTGAAAAGCTTAGTGTTGCTACGAACATTCTCTGTCCCTTAAGCTTTGTTATGGTCTTATAAGACATTGTTTAGATAAACTTGGTTACTTGTTAAATGTTGCATTTTGAGATAGAAGATAATAAACTTGGTTTGCAGTTAAATTTCAAAATTTGGTTGCTCTCCACCAACGACTGATATTATATCATCAAATGTTGTAAGTCTTCCATTAATTCTTAATGTCATTATCTAATAAGTCATTTATTAGTTGTTGATCATTTAGATCATACTATTTCAAATAGGAGGCTTGCTCCTTCATCTAAATGGATCATCCATGCTTTGGTATAATATTTTGATCTTGTCCTGAAGAATCGCCAAGGCAGTTACATGTGCCACCTCCTCTAACCATCAAATAGACCTCCTAGGGTACCTCCACCTTCAAGACCAAGATGTGAATTTATACTAGATTTTAGTTTTTTTTGGATAAAATTTTTGCTTTCTCTATGTAAAAATAAATATGTAATTATCATTTGAGATGTGATTTCTAGTAAACAATTAGTATGTAACAATTTTGAGTAATTAAATAAAATGATATGTGATTTTATTATTTTGTGATATTTTTTGAAAGGTTATTTATTTTTCATATTTGTACAATTGTAAGTATAAGTAAAAAAAAGTTATAAAAAATATTTAATAACATTAACAAAACAATATTGACAATTCTATGAAAAACCTACGATGGCATTTATAAAAAGCTATAAAAAAGGCCTATTACAACATTTATAAAATGCTATGAAGGCTTTTTACAACATTTTTATAGCGTTTTTTAAATGGTTTGAAAGGATTTGATATCGTTTAAAAATACTATAAAAAGGTTTTGATAGCGTTTAAAAACACTATCGTATGCTTTTTTTATAGCGTTTAAAAATGCTATCATAGGTAGCAGGCTACATATAGCATTTTTAGAAACTCTATCGAAATCCTATGATACCGTTTTTTGGCTACTATTGTAGCCTTTTTTGTTCTATTGTTATTAGCTCGCTTCTCTCAACGCATATAATAAGTTCTCGCATCCCATCGACCAATCACACTAATGATCGTTGGAATTATGTCGATCCAGAAAACTAATATTTGGACTTCATCTTGACCTCTTATCAAGGCCACAACATAATCAAAGTACACTTTGTTCACACTTTTCAAATATTTTAAGAATACAATGTCTCATCTCAGCTCACTTTTCAAGCGCCTGAGGTGACCATTTATATGAGGAATCTGGTCTATGCTCACGAGATACATTTTCATTTTATCAAAATAGGATACGTGTGTTTGAGATACAAAAATAAAACAATGGACAACATCAAGTTCAATAGTTAATAACATTGATCCAAAATATACTAAAAATTACACAACATATTACATTTTCACACCCAGTATGAATGTTGATTCATCCATGTCTTTCATTTCAAAATGACAAGACAATGATTCTTTAATGGTAAAACAGTTTATCATTCCTTATCAAAAGGATATAATCTACATATAATAATAGAATTATAAAATTATCCTCAGCATGTTCGACGTAAACACAATGGTGCATCGATCATCATAAAACCATTTGAGGTGATGATTTTATGAAACTCAAGATACCATTGTCTTGATGATTATTTGATAACATATATTGTTCTTAGGAGCTTGCATACTTTACACACTTAACCTTTTGGAACAAAACTCGCAGGCTGCTACATCAAAATTTCTTCTAGTTTCCCACGATAAAAGCATTTTTACGTCATGTGGTGTAATTCCAAATCGAGCTGGGTAACGATAGCCAAAATTAGACGTATAAAGGAAAATGTAGAAGCAGGTGAAATTTTTTCTCATAGTCTATATTCTTCTAGTTGAGTGTAACCTTAGTTACTAAACATGCCTTATATCTCTCAATAGATTTGTCTTCCTTTCACTTAATTTAAAATCCATTGATTCCCAATAGCTTTACGCCCTGGTGGAAGATCTATCAAGTTTCAGACATGGTTTGATTTCATTAACTCCATTTTTTCTTTCATTGCATTTAACCAATGATTTTTTGCAACTGATGAAAGACCTATTATATGGTTATTGGCTCATCTTCATCATGTGGAGCAATTATAAGAGGTTTTCCATGAAAACGTCGACGATGAATACTTTTACGAGTACTTCTATGTAAATAATCTTCATGAAAATCATTATCATTGGTTGGAATGGTACTCCCACTCGAATCAAGGAGATGAGACATTGGAAATTCATTTTCTAAAAAAGTGGTATATCTTCATTCAAATTCAATAGAACTTCCATCGATTTGTTCACTAATGGACACATATCCTTGGGAGTGTACTTCAGATTATCTTATAAAAATGGACTTCTTACCTCTATGTCCAAGTTTACTATGTGTATGAAAGGAATTGTAAATATAAGTTAGTGAACCCCACTGTCGCATATTACTTAAGTCGAGTCTCATGCCCATTCAAAGTTCATATGGGGTAGAAGATACTGATTTTAAAGGTACACAGTTAAGTAGATATGCAATAGTAAGCAATGCATCTCTCCAATATGAAATGGGTAAGCTTGTCTTTTTCATTATAGACCTTATCATATCTAAGACAGTTTTATTCCTTCCTTTTGCACCACAATTGTGTTGCTTTTTTCATCACATAATTCTTGAATTGATCATCAAGATATTCACAACTTTGGATCATTCCTAATGCTTTTATCCTTTTGTGTATTTGATTCTCAACCAAATTTATAAATCAGTTAAAGCAGCCAATGCTTCAAATTTATGTGTGATTAAATAGACATAATCGAAACGCATGAAATCATCAATAAAAATAATGATAATGAAGCGCCACTCCTCGTCTTCACATTTATAGGACCACAAATGTCAGAATGAATAATTGTAATGGATAATCAACTCCTCTTTCCTTTCCAAATGATTTTTTAGTTGTCGTTCCAGCAAGACAATGCTCACATGTAGACAACTGAATCTTTACAAGTGAGTCAAATAGATCTTCATTAGCATGCCAATCACATTAATAATAGATGATGCGATTAAAGAAAAATAATAGTCCTCACCCGCATTATATGTTATGTATCTAGAACAATAAAACTATTCAAAAAGTAACTGAATTTGTAATAATTATTATCTAAATAGAAGTTTGCACCATTATAAGAGTGAAAATTAATATTCAAACCTGAACGTAAAATGATAGTGACAGTGGCTAAGTTTTGCCTTATTTCAAGTGCATAGAGGACATCACGTAAAAGTCAAGTTTGACCACCACATAACTCAAGCTTGCAGGGGTCAATCCCTTTAACTTCTAGTACAAAATTGTTTCCAACATGAATTTGTCTTGCTCATACTGAGAGTCGACGATACTCTATGAAAGCTCCTCTTGCTCTATCTACATGGTCAGTGGCTCTTGAATCTATAATCCACACAGAATAAGATTCAGCAAGTAACACAATGCTAGAGACATAAAAACAATGAAGACTAATGTTAGGAAGTTCCTTGTCTTTCTAGGGTTCACAATGAGGCGCAATACAATCACGCGAAAAGTGTCTCAAGATGCCACATTTATATCATTTCATCTCCCTTTATCGAAATTCATTGTACATTTTACTCAAATGTACTACATATTTTACCATATTGAGATTCGACCATGTAGATTCATTTTTTGCTCTAAAAATTCTAAAAACTCTAGTACTAAGTATATGATCCTTCATAATCTGAATCTCAATCCAACTTCGTACTAACATAAAAAAATTCAACTCATCAACTTTTTTATCACTGCCTACTAGTCCAAACTTTTACTATTTAATAGCAATTCAATACTTAGCAAATGAAATACACAATGCCTAACTAGAATATAGCCACCAAGACCTGGAAAAATCAAGGAACGTAATATATTGATAAGAAAAACCACCATATTCAAAAGGTGTAAAAACACTTGCATTGTGTGAAAAGAATTATTAACCGAATTAAAATAGGCGCATGCAAAACCATCATATGAAAAAACAAAGAGAAAAAACAACTCACTGCTCCAATGGCCATGTTTAACGATTTCTCTCTCTCACAAAAATTTTGTTTATTTTCATGAAGTGCTTCAAATGAATGCGTTAAATGCAATTTCTTTAGTCAAAACTTCTCCATATTAATCAGTGTACTGTTCCTACAGTTCTGAGATTCTGAGTATTATCCACTTCTACTCTTTTAAACAATATATTGTTAAAAAATTAACTTCCAGCTTTATAAATGCTCTCTCTGCAGAAAAATAACTGGATAGATACAATTAAAGTGTGTAAGAAATCCGCTAAATGATTGAAATAAAACTGTTTTTGGATAAATCCATCGCTTAAACCGAATGCAACATACACGTACAAAATCGTCAAATACAAAACATATATTTATTCACAAGAAAATCAAAATTCGATTAACAAATTACACAAAAATAAGCAATATGGGATCTTAGAACAAACTGGCATGCAAAATATAGTGGATAGTATATTACTTTACAGTCCACTCACAATCCAAAAATAATTTTTGACAATTATCTAGGCAAGGAAACTTCAGGATCATGCTTTGATACCATGTTAATTTATAGAGTCGACTAGACTTACGTGATTACGCAGCAGAACAAATTGAAATGAATAATCACGTGTTAGATCATGTTGAAAATCACGTAAATGAACTCCACTCAATTGTTCCATAATTTGAGTCATTGATTTTATATATGAAAACTCGATTTTGATGTTGAAGGAATGATTTTCTCTCTAGGATCTTTAGAGGCCCAAATTTCGTTATTTTTTCACTCTAAAATGTCGAAATCACTTATTTCTAATGAAAGTTTTCCTTGTAAACTTTCATCGGTAATTTTCCACAGGAAAAGTTACCATTCATTCATTTTCATAATTAGGTTGGTCGACCAATCTTGGGTGTCTGAAACCAAATTTCCGACAACTATGTTACTAAAATACTCCTAACAGGGTAGTACAAGCTTGCTCCCCATATCTGCCATCACATGAAACCTGTCAATGAAATAATCACCCCAAATAATTTAAGTTATTATATTTGTCACCATGTATGAGTATAAATAAAAACAAAAATAATTAAAAAAATAAGAACATAACAATTAAAATGGGTCAAAACCGCTACAAGAGTTTGTTATCTTGGGTATGAATCTATGTTTCTGCTACAGCCAAGTATTGAAACATCTACAAACAAAAGTAATTTATCCAAAAATAAATTAAAATCTAGTATATCAATGGAGATTTCCAGATATATTACTTAAAAGAATCGACACAATACACCTAGTCATTTTCTGAAAGATTCTGGCTTTCGTGCTTTGGTGGGTCTCCGAGATCGGATCACGAAAGATTGATGATCATCTCTATCTAATGAATGGGGAGTCCGCTTTGAAATCATCCATGAAGGAGTGTGGTTCGTTCGATAAATTCCTACCTCTCTAGCTATCTCTTATCTCTGAGATGTTTAGATTTTTCAAAACTTCATGGACATGCAGAAGAGAAATACTATTCTCACTCGGACCAAGACATAACTTTGACTTGTTCAAATAACAATTAAGGTGAAGCAGAGCTAAATTGGCTAAAGGGATGGGTCATAATTATTACGGAGAACCCGCATTTCCCAATGATCTTTTATATATTTTTCCAGTAGTAATTCTAGGTACTATTGCATGTAACGTAGGCTTAGCGGTTCTAGAACCATCAATGATAGGTGAACCTGCAGATCCATTTGCAACTCCTTTGGAAATATTGCCGGAATGATATTTCTTTCCCGTATTTCAAATACTTCGTACAATGCCAAATAAGTTACCATGGCATATATGTTTGGAATAGATTACATTTTGAGAGAGTTGAAAAAGCACTATCTCGTTGAAAGGTTCTACACATCTGCTCTTTCTTAAGGCATTTCTTTAGACAAAGACTCTGTTTTTTCCTCTTTTTGGATGGTAAATATTTCTCAGAACATGGAGTGTGAATCAAACCTATGTTTGAATTGAAAATGAGATACTGATGCAAGTTCTTCCCCTCTGAATCAGATTCACATCTTGGTACTTAAGGTGGAGGTACCCTAAGAGGTCCACTTGGTAGTTGGAGGTGGTGGCACAAGTAGTCTTGGTGATGCTTCAAGACGAGATCAAAGTGTTGTATCAAAGCATGGATGATCCATTCAGATGAAGAAGAAAGTCTCCTCTTCCAAATAGTTCAATCTAAATTATCAATAGCTAAGAAATGACTTATTAGATAAGGAAGTTACGAATTAGTGGTAGACTTACAACATTCTATGATATAGTATAGTCATTGGTGGAGAGTAACTAAATTCTGATATTTAATAGCAAACCAAGTTTATTATCTTCTATCTTAAAATGCAACATTAAACAAGTAGCTAAGTTTATCTAAACAATATCTTATAAGATCATAACAAAGCTTAAATAACAGAGAAGGTTCATAGCAACACTAAGCCTTTCAAATCCATCCATTCCCTCACTCCGAAAAGAAGAAAAAGAAAATATATTAAATATTAATTGCATAGAAGTATAATGATTACATTGAAAAATACATACCTTGTAAAAGGATACTCAGAACCCGTTTGGATATTAAATGCTAAATCTACTGCCAAAGTTTACAGTTTAGTATGTAGTTCACTCCCTGTCTATTAGTTGATAAAAGAATGATGGTCAAATAAGAAAATAAGATTAAGAAAGTAGGAAAATGTTTACAAAATTAACGTCAAAGTTATATGCAGTTAAATGTATTTAGTACAAGCTTATAATAACTACAATAAACACTTAACTTAGCATATGGAAAAATTTCATCAACTCCCCCGCCCCCACTTGTTCGAAACCCATTTCGACCAGAATAGTCATGCAGTTAAACTAATGAGGCTTCTAGCTAGGCACAGTTTAAGTAGTCAGAATATGTTAATTAGCAATATCCTATATCTTGTTAGATATTCATTATTTTTACTCAATCATTCAACAAGAGAAAATCTAACTAAAAAAGCCTAACGGTGGGTAGATTCAATAAGAACTTTAAAAACTATTTCTCTATATCCAATTCAAAAATAGCAAAGACGCCTAAAAGCAACAAAATTTATCTCATGTATAAGCCATTCTCAATATGCAATGAACAAAACAAATCAAGGATAAGATATTGCTAAATTCTAACGTTTAAACTCCCAAATGCTGGAAAATGTGAATAATCATAGATATGTTCAACACTTCAAACATCAAGATAAAGCTTATGTTTATACATCCATCTTGAAGGGTTGTACATGGTGAAGGATCACCTTGGTGGGGTAACTACCTTGGTAAAGTTTGAGGAACCGTTGTCCTTGACTGTAGGAGCACCTTGTGGCTTGCTTGCTTCTGTTGGGTTTAATCTCAATTGATATTCACTATGGAGACGTCATTTAATATTCTCTAGAAGCAATGTCAAATATTATAGTAACCTCCAAAAATGATATAAAATGTTCTAACAGGCAACATGAGTACATGTGAGATAATGACTTAACTAATTTAGAACCTCCATGAAATGAAAGTTTATGTTATATATAATCTATTCAAAAGATAAATATGAGAACTATTATAGTTCAAACGCACGAACACAAACAATAAGAGAGCTATTATTTTCTAAACCAATGGACATATAACTATTCCTTTTATGTAAGTTCCACCTAAAATTACTCATCATTTAGTAATATCTATTTCATATGGTATAAAAAGCCTGCCAATGCAAACTTCACCTACAATTAGGTATTACAACAGAAAGTATTACAATTTAGATAAAAAATTCTATGCAATTCCTGGCTTTCTTCTTAGAAGTCATTACTTACAAGTAAACAAGCCTAGAATGGTATAGTTACAAGAGCAGGTTATATGAATAAAAACCACATACATGATTTATGTTTTAGAATAGTGAAATATATACAAAAAGAAGAAAGAAACAAGATCAAGCATGGGGAACATAGATCACCCAAAGTCAAGAGGACAAAAAGAAAAACTATACAATTGCCAAAAGAAACCACAATATGTTTGATTTATCATGTTAGCAGATTACCTATGAGAAATGTCGATGAGAAACATCAGGGAAACAAGATATGACACCAATTGCTCGACACGCAACTGCCCTTACTGAAGCACCTCATCATTATGAAAAGAATTCACCTACGAAAGATGTTTAACCAATATATGGACTATTCAAATCATTTTCCAAATTTTAAAGTATAAATCTAAATTAAACTAGAAAGAATCTCAACCATAATGCTACAATCAATTCGACTCAGATTGTTTAAAAAATAATTGAGCACATATTATCTGAAAAAATAAGATGCGACATAGAGCTGAGAGATAGAAAGCTATGAGAGAGAGAGCTATGCAATCCAAGAGAGAGAAGACTAGTTGAAAGGTAGAAAAAATTACAGGAAACTCTAGCATAAACAGTTTGCAAAAACCAAGACCTCACTTAAAACTTATCAATCCACCATAAACATAGTGCAACGCAACTCCATTTGGTACAAAAATAAACCAACTGAGGCATATCCAGGATTTCAATGCATAATGATATCTAGGAAAAACCAACCAGGACTGAACGATTGCAATTTAATAAGAAGCAAGGAAGCTTACATATGTTTTTCATCCTTCAAACAAGATGTAGATGAAGCAAACTCAACTAGATATAACAGAACTATTGAAATTCATGTTAGTAATAATATCTACAAAAATTCAATAAGAAGATGCGGAAGTTGTCAAGATGGGAATCACAATACAGTCTTTGACATTCTCTCATATCCATGCTCATTTACATTGACAATCCAATTTTTATTAAAATGATAATATCATATTTCAATACGACACATGAAGTAAAGTAAGTGAAACTAACCAGTGAAACATGATAATATCATATTTCTATCCTTTTTAACATGAGAAACTATATTTGCAGATAATATGTTCAATAACTAGCCAACTAATGACTTACAACAACTCATTTTCAAGGTAAACTATAGGGTCCGGGTCCCTATGGTAGTTTTAAGAAAACCACAAGAATCTTCATATAAGTATGGGGATAAATATTTAATCAAGTACATGAAGACCATGCCGTATAACACTACTTAAAAAGCCTAACAGACTTTACCTTAGAGTGCTGGGCACTAACTCCAGCAGCAGCACCATTACGACCTCTGAACACAATAGGCACAGGAATTTGGCCAGCAGTCATGTTGTTAGTCTTTGCAGCTGAATTTATGATATGATCAATAGCCTACAAACAACAGAAGGTATTGACTTTTCACCCCCACCCCCCACCGCCTTAAGTGCGCAAGAGACACGCTTCAAGAGCCATATATTTGCACTGATAAACTCCATAATAGGACTCAGACCATAGTACACAGCGCCACCTCTGATCCTTTTTTTGTCAAAAAGGAACCACAAATATTAACTCTAAGGCAAATAAAGTGGCAAAAGAGGAAATAAGCTCTAATTAACTTGGCAAAAAGAAATCTAGGATTACTTTTCTCTTGCTAAAAATAATTTAATCCTTAACATAACAATGAAAATGAAGAAATTCAGATAAAAAAATAATAAACTAATGTCAAATAAAAACAATATATTCCCTAGCATAAACTAACCTAACAACAACACAACAAATGGAAGCAAAGAAGACAAAAGAAGTAAAGGCAACTTCATTGGTGAAGAGGTTGTTGACATACCTGAACAACAGAGAATGGGGATGAAGAGCTTCATAGAAACCAACAACGAATTTTCACTGTATCAGCTAGAGAGAAAGAGAGCGAGATAGAGAGGGAGAGAAGGTGATTCGTCACAGCTTTGAGTCGTGTGAGAAAGGAAGTGCGAACAAAATATCGACTGGGAGAAAATCATTAGGCATGACCGAACATAATGAGCTGACGACCCTCTCCTATCACACGCCTAACCAACTCCAAACCCTAACCCATCAATCACTGACATACCTGAACAATAGAGAATGGGGATGAAGAGCTTCATAAAATCCAGCAATGAATTTCCGCTATATCAGCTAGATAGAAAGAGGCGTTGTGTGAAAGACGAAAGAGTGAGGTGATTCTTGAGCCCTAAAATTTATGTTCAACATAGGAGAGAGGTTGAAGTTGAGCGAGGTTGAAAAGGAGAGAGTTGTGAGACTGTAATTTTAGGTGGAGTTGTAATTTTGTTCCCTGCTGCTAACTTCCCTGAAAATTTGATAACCTCTCTTAGCGCTTTGATAAAAATGCGGTCCTTCTGTGCTATTAAAGCACACATTTATTGTAGTGATTGATATTGAGTATGTAATGATTATAATGATGATGGTACATATCCATGGACGTAGAAAATGACCTAACTACGTTAAAAATATGATTTTATTATTGTTTATTGACATTTCTGTTTTGATAAGTAATATTAGAGTTGATGGTTTGATCTGAAATATTCGAGAGCTAAATTGCGTGATTAAGATATGAGCTAAAGGTTTGATCTTGGACAAATTTGTGGTAGGATTCTTGGTGAAATTGTGGTGTTGTTGAATTATTTTTTATGTGCAATAAAGTTGCGAATTGGGTAGTGAATATGATTTTCGGCGTGCATGGTGGGTGGAGCAATAGCAATAAAAAGAAAGAAAAGCAAACCAAAGTGTCGTGTCATGTCTGCATGGAGGTGGATATAGTAAATATTTTTTTATTTTTGCAGTAGCAAAATTTACTCTTAATTTGGTTATTTTAAGATAATTAATTTGATGAGTGTGGTTATGTTGATTTCGATTTAAGGTGAAGTTGCAGCATTCACGATTTTTTTGAGGATGAGAGAATTTGGGTCAAGATGGAGATTTTTAGAATTTGGGTGTCTCAAATTCTTTGGTGGTTAAGTTTTATAATATGAGAAATATTTAATAAATAATTTGCGTGATATTTTGCATAGAATGAGTTTATTAATTCTAGTAGAAAAAAATTAGGGATTTTAGAGGCCATAAATATGAGGTATGAGGAATTAGTTTGGGTTTCGTTAGTTTTGGTTCCCCGGTTCCACAAAGAGTGAGAAGTGGCTCTACTCTTAAGGGAGCATCCTGGGGTGAGAATTTCTTAACTAAAAGACAGAGGGCACCTGTAAGATGTGATAAAGAGCTCTACTCCATTAGGGGATAGCCCATGATATTTAGAAGCTAGTTAGACGATTTCGCCAGTGCTCAAAACAGTTTTCAAACTAGTGGGTTGGATCTAGCTCGATCTAGAAGTGTTGATTTTTGTCTACACTAGTTATAGTCTCCAAGGTATTGTCATGTGTGTTGAGTTTATTTTTTAGTGGAATGAGATTTTATTTAGGTGATTGTATTGATATTGAGTATATAATGATGATCATAATAATATATCCATGGACTTCATCAAATTGATTGAACCACAGTTAAAAGTATTCTTTTGTTATTGTATAATAACACTCCTACTACCACAAGTTTTATCAGAACTGATAGTTGGATCTTGAAGTATTCAAGAGCTGATTAGCCCGATTCCAATATAAGCTAAAAGTTTGATCATGAACATAGAAATAATTTGAAGCAGGAGTCTTGGTAATTTGTGGCGACGTTGGATAATTTTTTGTGAGAGATAAGGGGCTGAATTGGGTTATAAATGTGATTTGTGGCCTGCCATGGTGTGATGAGAAATAGCAATGAAAAAAGAAAAGGAAAGGAAAGTGTCGGGTGTGCATCAAGGTGGAGATAGTAACAATTTTACTTTTGCAACAGGAAAATTTTGAATAGTTGGTTTGATGATCTTAAGGTCATTAATTTGATAATTGTGAGTTTAAGGTGGAGTGAGCGTTGGCGATATTGACCCTAGTCAATATGTCAATTTTGTTAATGGTAAATAATACATAGATTAATATTTTAATGAAGTGTGTAGGTTCTAAATAAAGTAAAAATAAGGTTGAAAACACTTAATCTTAAGTGCTTATGTAAAAATAAAAAATAAAGGGCAACTGAAACCGTAAAATGTGAGATACACATGACGTATTATGAAGAGCATGAAATATATCAAACGAATTCCAAATGGTGAAAGTCAAAGCTGTCTGAACTTAGAATATTACAAGAAATTCGGAATCGGCCCGAACCATTCATGAACCAAACCATAATAGATAAAACCTGACTCAATTGTGTAAAAATATCAAGGCCCCGTTCACCTCCAGTTCAACATCATAACAGACTCAATTTTGACGTGAAGATCTGTGTGAAACTGGAACACTGGTGAGGAGCCCACCGGGGCACCAGTTTGTACAATTATGTAATAAAATCCCTAATTGCATGCCGGGCCAACTAGTTTCTCTATTGGTGCATTGGTTTGACTCAAAACGAAAAATTCATTTAATCAAGGACCAGTCCATCCAGCTTCCAAATCGGTGTGACTAGTTTCTACAGTGTTTTTCGATCCGATAAATATCCCACGCCATTTGCAACTTTAATAGACCTATTGTATCTCTTCACTCACTCCGACGACGTTTTGTAAAGTCTAGTACTTTTTTAGGGTCTTGTATTTTGATTTTGAATTTGAGAAATACTATAGAGAGAAGCTAGAAAGTGAAAGATATACTCTTTTATAAACACTAGGGTTATAATGATGGGTTTTACCCGTCATCTAACCTCATTTTTGTAGTTGTGGTGAGCAAAAAATGAGAGATATACTCTTTTAAAGAGTAAGTGATTCTCTAAGAGATTTAAAGATCTCGACCAAGCTGCATTGTCAATGTCTAATTTGCAGCACAAGCCAATAGTGTTTCTGAAAGGTCTAGTCTTGACCATTAAGGAGATTGATTGGAAAAAAATATTCAAGGGAGAATCTTTGGAGCGTGGATGTAGGGATAGTTTTTCTAAACAATGTAAAAATATTGTGTGTCGAATCTCTCTCTTCCTAACACTTCTATTTTCGTGTACTTTACTTTCCCCATTTAATTTCTCGCATGTTTATTATTTTGAACTTTAATATTCCACATCATTATTAGTTTATTTATTTATTTTTGCACATTTAAGTTTTCATATATTATTTATTTAATTCTTAACTCGTAGTAAATTAAGTTTCATTCTGGATCTTTCAATTGCTACTTGAGTTAGTTTAATTTAATTACATGATTACTTTATTATTGTTTGATTGTTTATTTCTAACTTTTATCTTTAATTTCAAGAAATTTATTTTAAAGTTTAAAAATATTTGTACATGATATTTTTCCTCAATAAAAGGGATGTTATATCGATCTTACAATTAGTATCGAAGTTTGGTGCTCAAATATCTAAGACTTAATCGTCTAGCGATGTCATCACCTTTTGATTTTCAACAAGGGCAGTCTACTTCAAAACCTCTATTTTTATGGAATAACTTTTATTTTTTGGAAAAATAGAATGAGAATATTTATTCAATCCATTGATTATAATTTATGGAAAGTTTTCGAACATGATCCTTAAGTGCTAGAATCACGAGATTTGACCAAGAATGGCAAAATTAAATTGTTTTTGAATGCTAAGTTATAAATTTATATTGTGCCTTAAGTATAATTGAATATTTATTTCAATAGCATTGTATATTCTCTTAAGACTCTTGATAATACATTTATTAATAGTTATTTTGTGAGTAAAGTTCTTAGCATATTATCAAATTAACGGGAGAACAAGATAACTGCTACTCAAGACACGAAATATCTTAACACGTTTTCACTTAAAGAACTCATGGGATTATTGATAACTCATTAAATGGAGTATATGGAATGGGATGTGGACTATGTAAAAAGTGGAAATCTATTATCTAAAACCGCATCCATTGAAAGCAAAAGTAAAGAAGAAGATGAAAATCAAATCCACTTCACAAACAAGCTGTGAAAGCTACTAAATAAAAGAAGAGACACTTCAAAGAAGAAAAGAAAAGAAAAGAAAAGTTCCATCGGCAATAAACATGAAAAGGTAAGGCTGTGCATAATGAAATACGTAGACAATATTAATAAGCTCAACCTTCATAATAATCTTCATTTTCAAGAAATTACATGAAAAGTTATTTTTGTTTGTGTATGCATTTCGAAAAATACATACATTGAGGGAGGGTTCTTAAAAAAATTTCATTTCTAATTCAATTTCATGATATGAAAGGGAGAAAGATAATTAATTACAAAAGGGGGAGAATTTATTTATTCATATTAAAAATTGAAAAAAGTAGTATTTTTAAGCAACTGATGTTTAATTATATTTTATGATTTCAAAGGGTGAGAAATGTAGATGATTTCAAAAGGGGGGAATTTAAAAAAAAATCAAAATTTAGAAATACTATTACATATTCCTATGGGAAGTTTATAGCTTTTTTTCAATCAATTATTTATCATCATAAAGAAAGGGGAGATAGTTGTCCCAAATCAAGGTGACAATTTTGATTATGATAAATAATACGTGGGTTAATATTTTAACTAAGAGTGTAGGCTCTAAATATAGTTAAAACAATGTTGAAAACACTTCATCTTAAGTGTTCATGAAAAAAGAATAAAGGGCAAATGAATATGTACCTTGCGAGATACATGTGACGTATTATGAAGAACATGAAGTACATCAAACGAATTGCAAATGGCTTAAGTCAGTTTTTTTAACTCAAAACATTGCAAGGAATTCTAAACTGTCACGAACCGCTCATGAACTAGACTTTAGCAGATCGATAAGTGGTCAGTTTTGTCTAAGCTAGTTATTGTGTCCAGCAATTATCGTATGTGTTGCATTTGGTTTTGGGTGTAATGGAGTTTTAGTTAGAACGTTATGGCGGTATTGACATGATGATAATGATATATCTGTGGATGGAGGAAAAATAGACGAATTTACATTAAAAATATTGTTTTGGTTTGCTTATTTACGTTTTTGTTACCATTGGTGCTGAGTTCACCACTCTCTGAATTGCCTTATTGAGCTCATGCTCATCATCATGAGTCGTTTGCATATAACTGAGCTAAACAATTCCTTATTCTATAATAGAAGTGTGTGTAGTATAGATAGAGTTATACAATTACATCAGATAACTTCAAGTAAGCATCTGCAAGTGGAAATACTATGTATGATACTTTAGTTAAAATTTAATGATTAAAATAAAAAGGAAGAGAATTAATACAAAAAAAAAAATGTCCTAAAGTTGTTTAAGAACTAACCTTGCATGTTTCTAAAGTAGAGACCTACGAACAAAACAAAGGAACGAGCAACAAATTGCTATTTGAAAAGGCCAAGCAGACACACAAAACGTATGTTGAACACATATGAGCACTGAGGATAAAAATCAGAATGATAAAAAGTTGCGAGCAGTTCAGATGTGGAAAATTGTCAAAATGAAATTGTAACAGTATTTTCTCCCATTTCCCCACTCTTGCAGATCCAACCAACTTGTAAAACAAGAACATTATATAGTGAAAGATCAGAACTCAAAATTTTGACAAAGGCTTCTAGATGGTGTAAAATTAGCCATTGTACATAATATAAAAACTATTCTAGAGGAGTCATGAATTTCTGAAGGAATAAAAGTCGATAATAGGTCATCATGCTAAGAACTTTATAAAGCTCATCTCAATATGTCACCTTCTGGATGATGAGAATGGAAAACACCTTGAGGAATGGAAAGAAGCTAAAAGTATGTCGTTAATGCCGAGAATGCAACGATACACGTGTCTAGCGGTAATGGACTAGAAACATACACACATAAACAAATCAGCCTGAAGAGCGAGGATCATCGGGGGTGGTTGCCTCGCGTAAGAGTCTCCAACACGTAAGATAGAAGTCAGTAAATATATATACAGAAGTTCATTAAATCTATTTCAGCTTACCTTCTCCTCTGGTAGGACAAGCTATTTTTTAGGCCTTTCTAGGTGAAGCATGATGGAGAAGCCGAATGAGGTGACGTCTGACCCCTTAAGACGGATAGGGGGCGGTATTTAATGCTCTTGTCCCTCGAGCTAACAGATAGGGAGGGGTCATTCAATTTTTTTGTACCCCAAGCCAACGTTTGAGGAGGGATGTGATAGGATTGAGGCTGGTCTGACACACCTTTGTGGTGACTAGATACGTTGGGTAGTTTGTCCAATAAGGGGAGACCACGTTGCTACTTACTTCCGGTCGGTAATAATGGTGCTTGCGTGGGGTAGTCTCTCGAGCTTTTTTAGTTGATCCCCATCGTCCCGTGATCTTTAATATCTTTGGTTCGTGTCTCCCAACCAATTTGGGTCACTAAGAAAAGGTCAGGATCGTTTACCTTGTCTGCGCAACAGAGCTCTGTCGCCTTTGATCAGTGAAGATCCGTACTTTGGGACACACGTCGCTATTCTACTGGTCACAGAAAATGCTCATAACAATTGCCCTCAATCGAAGACTCTATATGGGTCTTTCTCATCCATATCTAAAGACTTTGGCAGTGGCCTTGGTCTAAGCTAGTTCCTCATGTCCAAGCACTATGAGCTTCGTGGTCTTGAGCAACTTATACTTATGATGAGTCTCATTCTACTAAAGCGCTCACAACTATTATTGTTAAATATTCGAGTGTTCTTTGTGGTGATATGCCCATGCGCATATGTTTTCTCCGTTCTTAAAATTTGAACTCAGCCTCCTCTCGGGAATCATGGAAATGATGGCGCGTGACGTGCACTAAGAGGAGGACAAGAGTCGCACAGGTCGAGTTGTCGAAGCGTCGTCTGTCACACCAACAGACGCGTGAGGCAACATTTGTGTTCCCGAGCTCATTCCATTGGTCTGTGAACTAGTGGCTTCTCGTTCGTTGGATTATTTTGACTATTCTCATCATTACTCGAATTGGCCTATAAATAGGTGGTTGCCCTCTTCCTTTTCTCTACTTTGTCTTCACGAAAACAAGACTTCTTCGTCAAAGCTCCCCTTACCCTCATTTTCCACCTCCTTCACAAAAACAGAACCCCTTTGTCCCTATGCCATTTTCTTCCTCAGCTTCCTTCTCCCATTCTCACTCTGGTTTCTTCTGCGCCTCTCCTCTTACAGATCCTATCAATTTTGGAGTTCCCTCCCTCATTTGATGCTTTTAAAAACTACTCTTAAGGCATCTTGTTTTTGTTAGTACGCCACTCTTTCATCCGTCATCGTCTGTTTCTTGTCGTAGGTTCTTATTTCCTTCCCTTTTTGTTTTCTTCTTATCGCCAATATTGTCTTTGTTATTTTCCTTTTCTTTTATACATTTCATCATGTTTGGGAGTTTTAAGGGTTTCATTAACCAAATGGAGGATATCAACACGTCAATCGAGGTTACAGACCTTCCTGCTGACTCTAGGGCGAGGAGCCTTTCAAGTAGGGTCGTTGGTCGTTGGGGCCCGATGAGTACCCTTCTTCCTTAAGTGAGGAAGACTTGGACGCGATTAGGAGGGCATACAACATCCCTTATTATATTCAGTTGTGGTTGCTGGAGGAGGGCGAACTGATAAGTGCTCCACGACACAGGAGGACTGGGTTATATCTAGCTACGCTAGAGTGTGGGGTGAGGCTTCCTCTATATACCACCATGAGGTTAGCCCTAACAAACTCCAGCCTAATTCATGGAGGCCTTGGTCATGTGCTGGGTACTCTAGAGACTGTACTATGGTAAGGACTTTACATTGGATGAGTTTGACTCTATGTTCTAACTGAAGACCCCTGCTAAGAATAAGAGTGCAGGGGCTTCTCCTCGGAACCATTGGTGGCACTAGATCAATAGTCGAGTTGGAAAGGTGAAAGGGATTGTCAGTGGCATCCCCACCTCATACAAGGAGTGGGAAAATAGTTGATTTGTGATTCTCAGGTCCTGGAGGGTCTTCCTGGGGATTCTGAGCTTGCGTATCCAATACCTCGAGCCTTTGGGACTACAGATGAGCTTGTGCCATGGAAAAGGGGAGACTTCCAATCCATCTTCAGTCTTAGAACCTTTGCTTGGTGGAGCTTCCTGTTGGAAAGAGAGCCTATAACATGCTCACTTTACTTGAGTCCCTGCTCCAAGTGAGGCTGTATTTGGATTCTTTGAAGGAAGTTGGAGCCGAGCTTCCAATCGAGGTTCACTTAGAGGAGTCGAGCTCAGAGAGCAGTGATTCTTGTGAGCTCGAGCTTCCATCAAAAGATCGTATAAGAAGATCCTTAGTTGAAATCCGTATTTCTCTTGTGTTTTTTCAGACCTGGTGACGATGCACTGTTTGTGTAGTCATGGCTGGAGATGGGCCTTCCTCTAAAAAGGTAAAACAAGAACTTGACGCTTTCAAAGCCCAAAAGATAGAGGAGGTCCGGGCTAAGAAGATAGTGCATACAAAGGTGAGGTGGGCCCTTATTGCATCTCCTCCTTCTACATCGCAATCGAAGGTGAAGAAGGCGGTACCAGCATCTCACCCTTCAACATCGGCTTTTATTTCTTATACTCCTTCGCGCCCAGCCTCACTGACGATCGCTCCCCTGACACAAGTACCTCTGCCCTAGACATTGGATCCTCCTTCTATCTAGGAGCATGGTCATGCCTAGACCAGTAGTAGTGGTGGAGCTTTTGGGGGTTCGTCCCAATCAACTCAGCCTCCTACTCCACCTCGAGCTCAAAACGAGGTGATTAACTTGGAGATTGAGAGGCATGTATCTCAATCTCGTGGGCCTTCTCAGTTACACTCTAACCAGTAGGGTTCTCATACTAGTTAGAGATGCAAGGCTTCAATGACTCCTTCTGAGCCTTCGGAGGCTGGTCAGCCCGATTCTTAGGCTCAGGCTCGGAATGAGGTAAAAAGGCTGATGGACTGGTGGTCTAAGTTAGCGAACTCAAGAAAGATTGTATCCTTCCCGAGAGGTCTGGGACAGGGCTGCACGACAGCTTCATGGAGCATACCCATGACATAAGAATTTCCTTTTTCTGCTTTCTCATGTTTCCCCAACTTCTTTCTATGGCACTCTTTTTTTATATAGTGCTCTTTACAGGTCCTTGCTCACAATGCGACTATGTTAGCTCACCTCGGGCGCTATGAGGACCAGGTGTTCGAGGTTATTCAGGTCCCTTAGATGATGAGGCTAAGCTTTTAGAGGGGACCCAAAAGGTTGACTCTCTAGCCCGAGCCTAAAACAAGGTCGTCTAGGAGGTTGAGAAGATTAGGGTTGTCCAGGGGAGGTTTTCTAACCTCGAAGAGAACTCGGCTATGGCAAAGACGGAGGCCGCACATGCTCTCAACTGTCATCAGGATGTGGAGGTTCAGTTGTGTAAGCCGGATAGGGTCATCATAGACCTTCAACACCAGGAAAAGACCCCAGTTGAGGAGGAAAAGCTCTCCTGGGAGATCCACTCTCAAAATCAGGAGGAGAACTGGGAGAGGGAGTTCTACAGAAGTTGATCTTTGTAGAGACCTCTTTGAAGGAGAAGTGTGATATGTGGACTGAGGGTCACGCCAAGGGCATGAAAGACTTCAAGAAGTCTTCTATGTTCAAGGAAGCCCTGCTCTTGGAGATCTCCATGGGCTAAAATAGCTACCGGGACAAGATAGTGGAGGCTCATCTGGAGTGGGACTCAAGTTTCCTCAGTTGTCCACTCTAGGTTGAAGAAGCTCTAGAGCATCTAATTGCCCCTCACCCTTTGGACATCGTCTATGAAAGGGTGATGGTGTTTGGTGTACATGAAGCTGCCAAGGCTATATCGCTGCTAAATCCTCCTCCTTCTCAGCCAGATACTTACTTGCCTGCTCCTGCTCCAGCATTATTCAAGCTTTCTACCTCCTCAGCTTCTCCCGAAGAGAAACACACAGAGGTATTTCCTCGTTTACCCTCGGTTCAATAGAAGGAGGAGATTCCTTCCCCAACTAGTGAGTTAGTTGAGGTCGCAGGTTTCCTCCTTAGTTTCTAGGGCTCTTTTATTTTTTTCTATATAATTTTTTATTTTCTCATGTAACTTCTCTTTCTTTTCTATTTAATTTTCAACTTTCATTAATGAGAGTGTCTTCTTGAATGGCTTTGTCTTTTTTCTGTGATTTATACTACTCTCATAGCTTTTTACTTGTACTTACTTCTACCCTAAGTCGTTGTTTATCTAATCGCTTCTCAGTTGTCACTAGTCGTTACCTTTCTTATCGCTCGAAAGCTTTTTAGCCTGAACCCTAATCCAAAATCTTTTTTCTTAAATGGTCACAGCTCAGTTTTCACCAAGCTCAATCTTCCTTAGAATAAATATTTGTTTCAGTGTCTTTGGGCTCAAACCTTATTTTGAATATTCATCTGAAGTGATTGCAGCTCAGTTTTCACTGGGCTCAATCTTCCTTAACATGAATATTTGCTTAAGTGCCTCTGGGCTCAGTCCTTACTTCAAATATACATTTTTAGTGGCAATAGCTATATTTCACTCAGCTTAATCTTCCTTAAAATGAATATTTACATAAATGCCTCTAGGCGTGGACCTTACTTCGAATATTCATTTTAAGTGATTGTAGCTTAGCTTTCATTGAGGTCAATCTTCCTTAACATGAATAATTTCTCAAGTGCCAATAGGCTCAGACCTTACTTCTAATATTCATTTTGAGTGATTGCAGCTTAATTTTCACTAAGCTCCATCTTCCTTAATCACTCAAGTAATTTTCGCTTGGTGTTTACTGATCGTATCCTTCGCTGACCTCTTTAAACGCTATGAATGCCTACGTATCAAATTCATCCTACTTTAGGATCTTTACTAACCTGACTTGAAATTAGATTTGTTGTGTTTCCTAGTGGGTTGCCCCCTTTGGAGAAGGTCTGGACTGGCCGACCTGCTTCAACTTCCTTGGTTGTAGAGTTGATACTTGGATCTTTTCATCTTTTGCCCCCTTTGGAGGAGGTCTAGCCTAGCTAACTTGCTTCACCTTCCTTTTGGATATTCCTTATGAGCAATATACTTATGGACATCTCATTTACCTAGTCATAGAAGAAGGACTAGGATTATGCAATGATATGAAACTACAACATATGATGAAAAGTCAGAATCTTGACAACAGAAAAGAATTAGGCGAATTTTGTAATCAATTTGCCTACGATACTAAAATCCAATATCCAACCACGTCTTCATCATCCAAACCTCATAGGACTCCCTCAAAGCCTTCTAAACCGCATAGGAAATACTTTTCGAAAAAGAAATTCAGACATAAAGAGTCCAAGCATAGATATCAACCACACCAGAAATCTCATAACAGTAAAGTCAAAGCTATTTGCTATAAGTGTGGCTTAACTAGACATTTTGCTAACAAATGTCAATCCAAATTCAAAAGGAAAATTCATGAGTTAGCTCTCGATAAAGAAACACAACAAAAGATTCTGAACTATCTCTCTGACGACAGTTCTACTACTAATTCAAATTCAGATGATGAGGTTGCATATATTTCTGCATCTGAATCTGATCAACCTTGCTGTAGCTTTAAGAACTGCAATACCATAACAGAAACCAATTATTGAAGGCAATAGTTGAGATGAACGGTTTAGATCTGAAAGGACCAGGTCTAAATGTTTTAACTGATACTCAACGATCTCTTCTTGCCACAGCTGATCAAATTACTGATCCAGAAATGAAACTCAAGTTCTTAAAAACATGCTACAAGGAATATTCCACTCCTGAGATAAAACCTGTAGAAAATTACAGTATGAAAGAACTATTAAACCGTATTCAACAGGAGTATATACCTCACAAACCCCTAACTATTTCTGATTCTGAAAATGGAAATTAATATTATTAAATCTGACATCCAATAGTTAAAGACTGCACAACAAATCCTTTTCTGAAGAGCTAAAGTACAAGCCATTCATTGCCTTTCACTTTTGATATCTAGCTAGGCATTTTTGCTCTAGTTAGAGTTCCTTTTCTTGTCTAGTGAGCTAGAGTGCAAGTCAGAAATCTCATTTCCTTTTGTACATCTTGCCAGGCGTTTCTGCTCTGGCTAGAGTTTATTTTCTCGTCAAGTGAACTAGAGTGCAAGACACACATCACCGTTTATTTCTTTTGACATCTAGCGAGTTGTTTCTGCTCTGGCTAGAGTCTTTTTTCCAATCTGATGAGCTAGAGTACAAGCCATACATCATCTTTTCCTTTTGACAACAAACCAGACATTTATACTTTAGCTAGAGTCCTTTTCTCATCTGGCAAGCTAGAGTGCAAGCCAAACATCATTCAAATCCCATTATCATTACCATAACCTCATATTTATATCAACTCAAAACCCTAATTAGTTTCTTATTCAAAATACGAATCTCATTCACACCCCATTATCATAACTATATCTTTTCCTAAAATATCTCCATAAATCTAGAAAAAAATCTTTAATGAATTTGAGGCATATTTTCTTACATAAACAAATATCAACAATGAATTGTAGGTTTTGACATAAATGTCCAAGCATCTCATTCCCGAAATGAATAAGTGAACTTACAGATAATGGTTAAAAAAGATAATTTGTTGAAATTTGATACACGTCTTATAAGCTTCTAGAATACTCTCAAATATTCTCGACTTTACTAGAGTCTTCTAGAAGTTTTAAGATGTAAAATAATGTAGATGAGTCCTGGATTACTAGAAATTTTTATAATGTACTTGATATATCTAGAACTAGAACTAACTAGAATGTTCTAGAACTTAGTGGAACTATCAACCACTATGTATCCACGCCTATAAATATGCACAGGGGCTCTTTGTTATGTAAGCCTGAAAACAACACAATCAAAACTATTCGAAGTCCAACTATACACTGCCTACACAAAGGGCAAAGCCTAAACAAATGGAATTGAATTATCAATTTGTGTACCTTGTATTCTATATCAATAAAAAACCATCAATTCTTAAATATGAAGTCCACAACAAATTATTCCAATTTTCAATTTCCAAATACTAAATAGAAACCATCTAAGCTATAATAAACCAACAAGTGGTATTAAAGAGGCATTCGATCACATATTGGGCATGAGCTGACTCATACTATCTCAAAGGCAAGTGCACATAATTCATTCGTTTCTCTTCCAATTTTCAACTAAGAAAATCTCTGACTTTTGGTCAATAAAGATGAATACATTTTTCCAATCCCAAGATTTATAGGAAATTATCAATAACAGATTTATCTATATGAGTATATTTCCACTCCCACTGTTGTTCAAAAGAATGAGAAAAAAAGAAAATCAACTAAAGGATGCACGCACTCTATTTGCTCTACAATAAAAAGGTACTTGCTGTCAAACCTCAAACTCTAAGAACAGAAATTTAAAATATTAGGATGAAAGATTGTGAGACTGTAAAAGACTATTGGTCTAGAACTAATGAGATAATAAGTAGCTGAGAGGTTATGTAGGGAATCTACCAGACAAGAAAGTAATAAAGCTTATACTTATAAGCTGAAGTGAAAATTTTGATTCAATGATCCGTGCAATTGAAGAATCTAAAGATATTGAAAAGGCCTCTACAACTGTGGATCTCTAGAAACGTACGAAAAATGATTGAGGAGATGAGATGAAAAGATCATAGAGAGTCTTTTTAAGTCTAAAATAATTGCGTAGTCTCAGAAAATCAAAACAAGGGTGGAAGTTTGAACAATTCCGAAGATGAAGAAATTGAAAAAAAAATAATAAAATAAATTTTTCCATGCGGCATATGCAAGAGAAAGGTCATCAAGAGAAAGATTGTCGGTTCAAAAGAAAATCACAATGCCGAAACTGCAAAACATTCGAGCACGTCAAAAATGTTATTTGCTTCGAATTAAGGCTAATTTTATAGAAGAAAGGGAAGAAGAGCATTATCTTTTTCCATGCCAGTCATGTTACAAATAAAGAAATAATGGGACATGGTTACTAGACATCGGCTACAACAATTAGATGAAAAAGATGGGAATATCTTTTGCTACCTCAAAGTAATTAGATCACTCATTAAATCGCTCGTCAAAATAGGTAATGGTGAGTTTATAGAAGTAAAAGGAATCGAAACAATTATAGTCGACTAAAAGAAATGGAGAAGAACACGCAGATGTTGCACTAGTTACAAAAAACATTCATCAAAACCTTCTTAGTGTGGGCCAAATGATGGAAAATGTTATGCTCTACACTTTGAAGGATATCCATGCACTATCTACGTCAAGAAAGATGAACATCCGAGATCACCAAAATAAAGATGAACAAGTTTTCCTACTCAATAGAGACGTGCAAGAGATTACGGTAAATTAGCATATGTGAAGACGATAGACTCGTCATTCAAAGACAATGAAAGACAGCTAGTTGGAAAAAATGAGGAGATAAAAATATCAATGTCTCCCCACAACTGCGACAAGAAAAAACTTCAAAATGGGCCACAACTTAGAAGGTCGCCAACATCTCCAAAAATTGAAAGGCTCGCTCTAAGATAAAAGAATGAGAGCAGGATGACAACTAAAAGATATGAAGCATCGTGCTACATTATAGAGCCAAGATATCTTGAAGAAGCTTCCAAACATCAATATTGGATGAAAGCAGCTTAGAAGACAATTACGCAGAAGCAGTATAAGATTGGAAGAAATACGTCGACAATCATTCTATCAAATGTGCATCAAGGAGGAGTGTTGAAATATGATGCACATTTCACAAGCTTCTAGACTATTTTAAAATATTCTCAATTTTACATATCACGGCTCGAAAACCAACTAGGTTCAATTTAACAATTTATTAAAAAAGATCTCAAACTCTAGGTCAAAATTTTCTTTTAAACTAAGAGTGCAAGTAAAACTTAAACATAAATTTATTCAATTCAAATTGTTTTAATATGTATTTAACATCAATTCAAAAATAAAATGTTTAGTAACCAATAAGCCGTTAAAAGTGAAATTGACAAACTTTGAAGAAAAAATTAAACTCCAAATGTTGCATAGAAAACTTATTGACTCTTGTCCCATGCTAGATAGTAGATACTCTAGACCTTATATATATCGAATGCATCATCATAATTTGAAAATTTTAGAATAAGTAGAGTAATTATAAACTATACTCAATAAGAAAAACTTAATATGTAGAAGATCACTACAATTACACTCACATACAGTACATATCATTCGTTTAAAACTTTCAAATCTTTCTAACAGAGTTCATTGGCTAACTTCCGTTAGAGTTAGCCATCACATCAGAATAAAACAGAGATTACCCGTCGATAATTGTTATCTTGTGAGGCATATACAAGTTACCTTCCTCACGATTACCACTTCGCATCTCCCAAAAGGTAGAACCAGAAATCAGATAATCACTCACAATGTTAGAATGTGAGGTAGGTACGAGTGATCTTCTTCATGAACACCTCTTCACACCTTCGTGAAGGTGGAGGAAATAATATAATCTCTCTCAAGTCTAAGCAGAGCATATACAAAGACCTTTTCACCAAGGATAAGGCAAATAAAGATATTTCCCAAAGGATAGGGCAAACATAGCTAAATATTGAATACGCGACTCTAATGGTACATAGTATTTTCTTTACATTTTCATGCAATATTCTCTCTTATCTTATAATATGTATTACATTCAAAAATCATGGTACACACATAAGAAGATAATCATAAAATAAATTATAATAACACTGAAAGAAGCACCACAATACAATAATCATATAGAGAAAATAACCATAATTTTGTTCTTAAATTTTCAGACAAGCATATACACAGTTATGTTTGTAAATTTTCAGTCATATGATCACTTGGTAGGAAGGCTAAAGAACAAATTCTCTTTAAATAAAATAATATTATGCTCCTTAGCATGATTGCGATCATACGACTATGATTCAAACATTAACGTGATGGGTAAAACTGTCATAAAATATTAACTACCCAACTTCATTTTTACTTCTGTAAATTTTTGTAGTATTCCGATGTTGTTTATATGTCAAAATAGAAAAATATTGACAGATACGTAAACACAGATTTTCAGCCAAAATAATAAATTTTGAGAAAAAAAATTTCAATATCTAAAACTCATCAAAAGGTTGATCTGATTTAATAATGTTTAGAGTTCACATATATGCTCTTTCAAATGATATTTGTTATTGAGGTCTTTGATAAATAGGATATAGAAGAATCAGATCGCGTCACGTTCAGTGTGAACAGAAGGTGGGTATGATAAGTTAATCTCAGATGTAGAAGAAAAAAATCAACAACTGAGATCAGCCTGACATAAAAAAATGTAAAAAAATTGTAGTTGATATGGCCTTTCACTTTCTTTTAAATGACTCATATCTACTCCCACATGTTTGCTCAAATGGGAGAGAATCCCAATCTTGCGATAATTATTTTATCGAACGACCCTTATCTAATAAGTCTCCTTTGTGTTTTCCCAAACGAGATAGAATCACTATCCTTTGATATGATATATTGGTTTATGTCTATCAGAATCTCCTAAAAACTAGTGTTAATTAAAGTTGAAACTCAATCTTGCGGTAGTTGTTCCTAAATTGGAGCCAACTGATAATCATATGAAGAAATTACATTAATGAATAATATATATATTACATCTTAAGGGTTGTTTGGTATAAGGGATGTTTTCTCAAATACCTGGAAAGATACTCGGGTTTGTGGGAATCTAAATCAAAGTGCACAGTCATGCCTAGCATCTCCTAAAAACTCTTTCTTTAATATTACCGAAATTATCCTCTCTCTCACCTCATCTTCTTCCTCACTCTCAATGTCACTGGACCATCATCAACGCAAATGGTAAAATCTCTCTCTGTAAAATTTTATCAGGAAGCCATTATAGCACGGGTCCAATAGGAAATGGTTAATTTTAAAGGTTTTCTGTCCTAAAAAAAGAACTATAAAAAGGTCGAGACTTGGGTTCTTTAGGTTGAAGAAATAAGATTTTTCTTGCTTTGTCCATCATCCACATCATATAGGACCGGTATCGCACCCCTTGGTAAAGGTCAAATATTAAAAGGAAAGATTTGAACTTGAACAATAAATAGCTTGAAAAATAAAATAAATAACAAAGTCCATCGAATAAGCAATAAATTATAAATGCACAATTAAATCAAACTAACTCAAGTAGCAATTGAAGAATAAAAATGAGGCTCTAGTACCTATGGGTTAAGAATTCAATATTAATACACGGGAGGTAAGATGTGTAGAACAATGTTTCGTTGGAGAGGTATGTAATGTAATGTTATTATTTGGTTCGAAAAAACTTTCTCCTATACCCAAGTTTCAAGGATTTTTCTTGAGGACTTTTTCCTCGCGAACTTCTTACGGGTGAAGATTGTTGATCCTATAAAGTTTTGTTGGAGAGGTATGTGTGAATGTTGAAAGAGAGAGGGCTTTATATAGGTGTGGAAAACTTAAGAGAGGAGCTCGCCCTTGGTCTTGTTAAGGCTGGTCGGGGTTGGTTTTGGCTCCAAATAAGAAAAATTAAAAAAGGGTCTGACCTATCTTTCTAGACAGGTTGAACCTGTCCAAGAGAGGTCGGTTGGGTAAATTATATAGGTTTAACCTCATTTTGAGTACTGATAAAATGATTTGTTTATCAGGTCAATTTGATGTTTAGCTTCGATCCTACCACGATGTGTTGTATTTTCTTGATGTATCAGATCAAGTCTTCATCGATGTTTTGTTTGTATTTTATTTTTGACTTGATAATTTTTATACACTAAATAAAAATATGAGTCTAACAATTATTTGTTATCATAAAATTTTTCACCTTAACTATCAACAATCTCCTTTTTTTTATGATCACAAATAGTTAATTGCATAAAAACAATTATAAGAATATCTCTAAAAACATTTTAAGCGCAATAGTTAAAGAATTATAGATATGAAATGTATCTTAAAAGATATTTTTATGCTCCATTGAAAAAAAAAATATTTTTAAACACTCCTCCTCTGTGTTTTCCAAATAACGAAAAAGTTTTGAATTCATAAAAGAATGCATACAC